>OU343223.1:168610952-168636100 GCA_910596185.1 Chrysanthemum makinoi
GAGTTGAGGTTCAGAATCGTGGAAATGGTCATCAGATGGGTATTGGTCAAGGGTTTAATACTAATGGAAGGAATAATATGGGTGCTCCACTATGAAGGGTTCAAATGGTTGATCAGGGAAATGCTCAGACTGGGGTTAATGGTCTTCGATGCTACAACTGCAATGAGAAAGGTCATCTGGCTAATGCATGCCCAAAGCCGAGAACAAGAGGCAGCGCTTATCACAAGGAGGTTTTACTCTTGGCTCTCAAGGATGAACCTGGTGGAACTCTTACAAACAAGGAACAAAGCTTCATGGCTAATGCATTCCGATGATGATATGGAGGACTTGCAAGCTAATGCAGTTGTGATGTTAATGGCAAACATGCAAGAGCTCCACATGAGTGACACGGCCCGCATGACACATGATGGCTTGTCTCAAAAACGGATCCTAATACACTTATATATGATATGATATCTCCGCCTGCAGCTGCATCCGATGAGGCACAGAGTGTTCAACATGAGCCTTCTACATCTCATTCCGACGATAATCAAATGGATCCCGTAGTTACATTTGATGATCAAGATGACCTCATGGTTAATATTGATACTCAAGTTGATTCTGTGATTATATTTGAGGATCTAAATAATGAATATGTAAAGCCTCAAGTTGAACAAAATGAACCTTTGTCTAGTCCAGATTCAAAACTCATGACCTTATGTCAGAACACCCTATCTAAATTGGAAAAATGCAATGAGATTAATAAGAAACTACAAGATAAAATTGCACTGTTGACTAAGGATAATGAATGCTATAAGTTCCAACTCAACATTTTTGAAACTAAAGAGAAACGTGAACAAAGTTTTGAAGTCGCTTTTGCAAAATCATACCAAAATGAAAAATATTTGGAAATACAGATACGTGATCTAGTTGAATCCAAGAATGTACTGCTTTCTCAAATAGAACAACAAAAATTTGATCATAAACAACAAATTAACGCTCTCACTTCAGAAACTCAAAAAGCCAATTCTGAGTTGTTAACTTGTCAAAAACATTTTTCTGAGTACAAAAAACATTCGAGGAGACAAATAGATCAGTATCTTGATGAAATTGTCGATTTACAAAACAAAATCAAATAATTTCGAAATGTTGTTTATAAACATGGTGAGTCAATCACGACAATTCAAAAGTTTTCTTTTAAGAAAAATCCAGATGGATGTGGACCAATTCTTGCTGATTACAAACTAAGTTTTTCACATAGAGCCTTCAAACCAAATCCTCAAGTTTACAATGCAGAACATAGAATTGATGACTCAATTATGAGTGTTGTTGAATATAATTGTGATGAGGAAACAGATGCCGATGCTGAGAGTAGATTAAAAATGGAGAATGTTGAATTTAACAAACCATTCGATTACTCAAAAATCATACCTTTCGTCAAACAACAGGATGATACTAACACGCCTTGGGTTATCACACCAATTCCTGAGTCTTCTTCTAATGTTGGTCCTCGAAACAATGTTGCACAAATTAATGGTCCTTTACCTTCCTTCAGTGAAGTAAAATCATTACCCGAAAGATGTCAATTTCTTAAATATTTTGATACTTCATGTCTGACATCAAACTTTTGGAACATGAAATTGAAGTTAGTTCTGAAATAAAAGCTGAACATTTTCAATCGCCACATGCGCGAAATCAAAGAGATATTTTTCAGAAAAGGCTTTTACCCCATGTCCGAAATTTAAAATGTGTGCTATATTGGGAACGGATCTTCGAAGGGATAGGACTTATGAAAACAGTTTTTGAGAAAACAGAAACATCAATTTCAAATACTAAACGGAAAAAGAAAATGTTAAGAAATCATGTTGATCGACTCTTGGAAGATGTTATTTGTGCTGATACCATCAATGTTGTGTTGTTACATACTGTTGCATATGCATTTGATTATATTGCTGTTGATTTTGTTGATTCTGTTGATAATGTTGAGAATATCGATAATGTGCCTCAAATCGAGTCTTTGAAAATTAAAAATGAGCATTTGTTAAATGAACTTTCAAATGCAAAACGTCATTTTCAATGGTGTCAAAAAGATTATCAAAAGCGAGAACTTGCTTTGCAAAACAAAATCAACCAGTTGCGTGCAAAATCTTTTGATCCAAAACTTGAACACCTGGACGATGAAAACGTATCTTTAAAATGTCAAATTTCAAAATATGAACAAGAAATTGCCAAAGTCAAAACTGAATATGGTGTCATATTTGATTTGCTCAAAAAGACTCGTGCTAAAGCATCACAAGAACTTGATAATCATCTTGCATACACTAAAGAGGTCTTAAACGTTAGTGGAAACATTCGCTCCGAAAATCAAGATTTGTTGCACACTATAGTTGAGTTGACAGAGAAGTTAGGGAAGTATGAACAAGATAAGTCTAGTAACACAAATGTTCTTGCACCTGGAATGTTTAAAATTGACGCTAGAATGCCTAATGACAAACCACAAGATACTAATGTGATTCCTTCCACTTCTACAAGAATAGTTGCCTCTAATCCTAACGTTAGCACTTCACAGCTTAAGAGCAAAAACAGGAAGAATAGGAAGTTGCAACGTAAGAGAAGAACAATAAAGACCTCTGAAGTAGAAGAACACATTAGGACTTTGAATAAAACTCATATTGCACCCACTTTAGACATTGCGTTAGACAAATGTAATAGAAAAAGTGATGTAACGAATGCTGACTCTTTAAGTACTTTGAATGTTTTGTTTGAAGCATCTTGTATTGGTTGTCGTAAAAGCATGTTTTCTGGCTGTCATGATAAATGTGTTGCTAAGTCTATCTTATCTCGTAAGCGGAAACATAGAAACCGAACTACCTCTAGGCCCACTAATGCCTTCTAGTAGGTAAACTTCTAGTGTTTCTGCAACTATCATTGATGTACCCATAGAACTCATTTCACCTCCTAGGAAGAGAATATCACCTAGTGCATTCACTAAAACCAGATCACGAACTAGTTGGACTTGGCAGAGATGGTTACAAAATACACCGGGATTTAAATGGATTCCTAAAATCATTAACATGTGTGTTTCAATCAGAATCGTAATGGAACCCTTTAACTCTTCGGTTCCACCTCTATTTCTATTCCACCTGTGTCTTCTGTGTGTAATGCAGGTGATACAGATCATCCTTTGGATTGTTGACAGCGGATGTTCCCAGCATATGACAGGCAACCTCAAACTATTATCAAACTTTGTCTCAAAGTTCATAAGCACTGTCAGGTTCGGGAATGATCACTTCGCAGCTATCATGGGCTACGGAGACTACATCAATGGGAACATCGAAACTAGCAGGGTTTATAATGTGGAAGGTCTCGGTCACAATCTCTTTTTTGTAGGTCAATTTTGTGATGGTGATTTGGAAGTTTCTTTTAGGGAGAAAACTTGTTTCATTCGTGATCTACAAGGAAATGATCTTATGTCTGGAAACCGAACATCAAGCCTTTACACAATCTCAATGCAAGACATGATTGCTTCATCTCCTATTTGTCTACTTTCTAAGGCAACATCAACAAAATCTTGGCTATGGCACCGATGACTTTCACACTTGAACTTTCAAACCATAACCAATCTTGCACGATATAAACTAGTTAAAGGTCTTCCAAGGTTTCGGTATTCTAAAGATCATCTATGCTCAGCCTTGAAACAAGGAAAAGCACTCGTGCTCACTTTTCATCAAAGGTGGAACACAGCTCTCAGCATGTGCAATCATCTTCTTCACATGGATTTGTGTGGCCGGATGCGTGTGCAGACAATTAATGGAAAACTCTACATCCTAGTAAGATGACTACTCAAGATGGGCTTGGGTTTATTTTCTTCGAAGTAAAGATCAAGCTCCACAAATGATCATCACCTTCTCACGAAATTCAAGTTCACCGAATACAGACAAGTCAATGCACAAAGGAACTGAATTTGTAAATCAAACTCTTCGAGAATACTATGAAAGAGTGGGAATTGAGCATCAAACATCAATTGCACGTACACCAGAACAAAATGGAGTTGTCGAAATACAAAACCCGACGTGGAAGCTGCAAGAACGATGTTGATCAATACAAAACTTCTATATTACTTATGGGCAGAAGCCGTGTCAACTGTATGCTACACTCAAAACCGTTCTATGATAACCAAATGCCACAACAAAACACCTTATGAGCTTATCCATAACCGTAAACTGAATCTCAAACACTTTCATGTAATTGGTGCTCTCTGTTACCCAAATAATGATCGTGATGACTTTGGAAAGCTCAAGGCCAAAGCTGACATTGGAATCTTTGTTGGATACTATGAAAATTCAAAGGGATACCGGATTTGGAATCGTCGTGCAAGGGAGATTATGGAAACGATTCATGCTAATTTTGATGAGCTTACAGAAATGGCTTCTGACCAAAACAGCTTGGAACCCGGACATAACCGTCTTAACTTCCCCCAAACCCCATCATCAGCTGAACCAAGCATACAGCTTACTCATCATCAAATGGAAACGTTATTTGCTCCTCTGTTTAATGATGATATTGATCAACGTGATCCAGATGTATCAAATGTTTTCGCTGCTCAAACTAATAATATTACAATCCCTGATACACCTGAAACAACAACTGTTGATGAAGCACCTCCAATTAATTCTACAAAAACAGCCGAACAAACCGCTTCTAATGACGCTGATCCAGTTGATGATCTTCTGAATCAAGATGTACCTGCACCCACGGATTATGATGGAAATGCATTCTTCAACCCTTTTGCTACTGAAACTGCAAATTCAGATGTTGCGGAATCTTCTACCAGCCATCTAAATCCACCTAATCTGCATAATGTATATCAACATCAACCCTCCACACATCGTTGGACTAAAGATCATCCTCTTGTTAACAGTATTGGCAACCCGAATCAACCATCGAACTAGACAACGCTTTTAGACCGACGTGAACACTGCATTTATGCCCTCACCGTTTGTCAAACTGAACCCAAAAACATAAAAGATGTAATGACCAAAGACAACTGGATTGAATCCATGCAAGAAGAGCTTAACCAATTCAAACATCTAGAAGTATGGGAATTGGTTAAAAGACCAACAGGGGTCTATGTCATTGGTCTCAAATGGATTTGGAAAAACAAGTTAGATTCTGAAGGTACGGTTATCAAAAATAAGTCACGTCTGGTGGCTAAGGGTTATAGAGGAAGAGGATTGACTTCAAAGAATCATTCGCACAGTGCTAGCTAGACTTGAGTCTGCACGGATTTTTCTGGCATTCGCTGCCACATGAACATCAATGTCTCATCGATGGATAAAAAACCGCTCAATGGTAAATGAAGGAAATGGTATATGTTAGTCACCGAAGGATTTATTGATCCAGAGTTCCCTAATCACGTCTACAAACTGAATAAGGCTCTTTACGGTATCAAACAAGCCCCTCGGGCGTGGTATGATGAGTTATCCTCCTTTTTCCTTTCTCATAATTTTGTCAAAGGATCAGTCGACCCAACACTGTTTATACAATATCACGGGTCACACATTTTAATTGTTCAGATTTATGTGGATGACATTATTTTTGGTTCAACCCACAAAAAGTACTCAAACGCTTTTTCAAAACTAATGAAAACAAATTTTGAAATGTCAATGATGGGTGAACTTACGTTCTTCTTAGGACTACAAGTTCATCAATCACCCCATGGTATTTTCTTAAGTCAGTCCAAATATGCTCTTGAAATTTTGAATAAACATGGAATGCAAAGTTGTAACACCTATGTAACACCAATGGCACATACCAACAAACTGGACGCTGATTTACATGGGAAATTGGTTGACCCTACCAAATACCGCAGTATTATTGGGTCTTTCATGTATCTAATAGCCAGTAGACCCGACATTGTATTTTCTGTATATCTTTGCTCCCGTTATCAGTCAAGGCCAACTGAACGACACCTCACTGAGGCTAAAAGAATCCTCCGATACGTAAAGGGAACCATTAATCTGGGATCGGTATCCGGGATTCTCGTTTTGAACTAATAGCTTTTTCTCGTGATCACGCAGATGCTTAGATTCACGGAAAAGTACTTCAGGAGGTTTACAATTCCTTGGTGGTAAATTGGTGTCATGGCAATCGAAGAAACAAGAGATGTACATCGATGTCCTCAACTGGGCGAATATGTAGCCATGTCTGCGTGTTGTGCTCAAGTCATTTGGATGAGAATACAACTCAAGGACTATGATTATATATTTGACAGAATCTCGGTATCGTGACAATCGGTGCTATTGCAATCTTGTGCAACACTGTTCAACACTCGAAGTCAAAGCACATCGATCTTCGATATCATTTCATCAAAAGAGCATGGAAAAGGGTACCGTTGAATTATACTTTGTAGGTACTGAACACCAACTGTCGGATCTTCTCACTAAAGCCTTAGCTCCAAAGAAGTTTAATGATATGATTCACCGGATTGGTATGAGGTGTTTGACTCAGAAGAACTTACGAACTTTTAACACATTCTTGAAAATAGTCAAACACCAAAACCTCTTTTGTAAATAAATTTTTCAAAAACAAAATATAAAAATATAAAATCTGATAAAATCCAAAAATATTCTTCTATCTAAATTTCTTTCAAACACTTCAAGTACAAATCTTTCGTCAACACTTTGTTCCATCAAACCTTTAACCATTTTCCCCGAACATGTGCTGAGGGGGAGAATGTAAATATTTTTCTATCTCATAAAACCTTGTACTTGCATGTTACCATATTATGTTGTTTCTTCAGAAATGGTGGATACATTTCTTGTTAAATACTCTCCTCGGACTCAAATGTTTTAAAATTTTATCATTTCAAAAGTCGAGGGGGAGTATCATCAAGTTTCTTTCCAAAATATGTTTTGTTTAACCAAAGTGGAAGTTATTGGGTCTCGGTTGAAAATAGTTAAGGTGGAGGGCCCAATCTTGTCAAATTTGAAAAGTATTTTTCATAAAACTCCCCACCTAACAAATTCAAACACATTTATTCTTAACATTTATTACTTCAACTACTATAATCCACGCCTAAGATTCAATACTCAAATCCGTGCTTCAAATCCGAAATCTGTAAGTTGCAATAGCTTCTAATCGTGAAAACAAACATTGGTTTTTTATTTTATTCCAATCCAACAGCTAAATCTATTAAAACTTATGATTTTGGGGTCTACGCATACGCGTATAAACATGGATTTGATATAATGTGTTTTTGATGAAATGGGTTGTGTCTAAACGTTTAAAAACAAGTATTATGCCTATTTCGATCATCAAATTAAACCCAGAAACTCATTATAATGATTTTTAAATTTTAGGGTTTATATTCAAATTTAGGCGTTTCTTTGTTTGAATGATTTGGCATGATTAGATGCTTAGGATAGGTTCTTAACATGTTTAATTACTCATATTCACTCTTGAATCCCACCCAGAAACAACAGATTTGTAGAATTAAGATTTCTAGGGTTCATAAGTCGTATAAACATGAACTTTTGATTCATTGAGTATTTGATGTTAAAACTTGTTGGAATATGTTTATTAGTCATCTAGGATTGAACAGAATCAGTCTTGTGATTTTTCCATGGTTAAATTTTTTATGCGTAACATTAGGGTTTAGGGTTTAAGTATAAATTTTACGCCTAAGCTTTTCTACGCGTAACTGATTTGAAATTTGACATATTTTGTGGTCTTGAAAGTATTTGGAATAAATTGTAATCTGTTTTTTATGTTTAAATTGTTACAGGCTTCTACACGTAAAGTTCAGAATTAAGGTGTTCTTGGATTACGCTTAAGGAATACCTTATGCGTAAAGGTTACGCATAAGAGCAATCTTACGCGTAACACTTACGCATAAGGGTCTACAGTGGGACTACGCGTATCCTGGAAGGATATGTGTAAACTTAGATGTCTATGCCTAAGGGCTACTCTTACGAGTAAACCTAACGCGTAACTCCTTTGCCTAAGCCTACGCGTAACATCAAAAGCTACTGGTATATTTCTACGCGTAAGATATTCTTATGCCTAAGGGTTGCCCTTATACTTAAGCTTACGCCTACGCCTAAGGTCCTCATGTTTACGCATAAGCTCATTTGCTTACGCCTAAGCCAACTTATAACTTTATTTTGAAATGTTACGCGTACAAAACTTGTAATAAGTAATTCACATGTCACGAAACCAAAATGTCACTCATAAGCTACAAAAAGTTAAAACGTTGTGTGATTAAGTGAAATTTGGACATTAAAATTCAAAATAAAATACTCACGTAACTTATCACTTCAACCTCGGACTATTGGACTTAATGTGACTTTGGACACGTAACATTATTAAACATAACAACTTCAATCAATAATTGGACAATAAAATCAATCTTAGACTAACATAATGTCTTTCGATATGTTGGTTCTTTTGTCTCAATACCTTTCAGATCACGAAATGGACGTCAACATAGAAAATCTCAATGCATCCAATGAACTCACAATGGAAGATATCTTCCCAACGGATTATCGCAAAACAATTGGAAAGAACAACCTCAGAGTCGACTTTGAGAACTTCACCTGCTCAGAATAATCATGCAGAGTTGCCGTGGACATTCTCAAGGATCATCCCTACCACCTTATGCTAACCAACTCGGCTACAGTACCAGTGATCTACATCCATCAATTCTGGAACACGATGGAGAAGATTGATGGTCAAGATGCAGTAAAAGTGACCCTTAACACCAAGGAAGTCACAGTTACGATTGCGGATCTTCGCATAATTCTTCTTCTACCAGCCATTCAGTCTGCCGATTTCGTGCCAACTCTTACTAAAGAGGCAATAATGCAATTCATGGTCATCATTAGATATGACGAAGCTGCAGGAATCATCACCAAACACTCCACTGTTGATCTGAAGAACATCCCTCAGCCCTGGAGGACACTATACATCATGATCGCCAAGTCTGTATCTGGATGAGACAGCGGTCATGAACATCCTAAGCTAATGCACCTTCAGACATTTTGGGGAATGGTCAACAAACAACACATTGACTACGCAAGTCTGATATGGGAAGACATGATGCAGCATCTCAAGAAGCCTGGGTCAAAGATTCCCTTTATCAGATATACAAAGTTGTTGATCTAAAACATTCTCGGGAAGAATCTGGACATCCCAATGAGAATAAATGACCCCAAGACTCACTCTGTGTTATATGAGCCAACTTTGAACATTGTCAGATTTAAGGACTCGTCAACACGGAAATAAGGTGCTGAGTTACTTGACTGCCTAATCACTGATACAATCAAGGGTCTTCCCTCGTATCTTCGTTACAAAGAAGCAGTGAGAGCAGGCAAAGTTGGGTTTATGGATGAAAAGATTTCTGCAGTGCCTACTAAAAGGACTAGAAGATCAGGTAGCACGGGGAGTACAACTAAGTACAAGAAAAGACACCCACCCAGTAAGAAAAGAGTCCCAGCTCAGATTATTCATCTACAAGTCAAACCATAACCTATTCCACAGGACGACGATTCTGAAACTGAGTCAGATGAGGTGACTTACTACTCTGAATCGCAACAAGATGATACATCTTCACCAATGTCAGAAGACAAACCTCCAAGTCCCTCATCAGACAAAGGGAAGAAGCCACTGACAGAAGAAGAGGAAGAAGATTCGGATGAAGAAGATGCCCTGAAAGATGAAGATAGAGAATACCAGAAAACTCTGAAACAACTGAGATTGCAGCAAGCTGCCAAAGATTTTGAAGCTCAACAGTTAAAAGGCCCTGGAGGTTCCAGCGGTGGTGTTCGAGTCACACCAGTTCTTGATGCGGTTAATCAACCCGATAAGGGAACTGGTGACACCACAAAGGAATCTACAGAGCAAAAGCAGCAGGATTATGAAGTTATGTTCGATTTTGAGGAAGAAGAACAAGAAGCTACTGAGATGGTTACTGATGAAGATGTGGAAAAGGCTAGAAACGAAAAGGAAGCTGAAGAAGCACGTGCTAAAGAGGAGCTTGCTAAAGAGGAAGAAGAAGAAAGGATCAGAATTGAAACCAATAGCTACCTTCGAGATAATCCTGAACACAATCCTGAAAAATCTTCAGAGCCACCCCATGACCCTTCCACAACTGAATCATCATCTCACTCTTCACCACCAC
This sequence comes from Chrysanthemum makinoi, assembly GCA_910596185.1. Lineage (NCBI taxonomy): Eukaryota > Viridiplantae > Streptophyta > Magnoliopsida > Asterales > Asteraceae > Chrysanthemum > Chrysanthemum makinoi. The sequence continues at coordinate 168,621,112 of OU343223.1, forward strand.
CATCAAAAGATACAACAACAAGATCATCATCCAAGTCAGTCAAGAAAACTGCAGATACATGGGCATCTTGAGCCAAGACCAAGATCCTAAAAGCTGTGAAACAAGCAAGAAAACGGAGCATGGTTGACAGAAAGCTGAACTTGCTGGCTGACCAGGTCAATTTGCTTAGCCAAGAGATGAACACATTCATTGAGGAGAGAGATCAGATTAAGCTATTCCTCAACAGAGACATTCAAGGAGAAATGGACGAGAAGATCAAGGAATATACTCATCAGTTCCTACTCCAATATATCCCGAGAATAACCAAACACATGTTCTCCAAACAACTTTACCCTACATTGAGAACACTGATCAGACAGACAATTGTCACAACACCAGCGACAATGCAGACTCGACCAGTCCAGCCACCTCACGTCACAGAAACTGATCTACTTTCACAGTTGATAACTCAGATGACTGCTCGATCTTCGACACTCACATTTGATGAATTGAAGTTTCTTGAGGTTCTCCTTGCTCATCAACTGAATTCTACATGCAAGGAAGCTGCTGGTATTGAGAAGCTTTACAGAGATGATGATGACACTGACAAAGACCCAAATGCAAAATGTCAAAAGAAAACTAGCGAGTCTTCATCATCTATGCCACCACCACCGCCAAAGACCACCACCACATCTACTACTCGAGCATCTCAGCAAACTCCTCCATCTGACAAACCTCAGGATTCTGAGTCTCCACCACCATTGGAGAAAACCGGTTATCATTTTCAATATACCGGTGGTGAAGACGAAGAAAATCCTGAGCCCCAGCAACAGCCATCATCCCCACCATCAACTAAGAAACAACCGGGATCATCCTCCAAACCGAAAAAGAAGAGATCAAGTTCAGTCATCTCCTGGTTGGATGAAGATGACACTGAAGAGTATGACTAGTTTAGCAAGTTAGTTGATGCCACGCTTCGATTACCGGAAGGTCAAGAACCGGTAGATGGTCGTACTATGGAACAAGTAAAAATTATCCAGGATGAGTTCAAAGTCAAAAAGATGACGAAGAGGGAATTACGCCGGATCAAGAACGAAGCATTCCAATTGCAAAGACAGATCGGCAGTGCTATTGAAGTCGAGTACCATCCGACAACATTACTGAAACCATGTCTAACAAAATAGACTGGCTAAATCCCGAAGCAAACATCGACGTGTCAAGACGGGATAATACTCCATATTACACCGATTGGACTAAACCACTACCAACCATTGGCCGACCAGATCAACCCAAGATTCCCTACCGCTTATTCTTTAACAATGACCTAGAGTTCCTTCAGCATGGAAGTAGCATAAGAAAAAAGTATGCTACATCACTAACCTTCAACATACCAGCTGCAATCTTCTCAACCAATGTTGCCATCGAGGAAGAGGCCACCAAAATGTTCGTTGACAAAGTAGTGGACTATGACCTTGACGCTAAGTATGGGATTCATCATTGGCCACCAAGGAGAAGCTTGTGTTACAGAAGTTGCCATGTTCAACGGTCAAAAAAGGAGGTCTATAGTGATAAGAATATCGTTGCTATAATGAACGTCACGTTGGCTACGAAATGGGATTACTCATTCTTGAAGGAAATCAAGGTCAAACGCCAGGATGAAAAAGAATATGATTTCACTAAGGCTGATTTTCCGAGATTGTCACTCAACGACATCGAAGATATGTATCTTGCTAAGGTACAAGGACGGATGAGACAATTATCCACTAACATTCAGCTTCAGTACATCACAGCCTTACTGATATTCATTTAAAGAAAAGTGATCCAAGAACATGTTGAAGATCTCCAGCTTGCGGTCAAATCATATCAGAAGCAAGTCAACCTTACACCACTGTTGTTACACTTTCCAAAAATAAACCAACTATCTCAGTACACCATCTTGAAGAAACCAAAGTTTGGAGTTGTTTACCGCAGTGAACTTCACCATAATTGCTTCATGGCGTACAACGAGGTTCATAAGTTCGGCGATCACACGTTGAAAATGGTTCGTGATGGGTTAGCGTATCGGTTAAAGGATATTAAGGAAGGCATTGGGACAAAGAAGAGGTGGAACTCAAAGGAACAGAAGGAAGCTAAAAGGATCATTACGAGGCTGGATTAAAGGATGTTTCATCGAGATCAGATGAGGAGATTAGAGAGCTATGTGGGCGGAAGACAGAGTTTCTCAATTACAACATTTCAACGAGAAGAGAGAACTCCTGGTCTATTTGAGTAATTGTTTGGTACTCTTAAAAACTCTTGATTGATTATTTGGATTGTTTGATTTGTATATTCACAATGGCTTGTGCACACATAACAGTGTACAACCCGTACTTTTAATGAAAGGACCATTTGGTACGCATCAGTGCCATAATCCTTATAAAAGGAGCGAAAGCTTCTTACTTTTGAGTAAAACTTATCAAAACTTTAATCATTTTCAAAGTTTTGCTCAAAAGAACAAGTACTTCCCCTTATATTTTCAAAACCTCTAAAGTTAGTATTACTTGTTGAGGGGGAGTATTTGCTAAAAATCTTTGTTCACAAATTGTTCTTCGTAGAAATCTTCCCACAAAACTTGAAATGGTCATATTCGATATCAAAAATTTCATCAAAAATAACATTTATATGCCATTTTTGAGGGGGAGAAAAATTGTGTGATACAAAGATGTTGGATTGCGATTGAATCCTCGTGTGCTAAGACTTAACCTATGAATTGACGAGATCTGAACTGTCATACATCGAAAATATTTGTCTTCCAAGACTTATCCGAGTAGATCGTACATATTCGAGAAGCTCTTGATAGACATGAACTTTGACGGGTTTGACAACCTTTTCAAGGTTTGTCCACACCTTCAAGGTAGTTATTAGAGCTCGTTGTCACCAAAAAGCTGACAATGCATCTTTTTAACTATGCAACGTAACCGTGTCTCGCGGGGAATTGTCTATCTTGAGTCGATCAATTCAAAAGTGCGAGCTCTACCCTCACTGTGCAGATTTCAGTCTAAACACTTAAGAACAAGTGGAGGGGGAGTATTTCTAAAAATGCAAAACTCTCGAAGTGTTACAAAATGTTTTATTCATAAACACTTTGAGAGATTTTCGTGAAAATGGTTTTATGGCAACATAGGATAGTCATGGAGTTATAAGGTGACTAAGGTTAGGAATAACCGTCCTATGATCCGCCAGAGCCGGAGGGATCTACCCAAGGACACCACCAATAGTTAGTATTTAGAACTCCTTAGGTATGATTATGAAAAAAAGGAGAAAATAAGAATCGGAGAAAGAAGGAGTTGAAAATTAAAAAGAAAAGTAAAGAAAAGGGTGAAAAGAAATAGCCCTCCAAATTATTCAACTTAAGGCAGACACCGGGTTCAATTCATATGCTACTGGTTGTCACTAGATGACACCGGTATTGAAGATTAAAGTCGTCATGGACCCAGTGACGCAATGCACTAAACCTTCTTAGCTACTCAAGTTTCTCTCAACAGAAGCTTGTTTCATTCTCACAAGGAACCCTACGTAAACTATCGAATTTCTCTTAGAGATTGTTGGTATTGAAGAAGGAGACCCTCTCCCTAGTCTCCGCTCAGGAAAACCTAAGCGCACTAATCGAGTCTAGAGCCACGAGATTCATCAAAAGATCTCTTAGGAACACTTGACATTTCATCACTTGTCGTTCAACATTAAGGAAGCAAGTGATACATTTTAGAATCCTTCACAGATCTTAGCAATCTATCGAGAACATTTATGAGGGGATTCACACTTGTGATCCTTAGTGATTGAATGGAAACTCCTGCCAGGGTCAACATCAAACAGCCCTGACAGCAGGTCACTTCGGTAACTCCTTGTGGGTTACCCTTAGTGTTGTCTCAAACGGTCTACAGTCGTGAGGTGATGCTTCGGTGTACCTCAGCGACTCACCTGAACTGTAGATGTACTTCGGTACATCGTGTTATCCTACTTGAGGGACTCCAGTTCAGGAACAGCCTTTGCTAGAATTAGATACGTGTTTTCATACTATGCTGTTAACTCCCTCAAAGTTCGAGTTTGTAAGTGATGGAAATCACGCTAAGGAGATTCCTTTCAAGAATCGAGTCCTGAAGATGTGGGTCATTACTTGAACTTGTTCAATGTAATGCCAACTGTCCCTTATGGGATTCAGATGGCTGATTCGCCCGACCAAGGTGAATGGAATCAAGACATTCATCAGAAGAACAATCGTAGTGGTCAATTCTCTAAGAAATGATCACAATGATCGATTGGTGTTTTTCACTAACCAATTCTTATGTTTTCTTCTTATGGATGCTCCTGGGAGGAATGATCATGCATATTCTCCTCATGGTCATACAAACAACAGCTCAAATGAAGTTCTCTTGAAAGGCAACTCTAAAGTCAGAATGATTCTTCATCAACCAAAGAATCTACAAATTCTAAATACTAGAGAACTACATCACATCTGAAATCCAACGTTAAAGAGCATATGAACATGTTGGAGAAAGACGTGGAGACACCTGAGCAACGAAGCTGACAGGATGCAGACAACAACAACATACCATCACCATATCCAGACCAGAACAAAGAACTAAGAATACAAAGATGTCAAAGCTGAAAACTTCAAAAGAAACAAGATCCTCACTTTGGGGAGATTGTTGGAATTAAGGCACTTCTTGTCACACGAAAGAGGAATGCCAGAAGACGTCAAAGCAACTACTATTACATCCACACCAACAACTTATCCAAGATTGTTGGATTCATCACTAACACTTAGGGGGAGATTGTTGGAATCACTCCTAACTTGTAATTCAAGTGTTAGTCATTAATATGTAATAAGTTTCTTAATTAGGCTTTTATGTTAGTAATTATGGCAAGGCTCATATAGAAATCCTATGAGCCTATGCAAAAGCCCAATAAGAAAGGAAGGGATTAGATATGTTGCCCTAGCTCCCTTCCCTTATAAATAGTATTGTAAACCCTCACTTGAGGGTTGGTTGTTCACTCATAATACATTTCCTACACCTAACCTTTGTCTATTATTATATCATGTATGTTTGAGTGTTCATCCGATCATCTCTACCTATATTTCTTACATATTGATCCTTGTGTTAACTTATGGTGACCTAACAGTATGCGTAGTCCCTAGTTCTTTGAGGTTATCTCTCGTATAAAACCTACGGAATCGGAAAGCCTAGGCTATTTCATCCATAGACCATATCATCATAAAGCATACTCAAGCATTAAATACAACGAAGATGCCTAGTTGCACTCCTAAGCCAATTTCAATTAAGATAAGAAACAACCTAACAAAAATCAATAACTAGGTTTCATAGATCTAAGAAAACACACAATAAATTTAGCTAGACATAATAGACAAGCAAGCATACACACAGTCAATCGAATATAGGATAGACATAATGATAATTTGGATTAAATAACTTATCTCGATGTGTAAAATAGGGTATGGGACCCTAAGATACTGTCCAATTCAGACTACAAACGATTTAGGGTTTTTACTCTAAAATTCTACCTCTCAAAATACAGAAAAATAAAATTATATATATAGATTTACAACTGCGACGGCGTCACCTTTTGCATGGGACGCCGTCAGCTTGCCGTCATTAGGGTTTCATCTGGGCCAAGTCATCGATGGGACGGCGTCACCTTAGAGTTGTGACGTCGTCGGTCTTCCGTTGGGACGTCGTCTAGATTCTAGATCTAGGCCGTCTGAGATGAAAACTGTGAGTGACGGCCTCCGTATTTAAAGCGTGATGACGCCAGGTTATAAGACCAGAATTTTCACTCAGCCATCGCGTGCATGATTTGATCAAGTATAGAGGGACGGCGTCTCCCTTTAGTTGGGATGCCATCAGGTACTTTTGATCAACTTTGAGTGGCTTCGATCTTGACTTTGCCATTTTCTTCATGTATTTGCTCCTTTTCGTCCAAATGTGCTTCATTCCAGCATTTTGCTTCCAAAAGACCTAAAAAGTAAAAAGGAACAAAATTAAGCAGTAACGAATATAAAATGTGTCGAAATAGGGCTTAAATGACCCCCTAAAAGCGTATGTTTTAAATCCTTATCAGTCGCGTTAGCAAAACATTTAATCGTTTAGGACTAGCTATGATGCTTTGCATAAGTCGAGAAAATGTGTTGCGATCGAATAAGTTGGATAAGTTGGGGAATGCGTCGTATACAAAATAAGCGATGCTGATAACTCCCAAGGTTGGGCCTGTTGGGCTCGGCTTGCACAAACCAAAACACTACCGAAACAAGTCCAAAAATCAATTCATACTATTCCAATATTGTTAACCCATTTACATAAACAAATTAACCCCAATCCAATTATTAACTTTAGATCATTAATATTTGTTAAGAATTTTCCAAAAATACTACTAATGCAAAATAATCTGCATGTCAGCCTAAAATATTAACGTGACTGGTATTTATCATGTTTTTAATGTATCCTTTTTAACCAAAAACCTTATGACTTTAAAAGTCAAGATATGTTAAATCAAGAGTCCAACAAGCATTTGATCTTATACAACTTTTACCAATCAATACAAATAAGTCTCAAAATAGCCATGAGATAAATAAGCTAAAACTAATAAGCCGGCCATAAGCTCAAAACAACCTCTAATCGTGAACCCTCAACGGTTTTCTTGACCCAAGTAAATCCAAACACAACTACGGTGTTTCTAGAAACCGGACTCACAAGACACACCACCAATCCCAAACTAGACTTGACCCATACGGGTCCTCATCTTGACCCGAAAGAAAATAAGTCAAACAAGATGCCAAAAGTCAAATAAGCACTTTCATTGAGAAAATCTTGTTTGTAATTATTTATTTGCCACTCATTAACAACAACAACAAAGATTATGACTCATGTTTGTGTCGATCGAAACTCAATTCACAATTATTATAAGTCAATTAAATCCATAATGTGGAAAACTAGAAGGGGGTTGAATAGTTTTGCCGATTAAAACTTTGTTTTAAAGTATTTAGATCGACTTATGTCAATCTATTTAGATCGTGTGTTGGATATTGATAGATAAACATATAAGCAAGTAATGCAAGAGATAAAGAGTAAAGGAACACAAAACCACGACACGAGTATTTATAGTGGTTCGGCTACAAGGACACCTTCTTTGCCATACTCCACTCCCTGAGTACCCAACTCGATAGTTTCTAAGCACTACACAACACAAGCTCCTTAATTTGGCAGAGAAGCCTTCACAACGTCACCTACTCTTTATCCGGTACAAGGCTAGACACCGAGTTCTTCCACGAGGTAGAACCAAACCTATCACAACATCGCCAATACGTTATTCGGTACAAGGCTAGATACCGAGTTCCATTACAAAGAAGGAACTACTACCCAACACTACTACTCAACACAACTACCCAAAAGAGACACACTCCTTTTACAATACTAGAAAGGATATCAATGTCCTTTACCTCAAACTACACAACTTGTACATCGACGCACCATATTGAATGTTCACCTTCGGCACAATTCACTAATGCCTTCAACATGACACTCTATGGAGGGAGGAAAGAACTATCAACAAGATGCACTTCAGTGGTCTTGATGATGACGAAGCTTAGCAACGCATGACCTTGAGCTTGCACGTCTTCAAGAGGTGGTGATCTCGCCTTTAAGAGGAACCTAGAGAATCACACAAAGATAAAACTTCATAGAATGATCCTTTAGATCTGCGGTTAGAGAGGTTAGAACATAGAGAGAAAGTATGTCTAAAAGGGGTAGTGAACAAGAGAGAAATGGCTCACTATTTATAGGAAAAATAAGCCTACTGTCCTACGGTTCTAGTGTATCCCTCACCCAAGGGATCTGGCCAGTGCAATTCCAAGGATCCGACTGCTGGGTCAGCTTAGTCTGGATTTTGGGTTGCAAATCGGGTTATGGGTTATGGACTTTGGGTTATGGATCATGGATAATATCCAACATGACTTCATGCATGATGTCACACAATGGGTCATGGGTTATGGATCATGCTCCGTGGGTATGGGTTGTGGACTTTAGTTTTTACCCAACAAGATTCATTGTACCTAGTCAATGGATCATGGGTCTTGGTCATGGGTTATGGACTTTGGTTTTTTCCCATTATTTACCCATTACAACATATACAAAGTACATATACATTTTTATAAGATGTAAGTAAACAATATTACTTGTAAGTGTTTTATAAAAATGTCTTTGGTTTTATATAACTTATTTAACTAAACATGTTTTGATGGTTTTGATATGTTTAGTAAAAGTGTGTTAGTAAACTATTGGCTCAAAGCTTTTACGTATTTTATTTATTTCATTAAAATGATTTTACAGTTGTTATCGATAAAATATTAGAAGATCGTAAAATATAAATAAATGTTTTTATGGTTTACTTGTATTAACAATCTCCCCTTTTTTGTTGATGACAAAACATAAGATTATTTTAAGGAAAAAATAAATTCGTAAAATTTTGAATTGGAGTTTTTACTTTCTTCTCCCCCTTTTTGTCAAAAAAAAGAGCGTCGAAAAGAAAATAACACATAGTGAAAAAAATTTGAGAAAGACTTGCGAAAAGCAAAAAAAATGAGAAAGAGTTAGGAAAAGAAATGTAAAGAGAAGTAGTAAGGTGAGAAGGAGGTTCTCGTCTTAGCTCCCCCTTGACGGATGCTTCCCTTTGGTGAGGGCTTCAAGTAATTAGAACGTCTAAACGAGTATATTGCAAGTATTTTGCAATGGTTTTAACTCGACGAAATGCTCCCCTTGACGAGTACTCCCCTTTGATGAGGGCGTCAAGTAGTTAGGAAACCTAAGTGATATTGCAAGTGTTTTGCAATGCTTTTGCTTTACGAAAGCTCCCTCTTGTTGAGGGTGTCAAAGTCTTCATGTGTATTTTGAAAATATACAAAGCAAGGGTTAAAAAACAAGTATATGGTGCATTGTTTCCTGCAAATGAGCTTCAAGTTAACTCAAAAATGATAATTTGTTCACCTGTTCTTCCGGATCCTTCATGTGAAGGATCGTCCAGTAAAAAATTTGGGAACCGTGTACCTGCAACTTAGTGGCAACAATGTAGATATAAATAGTGATGTAATCGTCCAAATGATTTATGTATTGTTGCACCAAACATATTCACATAACTATATAGCATACAAACATTTAGTTTAATTTAATAAAACTAGCCGGGTACCCGCGCGTTGCGGCGGCGGGTACCCGTGTGATTTTTTTGGCGATAGCAATGTTTTTTCGATGCATTGCTTTTAAAGAAGGAAAAAAAATTAGAATGTCCAACACATAAAAGAACAACTTTACCGCACAATATTTCTTTAAAAAATGGCAGACATAAATCATGATGCAACGACGATACGAAAAACGATGGTCAACGATATTGGTAGTCGTTTTGGAAGTGTAATATTATATATTATTTAAACATAAATGGTTATTTAAAATAGCGATTTTAGCACCATCTAGTGGTGTCTATATTGCTAAGTTGTGGTGGTAAATGGTGGTCCGTTGCGTGGTCGAAAAAAGTGGTGTCAGAAAGTCTGACTACATAAAAGATTGGTTTCTATGATCTGCTTAATAATTTGTAAATTTTATTTAGTGGGTGTTTCAAAGAAGAAAGAAAAGATAAGATGATTTATGCACTATTGTTTTGTACCATGTGTTATACTTAAGTGTACTTTTGAGTGAAAAGATATTTTAATAATATCATTAATAAATTGTAAAATTCATTTAGTGGTATTTGAAAGATATAAATGATAGCATGATTTATGCATAATTGTTTTGTACCATTTGATATATTAATTGTACTTTTGAGTGATGAGGTATTTTAATTATATTATTAATGATTTGTAAATTTTATTTAGTGAGTGTTTTAATGAAAAAGAAAAATTAGATGATTTATGCATAATTGTTTTGTACCAAGTGCTATATTAATTGTCCTTGTTAGTGAAAGTATTTTTATGATATCATTAATTCTGTCATTAATATACACGAATGTTACAAGTTAGATGATTTATGCATTATTGTTTTGTACCAAGTGCTATATTATTTGTACTTTTGGTTACAAGTTTAGTAGGTTACTTTTATTAGAAATGTTTTTTGTCTTAAAAATTTTAAGACTTCTTTTTATAGAATGTCCTAAACACTTTATATAGTAGTATAGATAAGAGAAATGATACATAAGTCTCTAAAACTAAGAAAATGATACAAACATTTATTAAATAAAAATTCCTAATAATCTAAGTTGCGCCTAAGACTAAAGGAAGACCTACTTAGGGATGGTTAGATTTGTTGACTTCACCAAATCGTTTAAGAAGGTGATAGAACACGAAGCGTAATTTATCACGTACTTCATGGACTAAGCCTTGGACATGTTTACAATGAGAGCAATCATTGTCATGACTAGGAAATGATAGTGGTAGGATCGGAGCGGTTTGAATAGGTAAGTTTGATGAGGAGGGTAGAGGTTCCATAAAGGATGGAGGGATTTGTGGAGGTAAGTTTGATGAAGTAGGAGGTGGTTCAACTAAGGATGAAGGTCGTGATATATGAGTTGGTGGTGGAGGTAAAGAAGTATCTACTTCCATATGGTCTGGTTGTTGAGTTTGGTGATTCTTCATAATCCAAAATGGATCATCTGAGGGTGAAGGAAAAAGAGACCAAGTTCCTACACCAAAGTTTTGGTGAGAAGGTTGTTGTGGTACTGTTTTCTCAATTGATGAGAATGTGGGCAATGGTGGTGGATGAGAAGGCCTAGGGGCAATTCTTCTAGTGAGTAAAGCTTTGGAGATGAAAGAGGTGTGGTGAAGGAGAGTACTCTAGGCTCTAGAGGTGAGGGTTTAGTTGCTTTAGTGGAGCTAGGAGTGTTTGGTTTAGGAGGTATGGTGGTGTTTGGTGAAGGTTTCTCCAAGCTACAAGGTCGGATACTAATTCGAGCGGTTTTCTTAGCTTTGGGTGGTAGAGTTTGTTGGGAAGGAACTATAGTGTTAGAAGCTTTGATGGGTGATTACTCAGTTAAGGAAACTTCATGAACAATAAGAGCAATTTTCTTGAGAGGTCCTTTAGTTGATGAGGTTGCACTAGGTGCTTTTCTCATGGTGAAAAGTTGGAAGTAAGAATGTGAGGAGGGAAGTTTTAGCTATTGATAATGAGTGTTTGAATGGTGATTTAGAAGTACAAACACAAGTGGTTTATAAAAGAAGAAATTAGGCAAGTAAATTAAAGCCTAAACCACTAAGGTTCTTCAAGTTGCATGCACAAAAGTCAACTCTAGTGTTGGTATGTCTTAAGGAGTCATTAAAGACTGATTGGAGTGTTTAGATTACCAAATAGGGTTTGAAATGATTATATCAAGTAAGATTAATCCTTCTGTGCAGCCGGTTCTCATGGATCCCTCACTCGAGGGATCTGGATAGCCTAAAGCCAAGGATCCGGCTCTCAGAAGCCAAGAAAAAGGGTGAAGGGGTTCTAGCAAGGTCTAGCACCTATATATCTTGAGTGATTTAGTCTCCTCATGTATCTTAAATGGCATAAGACTTAAATGATCAAGCATAATGAGTGAGGGTAGCTATGATGACTTTTATGGAAAGAAATGGAGTTTTTATGGACACCAATGTGTGATCAAAGATGACACTAAGAGTTTTAAGGATGGTAAATGATCATAGAGATCAAATGGTGATCAAAGGAAAATTAAAAAATTTCTTAAAAATCATAAAAAATGAAAAACTAGTTTTTAGAGCATTTTAAGGTAAAGATGACAAGAATCAATTTTCTAAAATTGAGAGAAATATCAAACTAGGTGTTTTAAGATAAGATGAATAATGTGTAAACATTGGAGCAGAAAGATAGTGAGTTTTGAAGTAATGATAAATCAAAAACACGTTAAATGTGATACTAAGTCATCCATGAGTGAATGTGAGATCAACTAAGCCTAAGGAAAGTTTAAATGATCTTAATGTATCATACTTAACTAGTCCAATAATGTCTGGAAGGTTGGATTGATGCAAGGAAGCTAAAAACTCTGTCCACCCGGATCCCACGGATCCTTCACTTGAGGGATCTGGCTAGTTATAGCCCAAGGATCTGGTATCTTGGACAAATTCCTTAACAGAATGTGTGCGAAATTTTGCTCTAGGTATCAAATTTTGAAACTAATCATTTCTACAGCAAGCATACATGTATGTAAGTAAAGCATAGTAAGCATGGTATGTAAAAGCAACATATGGGCATGTAACTAGAATGACGACCAACTTTTGATACGAGATCAAAAGTGGTAAAATTACTATTTTTTCCAATTTAAAGCTATCCATGTTTTCATCAAGCTATGACATGATTCTTAGTCCTACCAAATGACAATATCATTGTTTAGACATACATAACATGTTTCAAATTAGGATCATACAAATCACCTTCAAATTTCCATCTCATCTTCACCTTTTCTTCTTGCCCATGAGGAAGTGAGAAATGCATTTGAACATTCCTTTGGTTTTTTGGAACTCTTGTGAAGGACCTGGAATGTCGGGCAATTGATCGATTAGAGACGGGGTCAAGATGATAGTTGTTGATGGGGTTGCTTGCTTCTCCTTCAGTTTCCTCGGATGAGTCGGTAGGAGGATGAGGCATTTTCCTATCAACCATGAGCCTTGATGTTCTTCCCTCGGTGAGAGGTACCATGACCCGATTACAAAAGAAGTGATCATCCGTCAAAGGAGAGGGTTCCAAAGCAAAGAAAAAGTTTGCTAGACGGGTTAGAAGCATAGCATATGGAAGTGCCATTTTCTCCATCCTAAAGACACTTGCGACCATGTAATATGCTAGGTTAAAGGGAGTTTCGATGATGAGGCAATAAATCATGTGCACCAGAAGTTGGGAATTATAATTGAGTTGATATGACAAAATATGTGAAAGATAAAGGACTATTGAAGACAATGGACCTATTTGTTAAAATAGTATTTATTATTTAATCCCTAGTAGTATTTTGTAACCCTAGCTCTCTAGTTTATAAAAAGAGGCAGGGAATAGGTTTTTAGTATCTAGAAAACATATAACTCTCTCAATGAGAGTCTAGACACACCAAAGAAAGCGTGTGTATATTAGTTTGTTAGTTTATGTATTAGTTTTATATAGTGAATAAAAGAAAACCTTTGAAGTAATTTTGATTCTTGTGTTGTTATTTCGTTGTGCAAATCATTGTTACGATATCCTAGATGGGCTTAAACGATCTTTAACAATTGGTATCAGAGCCGGGGCTCATGATATCTAGGGTTTATTCAAGGTTTTTCTTGTCAATTTTAATAAAGAAAATATGGATCGAAGGTTCTGTCTTTGGTGCCTAATCAAGAAGTCAACAATGAAATGAGGTAACCTCATAATTAATATTACCTCATACAAATATTCATTCAACTCTTTTTGATTTAATTGGTCCAAGCCTACATGATTGGTTGAAATTGATTGGTCCAAGATCCGGTTGGGGGACAGCGAGTGGGTTTGAAAGTGATGTGTTTTGATTATTAATTCGGATGAGGGGATGTTTTTTTAGACGATTATCACATGGGTCAGTGAGAATGATTTCAATATCATTTTGAGAATTATCTTAGTGTGTCGAGAATAAAGAATGCAGTCAAATTTGTTTGTTTTTGGTTATTAAAGAATGGTGTGAAATCATTAACTCGATTGGTATTGTTGGTCCCTACATGTATCTTATTCTTGGAAGAAAGGGTATACTAAGATAAACGAAATTGTTAGTGATGGTCCTTACTGCTCATCACATATACTCGATTACTACTGGTGGTTCTATATTCAGATTGATGGGTCTATATTTTTTTTTATTATCATTGCAAGTTAATTCTGGTCGTGATACTTAGTACTGGTGGCCCATTCATAATTAATACTGGAAGCTTGGGTGTTAGTCCTGGTCGCGATGGTTAGTAATGGTCGAAAAATGTTAGTATTGGTCGTGTTGTGGTTAGTTTTGCCCGAAGAAGTTAATTCTACCAACACTTTTCAAGTACCGGTCGTATGATTCTTACCTACATCATACCACGACAACTCTACTGGTCCCAACTGTGTACTACTCCATGTATTTTGAAATAATTTATTTGGATCATGTATTAGTGCTGACCATGGGGTCACATGGGACGGTGACTACTGGTCCCAAATGCTTTTCGTTTTGATTGAATGGTAGCATAAGTCACATGGTATCAGGTTGTGATTGGATAATACATGATGTGTGTACAGGCGTCATCACATGGATGCTACAAGTTCCTTTTATTTGGTTGAAGACATATGCATGGGAGACCAGGGAATTGAGTATATGAGTTATAATTGGGCTTTTTGTTATATATGGGTATGTCATGGAGTTTTATTATATGCTACTGAAATATGTGGACAGTCCATGGTTATTTTTTTTGGTTTTCGGATGCGATTGGAAGATATTGGATGACACACGTGTTTTTTATCCCGAACGATGATGGCTTGTTCATGAAACGTATCTGGTGCAATGGCTTTTTAATCAATTATGTGACAAGAGTACCCTTTTTGTTCGTAGAATCGCCGAAGTGAGGCAACGATACAAACAAGGAATACGAGTACATCGTCGGTTGAGGCAATAGTCACATAAGAGAGGATGATGTTATTGCACTTAGATGTTTTTCATTGATTATTTGAAGATGTGATTACGAAGAAGGTTGAATATTATTTATTTGATGTTGTAGTTGAGTTTCACAGGTGCGTGTTCTTATCGTTATCTCAAATACAACATTTACAATATAACTTGTTTGTGCGTTAATGGTGTGACAAAGACTTGATGAATCTAGCAAAAGTATGTGATCTATAAATTGTGGTACTTAATGCTCACATTTGATATCACTTTAAGGAGTTATGTTGTAGTGCTCAATGTCTCATGTAGTTGAGGATTTATCAAGAGGTTGTGGTCTACTTATGCTTTTTATGGGAGTATAAGT
>OU343223.1:168636200-168654189 GCA_910596185.1 Chrysanthemum makinoi
AATTAGATAATGCATACTCATGCCGTTAACTCCCTCAAAGTTCGAGTTAAGTGATGGAAATCACGCTAAGGAGATTCCTTTCAAGAATCGAGTACTGAAGATGGGTCATTACTTGAACTTGTTCAATGTAATGCCAACTGTCCCTTATGGGATTCAGATGGCTGATTCGCCTCGACCAAGGTGAATGAATCAAGACATTCATCAGAAGAACAATCGTAGTGGTCAATTCTCTAAGAAATGATCACAATGATCGATTGGTGTTTTTCACTAACCAATTTTTATTTCTTTTTATGGATGCTCCTGGAGGAATGATCATGCATATTCTCCTCATGGTCATACACAAACAATGTACTCAAATGAAGTTCTCTCGAAAGGCAACTCAAAAGTCAGAATGATTCTTCATCAACCAAAGAATCTACAAATTCTAAATACTAGAGAACTACATCACATCTGAAATCCAACGTTAAAGAGCATATGAACATGTTGGAGAAAGACGTGGAGACACCTGAGCAACGAAGCTGACAGGATGCGACAAACAACAACATACCATCACCATATCCAGACCAGAACAAAGAACTAAGAATACAAAGACGTCAAAGCTGAAAAATTCAAAAGAAACAAGATCCTCACTTTGGGGAGATTGTTGGAATTAAGGCACTTCTTGTCACACGAAAGAGGAATGCCAGAAGACGTCAAAGCAACTACTATTACATCCACACCAACAACTTATCCAAGATTGTTGGATTCATCACTAACACTTTGGGGAGATTGTTGGAATCACCTAACTTGTAATTCAAGTGTTAGTCATTAATATGTAATAAGTTGCTTAATTAGGCTTTTATGTTAGTAATTATGGCAAGGCTCATATAGAAATCCTATGAGCCTATGCAAAAGCCCAATAAGAAAGGAAGGGATTAGATATGTTGCCCTAGCTCCCTTCCCTTATAAATAGTATTGTAAACCCTCACTTGAGGGTTGGTTGTTCACTCATAATACATTTCCTACACCTAACCTTTGTCTATTATTATATCATGTATGTTTGAGTGTTCATCCGATCATCTCTACCTATATTTCTTACATATTGATCCTTGTGTTAACTTATGGTGACCTAAATGCGCGTAGTCCCTAGTTCTTTGAGGTTATCTCTCGTATAAAACCTACGGAATCGGAAAGCCTAGGCTATTTCATCCATAGACCATATCATCATAAAGCATACTCAAGCATTAAATACAACGAAGATGCCTAGTTGCACTCCTAAGCCAATTTCAATTAAGATAAGAAACAACCTAACAAAAATCAATAACTAGGTTTCATAGATCTAAGAAAACACACAATAAATTTAGCTAGACATAATAGACAAGCAAGCATACACACAATCAATCGAATATAGGATAGACATAATGATAATTTGGATTAAATAACTTATCTCGATGTGTAAAATAGGGTATGGGACCCTAAGATATCTGCCCAATTCGACTACAAACGATTTAGGGTTTTTACTCTAAAATTCTACCTTTCAAAATACAGAAAAATAAAATTCTATATATAGATTTACAACTGCGACGGCGTCACCTTTTGCATGGGACGCCCACGCCTTTGGTCATTAGGTTTCATCTGGGCAAGTCATTGATGGGACGGCCACCTTAGAGTTGGACGTCGTCGGTCTTCCTGGGACGTCGTCTAGATTCTAGATCTAGGCGTCTGAGATGAAAACTGAGTGACGGCTCCGATTTAAAGCGTGATGACGCCGGTTATAAGACCGAAATTTTCACTCACCATCGCGTGCATGATTGATCAAGTATAGAGGATCGGCCTCCCCTTTAGTTGGGATGCCATCAGTACTTTGATCAACTTTGAGTGGCTTCGATCTTGACTTTGCCATTTTCTTCATGTATTTGCTCCTTTTCGTTCAAATGTGCTTCATTCCAGCATTTTGCTTCCAAAAGACCTAAAAAGTAAAAGGAACAAAATTAAGCAGAACGAATATAAAATGTCGAATAGGCTTAAATGACCCCCTAAAAGCGTATGTTTTAAATCCTTATCAGTCGCGTTAGCAAACATTTAATCAGGACTAGCTATGATGCTTTGCATAAGTCGAGAAAATGTGTTGCGATCGAATAAGTTGGATAAGTTGGGGAATGCGTCAGATAAAAATAAGCGAGCTGCGATAACTCCCAAGGTTGGGCCTGTTGGGCTCGGCTTGCACAAACCAAAACACTACCGAAACAAGTCCAAAAATCAATTCATACTATTCCAATATTGTTAACCCATTTACATAAACAAATTAACCCTAATTCAATTATTAACTTTAGCTCATTAATATTTGTTAAGAATTTTCCAAAAATACTACTAATGCAAAATAATCTGCATGTCAACCTAAAATATTAACGTGACTGGTATTTATCATGTTTTTAATGTATCCTTTTTAACCAAAAACCTTATGACTTTAAAAGTCAAGATATGTTAAATCAAAAGTCCAACAAGCATTTGATCTTATACAACTTTTACCAATCAATACAAATAAGTCTCAAAATAGCCATGAGATAAATAAGCTAAAACTAATAAGCCGACCATAAGCTCAAAACAACCTCTAATCGTGAACCCTCATCGGTTTTCTTGACCCAAGTAAATCCAAACACAACTACGGTGTTTCTAGAAACCGGACTCACAAGACACACCACTAATCCCAAACTAGACTTGACCCATACGGGTCCTCATCTTGACCCGAAAGAAAATAAGTCAAACAAGATGCCAAAAGTCAAATAAGCACTTTCATTGAGAAAATCTTGTTTGTAATTATTTATTTGCCACTCATTAACAACAACAACAAAGATTATGACTCATGTTTGTGTCGATCGAAACTCAATTCACAATTATTATAAGTCAATTAAATCCATAATGTGGAAAACTAGAAGGGGTTAAATAGTTTTGCCAATTAAAACTTCTTTTTAAAGTATTTAGATTGACTTATGTCATTCTATTTAGATCGTGTGTTGGATATTGAAAGATAAACATATAAGCAAGTAATGCAAGAGATAAAGAGTAAAGGAACACAAAACCACGACACGAGTATTTATAGTGGTTCGGCTACAAGGACACCTTCTTTGCCATACTCCACTCCCTGAGTACCCAACTCGATAGTTTCTAAGCACTACACAACACAAGCTCCTTAATTTGGCAGAGAAACCTTCACAACGTCACCTACTCTTATCCGGTACAAGGCTAGACACCGAGTTCTTCCACGAGGTAGAACCAAACCTATCACAACATCGCCAATACGTTATCCGGTACAAGGCTAGATACCGAGTTCCATTACAAAGAAGGAACTACTACCCAACACTACTACTCAACACAACTACCCAAAAGAGACACACTCCTTTTACAATACTAGAAAGGATATCAATGTCCTTTACCTCAAACTACACAACTTGTACATCGACGCACCATATTGAATGTTCACCTTCTACATTCACTAATGCCTTCTACACGACACTTCTATGGAGGGAGGAAAGAACTATCAACAAGATGCACTTGAGTGGTCTTGATGATGACGAAGCTTAGCAACTCATGACCTTGAGCTTGCACGTCTTCAAGAGGTGGTGATCTCGCCATTAAGAGGAACCTAGAGAATCACACAAAGATAAAACTACATAGAATGATCCTTTAGATCTGCGGTTAGAGAGGTTAGAACATAGAGAGAAAGTATGTCTAAAAGGGGTAGTGAACAAGAGAGAAATGGCTCACTATTTATAGGAAAAATAAGCCTACTGTCCTACGGTTCTAGCGTATCCCTCACCCAAGGGATCTGGCCAGTGCAATTCCAAGGATCCGACTGCTGGGTCAGCTTAGTCTGGATTTTGGGTTGCAAATCGGGTCATGGGTCATGGAATTTGGGTTATGGATCATGGATAATATCCAACATGACTTCATGCATGATGTCACACAATGGGTCATGGGTTATGGATCATGCTCCGTGGGTATGGGTTGTGGACTTTAGTTCTTACCCAACAAGATTCATTGTACCTAGTCAATGGATCATGGGTCTTGGTCATGGGTTATGGACTTTGGTTTTTTCCCATTATTTACCCATCACAACATATACAAAGTACATATACATTTTTATAAGATGTAAGTAAACAATATTACTTGTAAGTGTTTTATAAAAATGTCTTTGGTTTTATATAACTTATTTAACTAAACATGTTTTGATGGTTTTGATATGTTTAGTAAAAGTGTGTTAGTAAACTATTGGCTCAAAGCTTTTACGTATTTTATTTATTTCATTAAAATGATTTTACAGAGTTATCGATAAAATACTAGAAGATCGTAAAATATAAATAAAT
The DNA here is from genome assembly GCA_910596185.1 of Chrysanthemum makinoi. Taxonomy (NCBI): domain Eukaryota; kingdom Viridiplantae; phylum Streptophyta; class Magnoliopsida; order Asterales; family Asteraceae; genus Chrysanthemum; species Chrysanthemum makinoi. Next base: position 168,640,544 of record OU343223.1, read on the forward strand.
GTTTTTATGGTTTACTTGTATTAACTCCTTTTTTGTTGATGACAAAACATAAGATTATTTTAAGGAAAAAATAAATTCGTAAAATTTTGAATTGGAGTTTTTACTTTCTTCTCCCCCTTTTTGTCAAAAAAAAGAGCGTCGAAAAGAAAATAACACATAGTGAAAAAAATTTGAGAAAGACTTGCGAAAAGCAAAAAAAATGAGAAAGAGTTAGGAAAAGAAATGTAAAGAGAAGTAGTAAGGTAAAAAGGAAGTTCTCGTCTTAGCTCCCCCTTGACGGATGCTTCCCTTTGGTGAGGGCTTCAAGTAATTAGAACGTCTAAACGAGTATATTGCAAGTATTTTGCAATGGTTTTAACTCTGACGAAATGCTCCCCCTTGACGAGTACTCCCCTTTGATGAGGGCGTCAAGTAGTTAGGAAACCTAAGTGATATTGCAAGTGTTTTGCAATGCTTTGCTTTGACGAAAAGCTCCCTCTTGTTGAGGGTGTCAAAGTCTTCATGTGTATTTTGAAAATATACAAAGCAAGGGTTAAAAAACAAGTATATGGTGCATTGTTTCCTGCAAATGAGCTTCAAGTTAACTCAAAAATGATAATCTGTTCACCTATTCTTCCGGATCCTTCATGTGAAGGATCCGTCCAGGCAAAAATTTGGGAACCGTGTACCTGCAACTTAGTGGCAACAATGTAGATATAAATAGTCGTCCAAATGATTTATGTATTGTTGCACCAAACATATTCACATAACTATATAGCATACAAACATTTAGTTTAATTTAATAACGCTACGGTACCGCGTTAAGGGCGGTACCCGTGTGATTTTTTTGGCGATAGCAATGTTTTTTCGATGCATTGCTTTTAAAGAAGGAAAAAAAATTAGAATGTCCAACACATAAAAGAACAACTTTACCGCACAATATTTCTTTAAAAAATGGCAGACATAAATCATGATGCAACGACGATACGAAAAACGATGGTCAACGATATTGGTAGTCGTTTTGGAAGTGTAATATTATATATTATTTAAACATAAATGGTTATTTAAAATAGCGATTTTAGCACCATCTAGTGGTGTCTATATTCTAAGTGTGGTGGTAAATGGTGGTCCGCTGCTGTCTGAAAAGAGTGTCGAAAGTCTGACTACATAAAAGATTGGTTTCTATGATCTGCTTAATAATTTGTAAATTTTATTTAGTGGGTGTTTCAAAGAAGAAAGAAAAGATAAGATGATTTATGCACTATTGTTTTGTACCATGTGTTATACTTAAGTGTACTTTTGAGTGAAAAGATATTTTAATAATATCATTAATAAATTGTAAAATTCATTTAGTGGTATTTGAAAGATATAAATGATAGCATGATTTATGCATAATTGTTTTGTACCATTTGATATATTAATTGTACTTTTGAGTGATGAGGTATTTTAATTATATTATTAATGATTTGTAAATTTTATTTAGTGAGTGTTTTAATGAAAAAGAAAAATTAGATGATTTATGCATAATTGTTTTGTACCAAGTGCTATTAATTGTCCTGTTAGAAAGTATTTTTATGATATCATTAATTTGTCATTAATATAACGAATGTTACAAGTTAGATGATTTATGCATTATTGTTTTGTACCAAGTGCTATATTATTTGTACTTTTGGTTACAAGTTTAGTAGCTTTTATTGTGTTTTTGTCTTAAAATTTTAAGACTTCTTTTTATAGAATGTCCTAAACACTTTATATAGTAGTATAGATAAGAGAAATGATACATAAGTCTCTAAAACTAAGAAAATGATACAAACATTTATTAAATAAAAATTCCTAATAATCTAAGTTGCGCCTAAGCCTAAAGGAAGACCTACTTAGGGATGGTTAGATTTGTTGACTTCACCAAATCGTTTAAGAAGGTGATAGAACACGAAGCGTAATTTATCACGTACTTCATGGACTAAGCCTTGGACATGTTGACAATGAGAGCAATCATTGTCATGACTAGGAAATGATAGTGGTAGGATCGGAGCGGTTTGAATAGGTAAGTTTGATGAGGAGGGTAGAGGTTCCATAAAGGATGGAGGGATTTGTGGAGGTAAGTTTGATGAAGTAGGAGGTGGTTCAACTAAGGATGAAGGTCGTGATATATGAGTTGGTTGTGGAGGTAAAGAAGTATCTACTTCCATATGGTCTGGTTGTTGAGTTTGGTGATTCTTCATAATCCAAAATGGATCATCTGAGGGTGAAGGAAAAAGAGACCAAGTTCCTACACCAAAGTTTTGGTGAGAAGGTTGTTGTGGTACTGTTTTCTCAATTGATGAGAATGGGCAATGGTGGTGGATGAGAAGGCCTAGGGGCAATTCTTCTAGTGAGTAAAGCTTTGGAGATGAAAGAGGTGTGGTGAAGGAGAGTACTCTAGGCTCTAGAGGTGAGGGTTTAGTTGCTTTAGTGGAGATAGGAGTGTTTTGTTTAGGAGGTATGGTGGTTTTTGGTGAAGGTTTCTCCAAGCTACAAGGTCGGATACTAATTCGAGCGGTTTTCTTAGCTTTGGGTGGTAGAGTTTGTTGGGAAGGAACTATAGTGTTAGAAGCTTTGATGGGTGATTACTCAGTTAAGGAAACTTCATGAACAATAAGAGCAATTTTCTTGAGAGGTCCTTTAGTTGATGAGGTTGCACTAGGTGCTTTTCTCATGGTGAAAAGTTGGAAGTAAGAATGTGAGGAGGGAAGTTTTAGCTATTGATAATGAGTGTTTGAATGGTGATTTAGAAGTACAAACACAAGTGGTTTATAAAAGAAGAAATTAGGCAAGTAAATTAAAGCCTAAACCACTAAGGTTCTTCAAGTTGCATGCACAAAAGTCAACTCTAGTGTTGGTATGTCTTAAGGAGTCATTTAAGACTGATTGGAGTGTTTAGATTACCAAATAGGGTTTGAAATGATTATATCAAGTAAGATTAATCCTTCTGTGCAGCCGTTTCTCATGGATCCTCTACCGAGGGATCTGGATAGCCAGCCAAGGATCCTCTCGGCCAAGAAAAAGGGTGAAGGGGTTCTAGCAAGGTCTAGCACCTATATATCTTGAGTGATTTAGTCTCCTCATGTATCTTAAATGGCATAAGACTTAAATGATCAAGCATAATGAGTGAGGGTAGCTATGATGACTTTTATGGAAAGAAATGGAGTTTTTATGGACACCAATGTGTGATCAAAGATGACAATTAAGAGTTTGGTTGATGGTAAAATGATCATAGAGATCAAATGGTGACTAAGATAGAATAATCATTGAGATAGGATAGATATTTTATGAATAATCAAATGATAGAATGGATATTGAAACATCACGGATGAGCAGATCAACAACTAAGCCTAAGGAAAGTTTAAATGATCTTAATGTATCATACTTAACTAGTCCAATAATGTCTGGAAGGTTGGATTGATGCAAGGAAGCTAAAAATGCACCTCTGTCCACCCGGATCCCACGGATCCTTCACTTGAGGGATCTGGCTAGTTATAGCCCAAGGATCTGGTATCTTGGACAAATTCCTTAACAGAATGTGTGCGAAATTTTGCTCTAGGTATCAAATTTTGAAACTAATCATTTCTACAGCAAGCATACATGTATGTAAGTAAAGCATAGTAAGCATGGTATGTAAAAGCAAGATATGGGCATGTAACTAGAATGACGACCAACTTTTGATACGAGATCAAAAGTGGTAAAATTACTATTTTTTCCAATTTAAAGCTATCCATGTTTTCATCAAGCTATGACATGATTCTTAGTCCTACCAAATGACAATATCATTGTTTAGACATACATAACATGTTTCAAATTAGGATCATACAAATCACCTTTAAATTTCCATCTCATCTTCACCTTTTCTTCTTGCCCATGAGGAAGTGAGAAATGCATTTGAACATTCCTTTGGTTTTTTGGAACTCTTGTGAAGGACCTGGAATGTCGGGCAATTGATCGATGTATGAGACGGGGTCAAGATGGTAGTTGTTGATGGGGTTGCTTGCTTCTCCTTCAGTTTCCTCGGATGAGTCGGTAGGAGGATGAGGCATTTTTCTATCAACCATGAACCTTGATGTTCTTCCCTCGGTGAGAGGTACCATGACCCGATTACAAAATAAGTGATCATCCGTCAAAGGAGAGGGTTCCAAAGCAAAGAAAAAGTTTGCTAGACGGGTTAGAAGCATAGCATATGGAAGTGCCATTTTCTCCATCCTAAAGACACTTGCGACCATGTAATATGCTAGGTTGAAGGGAGTTTCGATGATGAGGCAATAAATCATGTGAACCAGATGTTGGGAATTATAATTGAGTTGATATGACAAAATATGTGAAAGATAAAGGACTATTGAAGACAATGGACCTATTTGTTAAAATAGTATTTATTACTTAATCCCTAGTAGTATTTTGTAACCCTAGCTCTCTAGTTTATAAAAAGAGGCAGGGAATAGGTTTTTAGTATCTAGAAAACATATAACTCTCTCAATGAGAGTCTAGACACACCAAAGAAAGCGTGTGTATATTAGTTTGTTAGTTTATGTATTAGTTTTATATAGTGAATAAAAGAAAACCTTTGAAGTAATTTTGATTCTTGTGTTGTTATTTCGTTGTGCAAATCATTGTTACGATATCCTAGATGGGCTTAAACGATCTTTAACAATGGTATCGGACTCATGATATCTAGGGTTTATTCAAGGTTTTTCTTGTCAATTTTAATAAAGAAAATATGGATCGTTGTCTTTGGTGCCTAATCAAGAAGTCAACAATGAAATGAGGTAACCTCATAATTAATATTACCTCATACAAATATTCATTCAACTCTTTTTGATTTAATTGGTCCAAGCCTACATGATTGGTTGAAATTGATTGGTCCAAGATCCGGTTGGGGAGTGAGTGGGTTTGAAAGTGATGTGTTTTGATTATTAATTGGATGAGGGATGTTTTTTACGATTATCACATGGGTCAGTGAGAATGATTTCAATATCATTTTGAGAATTATCTTAGTGTGTCGAGAATAAAGAATGCAGTCAAATTTGTTTGTTTTGGTTAAAGAATGGTGTGAAATCATTAACTCGATTGGTATTGTTGGTCCCTACATGTATCTTATTCTTGGAAGAAAGGGTATACTAAGATAAACGAAATTGTTAGTGATGGTCCTTACTGCTCATCACATATACTCGATTACTACTGGTGGTTCTATATTCAGATTGATGGGTCTATATTTTTTTTTATTATCATTGCAAGTTAATTCTGGTCGTGATACTTAGTACTGGTGGCCCATTCATAATTAATACTGGAAGCTTGGGTGTTAGTCCTGGTCGCGATGGTTAGTAATGGTCGAAAAATGTTAGTATTGGTCGTGTTGTGGTTAGTTTTGCCCGAAGAAGTTAATTCTACCAACACTTTTCAAGTACCGGTCGTATGATTCTTACCTACATCATACCACGACAACTCTACTGGTCCCAACTGTGTACTACTCCATGTATTTTGAAATAATTTATTTGGATCATGTATTAGTGCTGACCATGGGGTCACATGGGACGGTGACTACTGGTCCCAAATGCTTTTCGTTTTGATTGAATGGTAGCATAAGTCACATGGTATCAGGTTGTGATTGGATAATACATGATGTGTGTACAGGCGTCATCACATGGATGCTACAAGTTCCTTTTATTTGGTTGAAGACATATGCATGGGAGACCAGGGAATTGAGTATATGAGTTATAATTGGGCTTTTTGTTATATATGGGTATGTCATGGAGTTTTATTATATGCTACTGAAATATGTGGACAGTCCATGGTTATTTTTTTTGGTTTTCGGATGCGATTGGAAGATATTGGATGACACACGTGTTTTTTATCCCGAACGATGATGGCTTGTTCATGAAACGTATCTGGTGCAATGGCTTTTTAATCAATTTTGTGACAAGAGTACCCTTTTTGTTCGTAGAATCGCCGAAGTGAGGCAACGATACAAACAAGGAATACGAGTACATCGTCGGTTGAGGCAATAGTCACATAAGAGAGGATGATGTTATTGCACTTAGATGTTTTTCATTGATTATTTGAAGATGTGATTACGAAGAAGGTTGAATATTATTTATTTGATGTTGTAGTTGAGTTTCACAGGTGCGTGTTCTTATCGTATCTCAAATGGCTTACAACATTTACAGATAACTTGTTTGTGCGTTAATGGTGTGACAAAGACTTGATGAATCTAGCAAAAGTATGTGATCTATAAATTGTGGTACTTAATGCTCACATTTGATATCACTTTAAGGAGTTATGTTGTAGTGCTCAATGTCTCATGTAGTTGAGGATTTATCAAGAGGTTGTGGTCTACTTATGCTTTTTATGGGAGTATAAGTTCGGAGTCACGTGGATAGTACAAGACATAAGACGTAAGTTTGGGAAATTCAACTTCTTCATCAAATTTTTATACCTTTTCTTCAAGATTACTTCATAAAGCCATCTACATGCATCACTTGAGGGGAAACTTCATATCTACAGAAGACCCCTATTCGATAATAACAAAAAGGGGAAGAAGATTTGATATTTTGTAGCTTGAAGATCCTTGATGGTGTAAGGGGAAGTTCGTTTATCTTTCATCATACTAACTTTAGGGTCAGTTTGCGCTCATTGGTTTTGTCATTATCAACTAGGGGAAGATTGTTGGGAATTATAATTGAGTTGATATGACAAAATATGTGAAAGATAAAGGACTATTGAAGAAAAGGGACCTATTTGTTAAAATAGTATTTATTATTTAGTCCCTAGTAGTATTTTGTAACCCTAGCTCTCTATTTTATAAAGAGAGGCAGGGAATAGGTTTTTAGTATCTAGAAAACATAGAACTCTCCTAATGAGAGTCTAGACACACCAAAGAAAGCGTGTGTATATTAGTTTGTTAGTTTATGTATTAGTTTTATATAGTGAATAAAAGAAAACCTTTGAAGTAATTTTGATTCTTGTGTTGTTATTCCGCTGTGCAAATCATTGTTACAATATCCTAGATGGGCTTAAATGATCTTTAACACAAGACATGCATTCGCATGATCCTTATTCCCAACCAAGCAAAGGACATTTTCTCTAAGAATTTGTTCCCATTTTTTGTAAAGTGGGAATATCTCAAAAATCTCCATTTGAAATGGATCTCGGTGGATGACTTTGGAATTTCTAGTGACTCGGGTTTGTGAGGTTCTTTGGATGAAGACGGCATCTCTTACCATGGCGGGTTCATGAAGAGGAGTGAGATAGACATGGTAATCATCAACCATATCATGGATTTTGGTGAGAGACCAATCATTTGAATACATGCACACACCATGGTATGGGATGCGGAGAATTAGGGCAAGCTCGGCAAGAGTTAGGGTGTAGTTATGATTGTTGATGACAAAGGAAATAGAGATGGTTCCATCATCATTTCTAATGATGCAGACGCTCTTGTAAAACTCGTGGACAAACACAGGACATATTTTTTCATTGATATGGAGTAGACAAACAAAGTTGATCCTAGAAAAGACTTCGGGGATATCGGTACCATCAAGGAAAGATTGATCAATGACACGTCCTTCATGAAAGAACCATTTTTGGAGCATTTTGAAGGTTTTTCGGTCCTTGGAGGTAAGACCATCCTTACGGTGATGCATCACTATATAGTGAGCGGTGTCTTGATAATCTTTTTGTGTGGAGCTAGGCATGATTGATCCTAAATAATAAGACCACAATGTGGTTTTAATTTTTAGAAGAGTTCTTTTTTAGGTTCATCACAATTTTGCTCAAAACATCCTTCTTTTTAAATTCATTATGAGTTCTAATTTGTATTAACAATGTTTGTTCTTTGATTAGTTATCTTAGATAGCTAATTAAAACAATGTGATATCAAATTGAAACAAACCCACTTGAATCAAAATTCTAAAGATGTTTAAAATTGTATTACTAATAACTTGAGAGTAGAAATCACAATGTAGTGAAGATAAAACTTACACAAGTGGTTGGATTGCTTGAATTGATGAAGAGAAAGCTCCTATGAACAGTAGTGTTGAGTTTAGGGTCATGTATGAAAGAGTAAAGTGGAGGATGAGAGTGTACAGTGAATTATCAATTACTTATTCTGTTTTGATGATGTGCCGGTTCCCACGGATCTCTTGAAAAAGGGATCCGTCACGTTATAGTCAAAGGATCCGGCTATTCAGTGAGAAAACAGTTTTAGTAGGTTTGATAATTTTGACGCGGGAGTTTTTTATTTCAGTTTTTGTCAAAGGTTTTGCTCTATTCCTTAGATTTTATCTATTATAGATGTGATACAAGGTTTGACGAGTCTTCGTCTTTACTAAACACATTTGACGAGGTACTTTTATGAGTAAACCATGAATCAAGAGGAAGAATAAGAATCATGTTGTAAGATATAGGATTTCACAAACACACTAAACCATAATCACAATGGGGCGTTCAAGTATGTTTAGAGAGAGAAAGTTCTAGAGAGAGAAGGAAGAGGTTGAAAGTAAACAAAGAAGCTCCACCCTCTACCTGGGAGAGGGTATTTATAGTGTTACATAAACGCCACCCACGGGCTGTGGATCAGGCATACAATGGGTAAAGACCCGTCCGTCCTCCACGGTGTTACTAAACAAACTACTTACTAACATAACTTGACTACGACTACGAGCTTTCTATTGAATACATATACTTGAGGTGACCGACTCTTTAACGACTGAATTTCTTTCTAACAACTCCCCCTAAGGGAGGTCACCTCAATTTTCAATGAATACAAACAGATATTACATTAGATTGTTCTAGGAAACTTGATTCAGTTCCTTGCTCAGAGTAGCACGTAGTTGATTCTTCATTATCTGCATGTTTGGATAATTTCGAGTGGAGGTATTTAACTGATCCACGTGATGATGAGTTTTGAGCCAACATTGAGATCATCAGCAAACATGAATCCCTGACTCTTCCATTGTGGTGTTGGTATTATGTGATGTTGTGACATTTGGACCGCCATGCTCACATTCTGGATCATGATATATTCTCATCGTGAGTAGCGGAAGCTTTTATGGATCATGATATTTGCAGCAGCATAGCGAAGCATGGAGTGAAAGTATCGAGTCGTTGAAGCACTTATCATGATTTCTTTTAGATATGAATGTGTAGTGTGAGCATGCGGCTATGGATTGACCGCTGCATTCGATCAAGCAAAACGTCGGGCGTACCTGCATACAACAGTTAGCAATAAAGTGCACGAAAGTCTCTTTGATCACTTTCGTTGAATTTATAACACCACCTCCTCGTTGACCCGTGATACAATCGCCTGATCAGGTATAATTTCGAAGAATCTCCCTTGACAGGTTTTGCGCTGTTCTATCCGTTCTCAAACCGGAACGTCTCAAAGAAGACAACACGGAGTGAGTGAACCAGCGAATTGAGATTCACTGATTGATGAAAAGAGATTTGAAAAACAATCGTGTATCGCTCAATAGAAATTGTTTTAACAATACAACGAAGGTTTTAATGAAAATCAATTATCAATCATAAACACCTTTTATTTTGAAATATGAGTACACATGTGCTAAAGAAAAGGGTTTTACAACGCGTTTTTTTCAAAGGTATCCGTCAATCCATAACCTGAACAAGGATTGATTCAAGAAATTGAATCTCCCCATTGTTTCGGTTCAGTTGTCACATGGTTGATCTATTGGATAGATCTCACATGCCACCCACCAGGAGCTTGTTTGATGTTGGCTCCAGAAGGCTTTCCATCTTCATTGTGATTATGTTTGCATATCACTCAGATGTTCTGGCAATACCACAAGGATAATGTGTAGGACTCATAAGATATAACCTCTCTTTTCCCATTGTGTGAAACAGAGAGTCTTCAATGACCGTGTCCTAAAGAGATTTATTTGATGATCTCGTGGCTCTAGACTCAATTGTGCACATTTGGTTCCTATGCCAGAGACTAGGGAGAGGGTCTCCTTTTTCAATATCAACAAACTCTAAGAGAAAGTCGATAGATAATGTCGGTTCCCCGTGAGAATGAAACAAGTCCTTTTAAGAGGAACTTGAGTAGCTTGGGAAGTTTAGTGCAGTGCGTCACTGGGTCCATGACGTCTTGTCTTCAATACCAGTGTTACCTTAGTAGCATATGTATTGAACCCGATTTCTGCCCTAAGGTTGAATTATTGGAGGGCTATTTCTTTTCACCCTTTTTTCACATTCATTTTTCATTCTTCTTCAACCCTTTAGTGCTTACCGAGATTTCATAACTAGAACCTTGTTGGGTTTATTCCGATTAGCTCTGTCTCAGTCAGCATTCTTCCCATATCTCACTTTTCTCCTTTTTTTCATCATACCTAAGGACTTGTACACTATCTAGTGGATTGTCCCTGGGTAGATCCCTCCGGTTCTGGCGGATCATGGGAACAAATACCTAACCTTATCATCCTTATATCACCATACATAAAGTAAAGTTGGTCGGTCTATTTGGTATTGTTCATCTGTCGTTGGAACCAATTGAAAACCATTTTAAAATCAATCCAGATACTTGTGATATATTATCAAAGCATTTTGTACCTGAATTGTTTTTGATATTTTTAGAACAAGAGCTCCCCCTCAACATGTGCATCATGCATCATTTTGTAATAGAAATAATTTTTATCTTTGAGGGGTTGGCTTGCATCTAAGAGTAGTTATATAAAGACTGTGATTTTCAAAATAGTTGCTCCCCGTCAATATGTGCATAGAAATTTGAAAATGTTTTGCACATATTAGGAAAAGACTGCACATTGAAATAAATTGATCACGTTTCACATCTTTGTGATTTAAAATAGATGCTCCCCCTCAACATGTGCATGGAAAATTTGAAATCGTTTGGCACATGTGGGGAGGAAAGCATGCTAAACACTTATAAAATTAATTATCAAGTTATCAGTTTAAATCCAATTTAAATCATAAATTCTCTCCCGATCACACTTTCCAAATCCTTTGAGAGATGTGATCTCTATTGATTTAAATTAAATTTTGAGAGCTTTTGAGGAGAATAGTGACTTGCTTTTTGAAAACAACTTTTTAACTGATAAGGATCAGATTTTCAGACTTTAAACTCCATTGATTAAACATGCAAGATTGTCTTTTGAAAACATAACGTTAGCAAAGGTTTTGAATCAACAGAATAAAACATTATTGTTTTTGGTTGTTCAACAATAAACCTTGCTCATTTACGTGTCAATTGTTTGAACAATGACCTTTCAAAATAACCTTTTTAATTCGAATAAAATCATTCTCTTCAACAATAAACCTTGCTCATTTACGTGCCAATTGTTTGAAAAAAATGACCTTTCAAAATAACCTTTTTAATTCGAATAAAATCATTCTCCCCCTCAATCAATGACACAAGTTGTTGATTGAGAGATAGGATTTTGACGATGATAAGCACAAATGATTTACACGAATAATAGAGTACAAGGTATTTTCAAAGCAATTAAGTTTTCATTAGATGGCAAATATTTTCGAAGAATCACTAGACGAAAAATATTTGGAAAGAGAAACATTTGTCTTTTTATGACAAACATTTGTTTTAAGAATCAGAGCATGATATTTGGAAAATAAGATAAAGCATGGCTCGTTTTCTTTTAAAACGGATACCAATGACAATAAACCACCATTTTTCTCCGCCTCATTTTTTTTTTAAACAAAACTGTGTACATTCGAAGAACATCTAAAGACCCGTGACATTCTTTGAATATCAACACAAAGTCCGTAGATGATATCGAATAAGGAAAAGCATGACAAAATAACAATATTTTTGGAGTCTTTTTTTTTTCAAGATTTTCTAATTTTTATGGATTTTTGAAAGTTTTATATTTTTCTCTTTGCTTTTTGTTGGTTTTATAATTTTGTATTTTGGTTTTTGAATAAATATATACAAAGATATATGAAGGAAAACCTTTTACTCCTCTTCTTCCTCTTAAAGACGTTTGAGTGTTTCCAGTTGTAGGCTCTTAAGACCAAGTCGTGGAAGGATAAACTCAAAACGTTCTCTAGGAAGGGCTTTGGTGAAGATGTCTGCTAACTGGTATTCAGTCCTCACAAAGTATAGTTCCACCACACCGTTTTCTACTTGCTCCCTGATGAAATGATGTCGAATGTCGATGTGCTTTGCTCTTGAGTGTTGTACGTTGTTGCATGAGAGAGCAATAACACTTTATTATCACAAGATAGAGGGATTTTGTTGAATTCAAAGCCATAGTCAGATAATTGGGATCTCATCCAAAGGATTTGAGCACAACAAGATGACATGGCTATGTATTCACCTCGTAGAGGAAAGAGAAGTACTCATTTCTTTTTTGAAGACCAGCTCACAAGCTTATCACCCAAAAAGCGAGCACCTCCGACGTGCTCGACGTGTATCTTGAAATCATGCATGATCAGCATCTGCATAGGCTGTTAGTGACATACCGGTGTCCTTCGGTACCAAAGTCCCATATTGATGGTTCCTTGGAGATACCGAAAGACCCGTTTAACTGCTTCAAGGTGCTTTTGGTATGCTTAGCTTGATATCTAGCACACATGCAAACAGCGAACAGAATATCAGGTCTACTGGTTGTGAGGTACATCAGGGATCCAATCATACTATGATATTTCGTTTGGTCTACCATGATCCCTAAGTGGTCCTCATCCAGTTTAGTACGCTCTATCATGGGAGTGTCAACAGGGTCACTAGAATCAAATCCAAATTTCTTTAAAATCTCATTAGCATATTTAGATTGATTTATAAAAATGCCTCCGGGACTTTGTGATATTTGTAATCCCAAGAAAAATGACATTTGTCCCATCATTGACATTTGAAATTTGGAACCCATTTCTTTTGAAAAACGATCACATTCATTGGGTTCGGTCGAGGCAAAAATAATATCATCAACATATATTTGAACGTGAATTAAATGTTTGCCTGACTTTCTTGTGAACAATGTCGGATCAACTGCTCCTTTGCTGAATCCAGTGGATAGAAGAAACTTTGATTGCGTATCATACCATGCCCTTGGAGCTTGCTTTAAACCATAAAGAGCCTTCTTCAAACGATAGACGGTAGGATGTTCGGATTCACAAAGCCTTCAGGTTGGCTGACGTATACGACTTCTTTTAGATCTCCGTTAAGAAAAGCCATCTTTACATCCATCTGATAGACTACCATGTTCTTACTTGCAGCATTAGCCAAAAGATTCTGACCTTGATGTGAGAGCAATTGGAGCAAATGATTCTTAAAAGTCAATACCCTCCTCTTCACGGTATCCTTTTGCAACCAATCGAGCCTTGTTCTTTAAAACATCACCATGCTCATCAAGTTTTACTTTGAAGATCCACTTTAGAGCAATGATCATGGCACAGTCAGAGGCGGTACTAATTCCCATACATTTAGTCGATCAAACTCATGAATTTCTTATTGCATGGCATTGAACCAGCTGTCTTTATTCGTGGCGGTTTTAACATCTTTTGGTTCGATCTTAGAGAGTACGGAGTTGAAGAAGCACCATATAATGTACCGAGGTTTCCATGATGTTGTCCAATGAATGATCATGTGTCCATTTCCTAAGGTGTTCATGTGGTTGTTGTTGAGGAACTGAAGTAGCAGAATCGATTTCTCCTGATGA
>OU343223.1:168656592-168717479 GCA_910596185.1 Chrysanthemum makinoi
AAATCGAAGATTACCCTACCCCAGACTAGAACAAAACATTGTCCTCAATGTTTAAAAGCAAGGGTATCAAGGAAAATCTAAAAGTCGTTTATTAAGTATGCTCAAATATAAACGTTAGTCGATAAGATTTCGGATATAGGATTTCCATCAGCAACGAACATGAAACTCGAGTGGAGAAAAAAAACAAACTTCGAGCACGAGAGTCTTCATATCGGGAAAATCCTACACACAACATCACAAACAACCAAACACGAGAAATCGAAGAGGCTAACCCCTTCACGTCACTTATTAGAAAATAGAAAGAAGATAGAAGGATAAGCTTGGGGTGCCTCCCACGGGCGCATCGTTTTTCTTCACCGAAGTCGCTAGCCCGACTCGCCCCCCGAATTCATTTGTCCTTGGGAAAACAAGCGGAAGGGATACCTGGATCAAAGATGGTATCCTCACTCCCGAAAGAATGAGACTGGGTGGGTTGGGAGGGAAAGAAAATGTCGGGCTCAAGCACATAAGAAATAACTCCTCCCAAACTCACATAAGGCATATGAAAGATCAATCCATCATCCGGCGGTTTTGCGGGCGGACGAAGGGATGAAGGATCGATAAGAGAATACTCCAAAGAAGTCGGGAGCTCATGGTATAGAAAGGTGTTACTCAAAGGCTCATCAACAAAGGCATCCAAGAGAGGATCCTTTTTCCGAAAAACTTTTGTGATATGAATGTCCTCCCGATGAGTATCCGGGTTAAAAATCTTGTCCTCGGAGAGGAAGGAAATCAAGGTATCATCTACGTGAAAATCCTCACGAGGAGAGGAATCACTCTACTAAAAATAATCGGACCTCGTGATCAACAAGTTCATCCATTCGAAATCTTCACTTCCTTATCTTTCTTCGGAAAAACGGATCATCGTATTCTTCATCCTCGTGAGAAAATCGAGTCGGTAGGAGTAAGTTCATTGGTGAACTCCTCACTTTCTTCTTCACAAAGAGTTGATTTTCAAAAATTTGAGTATATTCGAATCAATTCAAACAAGGGATTCTTGAATGTTTTAAAGATTCGGATCGAAAGATGTCTCAAAAGAAGGTTTCATGATTTCAAAAGAAGGAGTGGGATTGCCACTCAAAGGAAGGTCGATTTTCTCAGAAATCGGAGGTGGGACAAGTGGTGTGCTCTTAGAGCTAGCATTTTCCACCACTACCGTTGTAGACTCCTTTTCTTGTTTCTTTTTCCGTTCAGCTTGTATTGTTGACATACTCTTAATCGTAAACCTTGAAAGTTCAATTCGAGACGTTTTAGGTTCAACTTTCTTCACCTTATTAACATCATCCGGATCATCCAGAGGGGGGTAAGAAGACAGTTCATTATATAACAATTTCTCGAGTAAAAAGATGTCCCCCTCCGGTTCAAAAGTAGCATTATTATTAATCTCAACTGGAATCGAATCATCATTAAGAAAAATCTCGATCTCTTCCCAAATGGGTTCACTTTTCGTAGTAAGAGACGGGAAAGAGTCGGTCATAATCGGATTAAACGGTAAAATGGGATTGCCACTTTCTTGAGAAAAATCAATCACACTGATGCTATGAATCGAATGATCATCGGGTGGAGGTTTTGACGTTTTTTCGGCATAAAACACTATTTTTTCATTTCCTTTTCTGATCGTTAACGTTCCTTGGTAATGATCCACAAGGACTTTCGCGTTCTCAAGAATGGTCTTCCTAAAGTGAGAGGACTCGGGCCAACCTCTATATCAACTACGGCGAAATCCACGGGAAAATGGAATTTATCCACTCGAACCATAACATCGTTGACTACACCAACCGTGTGAGCAATTGTTCGATTAGCTAATTCGATAGTCATACGAGTCGGTATAAGAGTCTTCAATCCAATCTCATGATATATCGCAAGAGGCATGAGACTTATGCTTGCACCCGAATCGGTTAGGGCATTACATTCCTCAATATCATTCAAAGAACAAGAAAGGAGAAATTTCCCGGGATCACCAAGCTTCTCAGGAGCTTGGTTCGAGGAAGAATTAGAGGGTGTAGGCTCAAATGAAATCTTTGAAATTTGTTCCAATTTCTTTTCATAAATCATGTCAGCAGCTTTAATCATATCAGTCGTAAGTTTGAATTTTTTTCCGGAAACAACTTTCATTTTGTCGAATCTTGATTGAATAGATTTGCACGGTGTAAGGTTAGAACTCGGCATTTTGACAGAGATAGACGGAACTTGGGCAACCAGAGGTTGGACATATTTGGCTTTTCCATTATCAAGAGGAATTACCGGGTCCTTTGTCACCTCGGTCTCTCGTGCTACACTCATCACCGGAGAGGAAGTAGTCATCGAGGGCCCATCATCTCAAATGGTAACGGATTTCATTTCTCCCTTTGGGTTTGGAATTGTGTTACTTGGGAGAGAACCGGAACTCGAGGGTTGACTCATTTGACACAAAACAAAGATTCAACATGTTCTCAAGTTTATTCTGCGAAGCATCCAATTTGTTGTTCTGAAGTCGAATTTCGTTCTTAAACTCATTGCTTTGTCTAGTTAACGAAGATTGGAATTCATTTCTCAAACTTGAAATCTGGGTTTGCATGGTGTGGATTTTAGCATTATTGTGTTGAACGTAATTCGAGAATTCATTAGAAGGCAAAGGCGGAGCTTGATAGCTTGAAGCTTGATATCCTTGATTGTAATTGACTCCTTGATTCGGGTATTGATTTGGTGGGGCTTTGTATTGGTTTTGAACATTTGGTCTACGAACTTGATTTTGATTAAAACGAGTCTGATTGTTCGATTGAGAAAAACCCGGAGGTCCCATTTGATTACTAACACGAGGATTCGGTTCAACTTGAGGACGGTATTGGTTGCCTCCGGTTACGGCATTAGCATCTAAAGGATTACCATCGGGTGGCGTACAATTGTAGTAAGCATGCGGGCCACCACAAGTAGTACAAGTCGATTCCACCGCTTTGACTTGAGCGGGTGGAGAAGAATTAATCTTAGCGGTCTTAATCTTAACCAAAGCCTGAATCATATCCGTAAGCTTATCAATCTTAGCATCGGTGCTAGACATATTTTCGTAAGACGAGGATGATGGTGTAACACTCACTCCGGCAAAGAACCGATTTGCTACGTGAGGTACGAACTTTAGATTTGTTCTCAATAATCGACAAGGCATCTCTCGTTGATCGGGTCAACAAATTACCACCAGCGGCATTCTTGATCCTCATTCAAACCATTATAAAACGTATCAAGTTGATGTAATTCCGTAAAACCATGATGGGGACATTGCCTAAGCAAATCTTTGAATCGGTCCCATGCCTCACTAAATGATTCATCAAATCTTTGTGTGAATTTTGTTATTTCATTTTTAAGCTTGTTGTTTTAGACGGTGGGAAGAATTCGTTCATGAATTTTGACACTAAATTCTCCCATGTGGTTATCGATCGAGGGGTAGTTTTTCGAGCCAAATCCGGGCGGCCCCCTCAAGTGAAAATGGGAAGAGTAGAAGCTTGATAGCCTCTTCCAGAACGTTACGGTACTTGATCGTAGACGTGAGCTTGTTAAACCGTCGGATATGAGAGTGAGGATCGCCCCTCTCAAATCCGTAAAATTGGCTTGACGAAACCAAATTTATCAACCCGTGTTTAAGCTCAAAGTTATCGGCAAATTGCCGGAACGATGGCTCTCCATAACCCTGTGGGTGCTTGGAGTTGCTCTAGCATAGATCGGTTGTCCTCCGCCATTTCGACAATGGGCTGAGTCCGATTAGTTCGAATCTCGGTTCGACTAATGGAGCACGCCTATTTCACCTTCTCGTAATTGTAGCAGCTTTCACGTATCGGTCAGTAGTTATTAGAACGAAAAGCATGCACTTTCAAAACCAAGGCAATTAAAACGAACGGTATTCGAAAACAATAGTGAACTTAACCAATAATCCCAAGTGAATAAATCAACTCTATAAGACAAACGCACAAGCGAGCGGAGAAGCTTTTTAGGTCAGCGCGAAGCTTATTAAAACCCCGCCTCTTTTCAGCCGCAATTTAATGTCAGGCCGTCCTTATACCCACCACACAGTTTGTTTATCAAATAGAAATAAATCGACTCACAAGCGACACAAAGGCAAGGTTTTGATCTTTGGTTCGGGAACTTACTAATGATAACACCTCCGTTGAGAATGTTATATATTTGATGTATTCTATTTTAGCTCAAAAACAAAAGAGAAAATCTTTTTGTATTTTTAATATGATATATATATAAAAGAAAAAGGAAAATATATTTTTTACTTTTTTGAATTTTTTTATAAAAAATAGTAACTTCACAAAGGAAGGATCTCGAGTCACTAATCGTCAAACCTTTAACGATATTTTCGCGACACAACCTCCACCAATGCGCCAAAATTTGATTCGTTGAGGTTAAGGGGTGTGTGTGTATGGATAAAACCACAATATCGATATCAAAAATAACCACAAGGAATGATTTAAAATCCCTTTAGGAAAAAGGATAATGAATCAAAACCCGTGAGTGATAGTGATACGGATTTGGAAATCCGAGTCGTTTCCCAACGAGGTGTGAATGGGCAACGTCGTTATTGGTTCGTTATTAAAATGCTCGATGTTTTGGATTTTTGATTTTAATAAAACTACGGGGAATGGGAAAACAATTAAAGGAAATTACACTACGGGAAATCCTAAATACGCGAATTATTCTAAAACGTAATAAACGAAACGAAAATAAAATGCAACTACGTCTATTCTAAGTCCTAAAAATAATCTAAAATTACTTTCTAACTAAAAATGATATTATAAATTTATCTAAGAATTAAAACTAATTTATATGATTTTTCTGGAATTTATTTGAATTAAAAAACTAATTTTAAACTAATTTAAATGCTAAAAATTACAAATTAAACTAGGAAAAATCTGGAAAAATTATTTTTTTGCTTTTTATAATTTTCTTAATCTAGGAAAATTGAAAAATTATTTTTTGGAACCTTTTCTGAATTAATTGAATTAAATGTTATTTAAAAAGTCCTAAAAAGAGATTTAAAATAAGAAAAATAGCAAACAGTGCTGGAAAAATATGAAATATTCAGGAAAATTCTAAAATTATATTCTAATTCTATAAAAAATATAAAAACCTATGCTTATGTGTGAGATTAACAAGCTGTAGTGTAACTGTCTATGAATAAGCTACTTAGAATAAGCTAAAAAGCTAAAATAACTAACCAGCAGCTACCAGGAACTTTTCTAAGCTAAAATCAACTTAAGTGCACCTAAAATAACTAAGCTTAACTTCAAAATTACCAGGTACAAGCTTATGAGTGCAAAATCAAACTAGTTCAAATCAGGCCTGAGGTGGTGGTTTCAAGCTTAAAAATAAGCTAGCAAAACTACTTAGGAACCGAAATCCAAATATGGAACCTTTAAACACCTAAGCAAAGAATAATTAGACCAAATTTGAGCCAATTACCAACTAATATGAGCAAGTTAGGATGATTACAAAGTCCTTGTACACACTCAGTTGAGACTAAAAGTGTGCACAGGGCAAAAGTTACCTAATCCACAAGCTTGAAAAGAGCTTTTGAAAAAATTCCAAAAATTCCACAAAATTCACTTTTCAAAAATAGACCAAATTGAACTAGCAAATCCCAAAATTTCACTTAATTAGAACCAACAATGAATCAATGAAAATTACACAAACTTTTGTAAAACTGGAGTTTTCCACCTTTTTGACTTTTGGACAGATTTGCAAGTTTTACTAAATTGAGGTTTGAATCCAAATGATGAACTGATATTGATGTAGCAAGCTATAATAAAGCTAAATTAAGCTACTCCTATGAATTCTAAACACAATTCAAGCTTATGATCTCTAACAATTCTAACAGATATGAACCTAGCTCAGATTCAAATGGATTTTGACTTTCTGAGTTATAGAGTGCAAATTAGTGGACAGATATGAGTTTATCAAGCCTATGTAAATCTGAAACAATGAAACTTAAAACATAAACAAATCTCAAACTCGATTAATCAAGATCCAAACACTACTTAATAAGACTAATATGCAATTTATCCTAACCTATACTCTAATCTAGTCAATAAAATGTGATTGAAACTATAGTCTTACTACAGAATATGAATTAGCAACTGCAGAAACAACAATCAAGCATAACAGAAATAGAATATTTAATAATTCAAATCGAGAATTAAACTCACTTGGATCCTTAGCCACTATGGCTTGCCAAAGAACAAGTAACCACTATCCTAACACTGATATTAACCCCAAATCAAATCAATTATCCCATGTCCATAGCTATCTCAAGAACACATGATTAATTCACCATTGATTCTCAACCTTGACTTTTGTTGACCAAGATTGTTTTGAGAGTAAAATCTGAGTAGATGACTCAACAAGCAATCAATAAGCTACTGAGAAGCTTATAAGAGCTTATGAAAACAATAGTATAAAATGAAATCAAATCAAGACAGATTAACTATATTTTTTATATTTTTGAGAGATTTTTTATTTTTATTTATTTTTTATATTTTTGTTATCATGAAACCAAAAGTTTGAAAAATAATTTGATTAAGATGCAAGTGAAGGTTTTAAACACTTAATAAGCTAATAAGAAACTTAAAAACAGAAATGAGTTTGAGATTTAGAAATGAAATCAACAACTGAATTTTATTAATTGAAACAAATTACAAGGAAACTTAAAGGAATACAAAATACTGAATTAAAACAAGCTTAATTATACTAAAACTACTCGGAGATTACATCCTACAACCGTGATACAAAAGGGGTTTATATAGCATCCGTTTGAGCCGTTAGAAGGATCCGAACTTGCACTTGTGCTTTCTCTAGGCTCTTATCAACCCTTGGATTAGTTCCCAGCATCATCCTTTCATTATCTACCCTTAGATCATTTTGCACGCCTCAAGCACCAATCGAGCCGAATAGGTGAGATGACACACGGATTGCCAGCGTGGCATCCGTGTGTCAGTGGGTTTCAGACGAAAGTACATATTTACCCTTAATGATAGTGAATTAGCTTAATTGATGCAAGGGTGTTTTAGGGTTCATATGATATCTGGGTTTGGGTTTTTGGGGGAAAAAATGGGCGCGCTTGGTTTTTTTAATATATTTCAATATGGTTTGACCGGGTTAAGTGGGAAATGGGTGTTTGACCTGGGTTAAATACGGGTTGGGGAAAAACGGGTGAAAGGGTTGGATATATATTGGACCGGGTATTTAACTTGGGTTGGTTTTGGTTGGTTATTTGGGCCAAAGGTTTAATATGGATCCATGTAGCAACTTAGGGACCAAAAGTGTCAAATCTGAAAATCCAGGGATCAAAAGTGTAAATCTGAAATTATAATCCAAGGGTAATTTTTGCCAATCTTCAATAATCCAGGGACTGAATTTGCAACTTTTGAATTTCGAGGGTATGTTCTGCCAATAACTTTCGGCTCAGTTTTAGCTCTCTTAATCTCTCGTGCTCGGTTTTCTTCGGTTTTGGCTTCTTTTTGTGTGTTTAATCATATCCGTACCTGCACATGCAAAAACTAAAGAAACACGCAAATATTAGCAATAAACGGCTCTTTCTTGGTTAACTTAGGTCAGTTTTGATATAGAAAAGATATGTGTTTAAGCACATATCAATACTCCTATCAACATTGATAATGAGAGTACAATTTGCATTGTGAAGAATCCTGTTTATCACTCCAAGACCAAGCATATTCAGATCAGGCATCACTTCATCAGAGATTGTTATAAGCACAGGCTCATTAATGTTGTCAAGGTTCACACATATGATAATGTAGCTGATTTACTCACCAAAGGATTTGATGTTTCACGTTTCAATCACTTGGTGGTGAGCATTGGAATTATTAATTACTAAGCTACATTTAAGGGGAGGACTAATTAGTTAGTTAGACAGTCCTATGCTTTGCTTAAGGGGAGGCAATACCATACCTATTTGGAGTGTTTGTCATTATAGAGAAGAAGATGGAAAAGTACTGTTGTTTTATCATATGAAAGTATCGCTGACCGAAAGTACTTGCTCGGAAAGTATCTGCACACGTGGAAAACACTGCTTGTCTTATCAACGTACTGTTCCACCGGTCAAACAGAGGGGTAAATATCAAATAACGGTAACTTTGCTATTATGGGCTGTGATTTTTCAAATCCTACCTATAAATAACTACTTTCCGATTTTCTCTCTCATCTTTATTCTTATCAATCTTTTCCATATTTCTCTCTCTCTCTCATACATAAGTATTCATCATATCAATCACTTATTCAATCATCAATGGCGAACCGAAACACCGTTTCTAAACACAACATGGTGGCGAATTTGGATAAGACTGAAGCTAATGTCGCCTTTCATGATATTACTGATTTTCTCATGGGGTCTCCAATTAGTTATGCACTTTTGGTTGAACCAGATATAATTGAGCCCTGGATTCAACAGTTTTGGGCAACTGCTAGGACTCACATGGAGAATGATGATTCGTATATACAAGCTAAGGTTGCTGGAAGGATTGTGAAAGTTAGTGTGCTTCAATTCGAGAAGATTTGTTGTTTGATGATGAAGAAGGAGCTATTAGATTTGATAAACAGCTTCTTTGGGATACTTTAAGCGCTATTGGGTATGAAGGGTCTTTAACAGAAACAACATTCAAGAAACCCTTATTTAGTCCACATTGGAAGTACTTGGTGCATGTTCTACTTCATTGTATCAGTTCTAAGAGTACTTCATGGGAGCAATTTCGTTCTAACATAGCATCTGCTATAGTGGGATTAGCTACAAATCGTATCATCAATTTTTCAAGGCTGATTTTAGATGGAATGCTATCTCACATCTCTCATGGATCACGCTGGTTAATGTATCCAAGATTTATTCAAGTTTTCTTGAATAAACAACTTCATGATGTACCAAAGCCTTCGAGTCTATTACCTGTTGTGGTACAACCTGCGAAGATCTTCACCTTCATGGCTAGGAAGAGTGATTTGTTTACTGGAAGGAACACTCCATTGACGACTTCAATGATGGAGATTGTTCAAGCAATTCGAGATGAGGCTGCAGCAAGTGAAGACCGAGAAAGTACTGCATCTCAAGGTACTGCATCTCAAGGTACTGCATCACAAGGTACTGCATCACAAGGTACTGCTTCACAAGGTGCTGATATTCCAGCAGATACTGCAGTTTCACCTCCACTATCTCCACAAGTCTCTGCTCATGATGATTCAGAACAGGAGGAACACCCACCATCCTCTCCCAATGATTATACTTCAACAGATGGGCTTCAAACATCTAAAGGAGATGAAGGAGATGTGGTAACTGAGGGTACAGTTCTGAACAATTATGCTTTATCAAGAGAATTGACCAGATTGAAGAAATCTTTTGAAGAACAGGCTACACAAATTAAGCAATTGAAGCTTAAGTTTAGAAGATTAAAGAAGTTTGTATGGCCATTGGTTCAACATCACAGATTATGGGTCAAGTCTCAAAAGAAGCAAGGAAGGCCAGTAAGGGAATTTAAGAAGTCTTCAAAGAGTAAAAAGTTTAAACAGCCATCTTCTATCAATTTGGGGAGGAATCTAGAGCAGGATAATTTGAAAGAAGATGCTGAGACTCATACAGATAAAGAAGATGAAACTCAAACTACTGAAGCACTAGTAAATCTTCAAAGTACTGAGCCTGAAAGAACTGAAGTTCAAAGTACTGGTGTTCAGAGTACTGATGATCAAGGTGCTGCTGATCAAAGTATTGCTATTCAAGGAACTTATAGGCAAGAGTTAATTACACCAAGGGTGTTAGATTTTGAAGAAGAAGTTGGTCCTTCAAGTCAAATATACCGAAAAGGAAGGCGATACACCCAAACCAATACACACTGCAAGTGATGATGAAACTATAGCTGAGATATTGCATGATTTATCAAAACCAAGGGGTGTTAGCATTCCAGGAGTTACTGAATAACAACCACAAGCTTCTCAACCAATAATAGATCCTAAAGATAAAGGAAAAGGTAAAACGGTTGAAACAAAGAAGAAAAAGAAGCTTACTTTGGCAGATATAAGAGCAATTGAGGTAGCCAAGAATGAAGAAGCTGCTAGAAAGCTACAAGCTGAGTTGAATGCTGAAGTTGATCAATCAGTGAAAGAACCTGAAGCTGTTTTACCTAGAAGACCAATGAATAAGGCTAAAGAAAGAAATGCTATGATGGCATATCTAAAGGGTCAAGGGTATACTGGATTACAAAAGCTGAATTACATTGAGATGAAAGAATTGTATGAAAATGTTAGACAAGCTTATCAGAATCAAGTTGAAAATATTATTTCTTTCAAAGATGACAAGTACAAGGAGGATTTGAGTAAAAGAAACTTAAAAGAAAAGGACAACCTGAAGCTGAAACGTAAATCAAAGAAGATTGAGCTAAGATCGGGATACATTGATGAATTAAGGAATTACATTAGAATTGTTGATTTTGAGAATTCTAAATTCAAAGATGCTGCAGTAAAGAAGACAAAGATAATCACTTTTGAAGTTGTAAAATCAAAAGATGGAGATTATTTGATGTTCCATAGGGAGGATGAAGGTTTCGTAACATTCAGTTTACTATGGATATATTGCATATCATTGATAGAGCATATCTCATTTCAACTATACCAACTAGTGCAAGAATACTTTGAACATATTCCATCAAGTGGAGTTGGATTAGTATTATTAGAGATCCGACAACTATCTTCAAACCGAGGAAACAAGCAATGATGAACTCTGGCAAAACCAAGAAAACTGAGAGATTACAAGCTGGAGATTCTTTAAAGAATCAAGATTTCATGCTGTAGAATTGGAAGATGGAACTATGATTCACATGCTAGCTGAAAGAAGATATCCACTCACAACAGATTTTATGAGAAGAATGCTAGATCATGGTATGGAGGTCGAGAATGAGACTCAAACAGCTCTTGTGTTAATTGAGTTGTTTATCAAATGAACAACAATCGCTGATGATGAAGCATAAGTACTGGTATGATGTTTACTTATATACATAAATTTTTGAAAAGTACTTTATTCAATGTACTGCTGGACAAACAATATTTTAACTAAAGTACTACTTGCAGCAAAAACCAGTAAATGTTTTTGAAAAGAAAAACTTTTGTTAAGTAAAGAATATTTTTTTTGAAACAAAAGTTAAAAGCAACAATGGTTTTGAGATGGTTATAACAATAGGTTATCAGTTCACCATGTTTACAAAAGAACTGGCTAATCCATGAGCAAACGGCTCTGGTAAAGATATCTCAATCCGTTATATAGTTGACAACTTGCTAATAAGTTGTATGGTAATCAACTCACCATATCAGCAATGTAAAGAGTTGGCTAGCCCACAAGAAAAATGGGTTGTGGTAAAGGCTGTGGAAAAACCATTTATATGGTAATTAGTTCACCATGGTTGCAAGAACTAACTAGTCCAAAAGGGTACAACTTTTGATAAAGACAAATCAAATCGTTGATAGCTGATGATTTGCTAAAAATCATATGGTTATCAATGTACCATGGTCTTACACTCCTAAACATTTGGCTACACGAGAGTTAATGGCTTTGGTAAAGAGACATCAAAATCCATTAAATTTCAATGATTCACCTCTCACAGGAGTTTACACACCTGAAAGTGATGAGAATAGATGAAACTTAAACCTGAACTGATGTACAAATTGCCATATGTTGCTGAGTTGCTGAAAAGATGGAGCTTGTTGTTTGTTGCTGAAAAGAATTACTAATAAAGATTACTTTGATGATGATATAAGCACAGGATCTACAAAGACAAAATTTGAAGATAAAACCAAAATATTTCTTTTAAGATAAAGATGTTAAAGTTTACAAAGGAACTTGAAGTCAAGCAAGTAGAATTCAAGTTAGAGGAGGATTGTTGGGATATAGAAAGTTAAAGTGCAGAAGTATTAAAGTATTGAAGAGTCAAAGTGCTGAAGAAGTCAAAGTACTGCTAAAGTATAAAGTCAAAGTACTGCTCGATTCATCAAAGTACTGCATGCTTAAAGGACTGATATGTAAAATCGTTAAGGATTATCTTGTAATTCTAGAATGTTCTAAGTTTAGTATAGTATTACTTGTCGAACAAGGTTTGTAATTGTAAACCGACTAGGGTTATCCTTAAGCCTATAAAAGGATTCCTAGATTGGCATACGAATGTACGTGCATTATTAGAGCTTTTAGAGAATACGATATTAGAGTATTAGAGTTGTTAAAGAATCTGTATAACAAGCAGATTCCAAGTATTAATATAATTGTTGAAGTTAAAGTTAATTCTTCTTAGCTTTGTTAAGTAAATTCCGCATACTTAATAGAGATTGTTCAGTGTTTCATTGTTAACAACTTAGGATTTATCCGAGGTTATTAAACCCTTAACAAGCTATATAAGTTAGTTTGGTTAGAGTACATCGATCCAACACCTGTTGAGGTGATGAAACCATTTGAGAAATATTGGCCATGAAAATAGTCTGTGCCGTTGGTTCAACATCAACATCACAGTCAGCAACCTGGAAGACATTGGGATTGTTCTGTGCCAAATCATATACTGGTTGCTCATCGACATCAGCATCATATATTTTGGCATTCCCAACAGCAAGAAACAACAAATCCTCCTCATCCAACACAGCTTCACTGTCTTGAGCCTGTATCAGCATCATCTTATCTCTGAAGTACTCAAAGATTCTGTGGACGTTTACGTTGAGTGCAGTTCCTAGCAATATGTCCCTCTCCTCCACAATTGTATCACTTAATCGGCTTGCCTTGACCCTGAACTACAATCCTTCCACTGTTCTAAGCACCCACAATATAACAACCCGGTAATTTCCAATCTACCAATTAAATATCACATCGTAAACATTTTTTAAATACTTATTGATTTCTTGAACTTTGGTATTTGCTTGAAATTTAATTGGATTGTATACGTGAGATTTGGTTACGATATACGAGGTTCCCTTCAAGGGTGCGAGGAAGTTAGCGCACACGTTACGGCACGAGTTAGTAATTTAGTACGAGATTTAAATATTCCCGACGAAGATAGATGTATTTATAGTCAATTTTAGTGTAAAAATCATTTTAGAATTAATGGTGTCATTTTTGTAAACTCACGACAACTTCTGGTGACAAAAATGAGCTCACGAAATGTATTAACGAAGGCTTAATAAATATTACATAAGTGGTCCTTGAAGTTTAAAACTGGTCGCCCCTATTCTTTTAAGATTTAGCAACTTTGGTCCTCGTAGAGGTATAAATATCCTCACACACACACACACACACTCACACTTTACACTCTCTCTCACTAACACACATACCTCTCTCCTCTCTCTCTCTAGATCCTACCACCGGAAAATATTTCGGCCACCGAAATCCGGCCACGCACTGCCAGAAATTACACCACCTACCCTATTTTGTAGATCGTGAACCCGTGATTCTTTTGACGTGATGTACGCGCCGTGGACCCCACCCATGCGCCCTAGATCTGAGTTTCAAGTGTTTTTTTTAAGTAAATGATAGATCCGTGTGATCTAAGCTCATACCAACTGATTCACGGTTACCTGAATTCAGTGGTTTTTCTTATAAAAAAAGAAAAGAAAAAGAAAAGAAAAATGATTTAAAATTTCTATTTGAATATAAAAATGGTATTATCGGTTCATGGGGATTGTTTTTTCGGTTCGAGTTTCATAGTATAGTGGTTTTCTTTACCACAAATGACTATGGTTTTGGTTCGTACGAGTAGAGACCGAGACCCTGTAGTCTCGGCCATGTGTGGTTGGTCCGTTTGGTACGAATGCGTTAAGACCGGGACCTTATGGTCTCGACAAACTATTATTGGTTCATTTGGTCTTTATTCGCAACTTTGAGGCGAGTACATATTCGGTTCGATATATATTTTATTTGTGGCATTGTTATATTATTGTATAACTTATATTGGGAAGTTATATTGAGAATATTGATAAAACGTGGGCCATAGGATTAGAGGCCGCGAATGACTATGATTTTATGACAATGTCTTGATATTGACTTGTGATGATTTAAAAAATGTATGTTAACCGATACCTTGTGGTTCATTTTGACTACAAAATTTGTTGGACAATTTGGATATATTTGGACTTATGATATATATTATTATTGACCCGACATTGACTGGGATGGTTAGGGACTTAGATGGGTTCGAGTCAATTAGTATTGACTCGAGGGTTTTTGTGGTTCGGAATGGATTCGCGAGATGCTCGTTTAAAAGTAAAATAAACAACAAGAAATAAATAATAGTAAATAGAAAAATTGGAATAAACAACTTGTTTTATTCAAATACAACATAGAAGTGATAAAGTGTTTTGGAAATATATAAATAAGCGGAACTTGTCGAATCATTCAAGACCCGAGACCTAGGATAATAAGAAAGGTAGAGTTTGGAATTAATATTGAGATTTGCCACAAGTTTTGGATTGGTTAAAGTTAATAAATCCGACGAGCATGGTTGTTGGACTTATTGTGCAAAGAAGTTCAATAAGAGCCCAAAAAGCATGTTAGAGAGAAATTATTAATCGTGACCCATCCTAGGCTTAATAATGGATATTGACCTTTTTTGTTTGGTTTTGGATTAATAAGCAAGACGAAGGAATTGTTGGAATTATTGGATGTACAAATCCAATAAGAATCTAATAATTCGTCAGAGCACCTTACTAAGAATTAACCTAACCTATGATTGTCGACCACTTATGTGAACTATTTGAGAGTCGACTTATCAACTTAAACCCTTTGAGTTGTTATCTACATCGACAACATTTGTTTATTCTTTTGGCTCGAGTCGTTTTGTAAATGTCTTCGTTTCGTCTTTCGTTCTTGTTTGGCGTAAGTAACCTTGAGTCTCCAAGTCAGTCTTCCTCAACCGATGATACCAAGTCTTTGAAAACATAATAACACTATTAAGAGACGAATTTAAATACTTAGTTTATAACGTTAGATATGTTATTGAGATACACTTTTATGTATCAGGGCGTGCCGTAAGTGTTGTGTTGTAGAGTTTGCGTGTTCAAGATCATTCGTTTATTTTTTCTTGTTTGATTGATTGCTGATCGAGTTGATTTTCGTAGCCCCTTTATCTAATATTTTTCCTTGGGAGAAAATGGTACTCAAATGATGTTTTAAACTCTTTTTATGTTGTGATGTGACAACTCGTAATTTCAGGTCATTTCTCAAATTTACTATTCATCTCAGGAATTTACTATTCATCATTTTACTATTCATCGTTTTTGAAGTCGGTTTGAGACTTTGAGAGGCTATTTTAAAATTTTACTATTCATGAAACACTATTCTTTCCCGGAGAAAAATCACTATTCATGATTCACTATTCATCATTTTCGTAAACTAGGTTTACGAGTATCAAATACGCGTAACCTTGAGGGTTAAGCTGCGTATTCATGGAACATCATTAAGAACATTACATATAGACTAGAGTTAGTCTACATATCATAAGTAACATCATTTTCATGTTAGTTCATGCATTGGTTTGCGTATTTCATTAACGTTTATTTATTTATTAAAGAAACGCTATCACACGATCATTTATTTTGAATAATTGATCCGACACTTCCAACAATTATCCTGATATATTTTTATACTCATTTTAAGACTAAAAAAATTATATTATTAGTTTACCCGATGTTTTGAATTTATTTTGGTATATAAATTGTTATATGTATATATTTACTGGTTTTCGTAAATTCTATTCGATAATTATTTATTCACTCAATACTTGCGAGAAATGCATTTTTATAATTTTTATGACTTCGATATATTTTATTTTGTACCGTTAAAATCGATTTCTAACTAACGCTACACTAAATAACTAATTATATGTACCAAATATACATTGTACATAACTTAAAATGCATTTAATCATCAAAACTACACAAAGTCTTTCTTCTTATCCCCATTGTCAACGCCCCCCCCCACCCCCTTGTCATCATTTTATAAAAATATTTGGCTATATAATGTACACCTACTCATTTTTGGCTAGATATTTGTTTATTATACAAGAGTTTTATTAAATCAAAACACATATTTGGAAGGTGAAATATAAAAGAAACTCTCTTGCTCATCCATTTGTGGTTCGACCAAGCTAAGAACATCAAGCAAAATCCATCAATTTTGAAAGATCAAGTATTTTACAAGTTCTATTAGTGATCTATGTTAAGGTTTTGAAATAAAAACCTCAAGATTATTAAGTTTTCTAGCTCAAAAACTCTTCACTCACTCAAGTAAGCTTCAACTAATTTTTCCTACTCTTATAAACTCTTACTTGATGTATTTTTATGATTCTATTAGGAAAACATGCAAGTATACTATGATCCATACAACTTTTACATGTTTTTATTTCTTATTATGAGTTTTAACTATCCTATATTTATTCCCATGAACCATATCATTGCTGGTGAAGTTTAGGAACCCATGACATCCTAAGAAGGTGTATGGTAGGTTTAGAATAGCTTTGGTGTTGATTGGAAGGGTTTAGAACAAGTAATAGACTAGAAAAATCATTTTCGACAACTTTGGTGTTGATTGGAAGGGATATTTAAGGGGCAAAAATGAGTTCTAAGCATTATCTAAATGAGTCGATTTATCAAAAATATATTAGTATACATTAACACAAAACTAAGGATATATAAAACGTAGAAAACCAAGCTTTAACGACTAAGTTACACGCGTTTAAAATATGACTATCGTAACTATTTTACACAAGTAATAACACTTATATATTTTCTACAAGACCAAAATGGTTATCGCAAGTGACTATGTTTGGAGCCATTTTTCATATCGATAGAGTACTTTTGAGAAAACGATGTCTTCAAGTAAAAGTGAGTTCGCCTATCCTATTTTCCAAAATTTTCAACCGTTCGTCAAACAAAGTTATAACTAATAATATACGATCACTCAAACTTTGCCGAAAACTACCCATAAACTACATTTTTTGCTCAACTACCACACTTCATCATTTTGCGACTAAGCTTCGCGAGGTTACTTAGTCATTCTCATAAGTTGTCAAAGTATATTATTTTACGACGAAAAGCTATAAATTCTTGTTCTATCACTAAACAACTATCGTAGGATGTTGTTTCAACGTAAGTACTCGTAAAGTATTTTATAACATGACGAGATGTCACAAATGTATATTTCGACGATAAACTTCATTTTAAAAAATGTACAAGTGGTATAGTTTACATGTGAGTTTGCATGCATAACATTATATCATGACTTATATAAGATCATATCATTCATAATAGGTTGCAGTTAGAGATTGCGCCTCATTTCAGTGTATCCACTTTTGCCATCATAATCATTGTATCAAGTGAGTTTTCATAGCCCTGTCTTTCAAGTTTATATTTCATTTCAAAACTACGAGGGAGAATACATTGCACATCATTTTATTACGAGCCAAAGTATATCAAATTCATTTACATTGCTTAAGTTACCTCATTGCCAATTGAATGTCCCCGTATCATAATCATGAACCGCATCTTAAGTTTGAGAGTGAGTGAATAGATCTATTGAGGGTGACTCCTCCATCCGGTTGGTGGTTCCAAACGGTCAAACGGATGCATTTCATTTAATATCGAATTAGAGTTGTTTTGGCAAACACTCGTTAGCTTGGGCGAACATCATGATCAGTCTAGCTTCGGTGTCATGTGCTTATTGCAATTGTATCATTCTTATGTGACATATTTGTCATACAGGACTTATACTTGTGGTGGTCGTATAAAACATTTACATAAACTCTATGAACTCACTCAACCTTTGTGTTGACACTTTTAGCAATGTATTTTCAGGTATCTAAGGCATATACTTCATGGCATGCATAAGGACTTATCATAGAGTCGCGGTGATGACGCGTCTCACATGGGTTTTATGCACTTTAAAAACATCGTTTGGTTTGTAACAAACTTATTTCCGCAAATGTTGACTACGTTTTGGGACCTATCTTTTGTAAACTCTGAATGTTTTATTATATCAAACGATGTGCTTTTCGAACGACACTTTAGGTCGTTCAATATAACTGTAACTGTGATGCTATGGCAGTCATCCCCTAGGAATTCCATTCCGCTGCAAAACAGGTATTTTGTGGGTGTGACAGATTGGCATCAGAGCAAGAGTTATAGAGAACTAGGTTGTATCATTGACCCTAGACTATAACTACATCATCATAGCATCTCATCATTTCATCATAAGTGCATATTCCCTATGCATGCGGTTTCATAAGCACATTTTACGAGTTATTTAGTTTCATTTCAAATTGATTGTCACATAGATGTCTTCATATACCAATTCCATTATCCTTTTTTCAAATTCCAACATGGAGAATGCTTTGTCATTCCCTATCACAATTTTAACATCAGTTGGCTCTACACCAGACTCACCACTCATACTATCTGATAATGAGACTGAATCCTTTAAGGAGGACGAAGTTGCACCTACACCACCACTGTCACCATCGATTCGTCGTAGGAATAGGGAAATTGCTATCATTCTATCGGGATAGATCATACCATTTGGTAGGACTTATAGGCTTAGTCCTAATCGACCTATTAGGATGCTTACTGCAAGGAAGAGAATACATTCTCTTACCCTCATTCCTTAGATCACCTGCTACTCATGTAATACAACCACCATCAGCTACTCATACCATTATTAGTCGTCCAATAGTGCATACTTCAGTTGTACCTATGAAACGTCGCGAGACAACATGAAAGAGGGTAGTATTTCATTCACCATCATCTCCTAACTCACCACTAGGATTTCCATCATATCATCATCATCATCATTATCATCTAGAGCACCATCCGTATCATCACATCTTATAGACACTACTCATACATCTGACTTGCAGCTTGGGAGGCATGCATGACTTGACACACCATTACCATCTATCACTAAGACTATAGACACTACACCATCTTATAGGTTCGAGGACGGGGAGAGTTTCAAAGTTGTTGCTGCTAGACAGCCTACTACTCCTACACTTGAGACACGATTAGACCATCAACAGGAACAGATAATAAGTACATTTCTATCTAATGTAATCTTTATCCTTTATTATCTCCACGATAATCACAACATTCAATTATTTCATTCCCTATTCCAATTGCCCAATTTTCAATCATTTCGCAACAATATACCGCTATCTTACTAGGGATTAGAGCAACTTTATTCTTGACCAATTAGGAGACTATTACCATTCTATGAGGTTCTCCCATGTATCCTACAACCCATTCAACAAATCTTATTTCAACTTATTTTGCTACAACTTTATGAAATTATTTTACATAATTTTATTTCAAGCTATTTTACTACCATCTTAGGAAAATTGTTTCACAGAGTTCTAAAAACAAGCTGTTTTGTTACCACCCTATAAATTGATTTTCAGTCATTCTATCAACTAACTACTACCATTACGTGAAACGATTTTCATGTTACTATGAAAAATTATTTGAGCCATTATCTTACAAAACAACACGTTGAATACCATCTAAAACTTCGGAGAAACATAATACCATTTCAACAAAACCAAGCATCACATCATTTGTCCTCAATTATACATAGCCTGATCACCTATGTATAATTCGGGAAGGATTATGTCATGAAAGAAACAAGCATCATTTCAAACTTCCTAAAACAATCTTCATTTAAAAGCAAAGCCTTTTAATTAGATAAATTGTTAATAAACATCTATTTTGTTAACACACTATAGATACCTACGCAACTCATCACTCACTCAACCGATAAGTTAGAATTTTACCAGTGACCTTTTAAGGAAAGACTTTCCATACCAACTATGAGGAGGATTCCTCGATACAAGAAAACAATGAAAGGATTTCAGAACTACCAACAAAGACTAGAAGCATGTAGTAAGATGTTTCAAAACTCAATAGAAATTTTAAGACATCACGAGACAATCTGAACCACTATCTTTGGACTAGAAGCCAAAGTTTATCATTTCAAAAGTACCAACTAGACCGAGTTACAAGATTTAGTACAAAGGGAATACACACTAAGCAACACTATAAAAATAAACCAAGCCTCCTAACTAAGACTACAGAATAATCCATTAAACATAGCCTCAAGAACATGTAAACTTCCTTACATTGAGTTTCCCTCAAAGGATAATTGAATTAAATTAAGGTTATCGATATAAACTTCCCCTAAGGCATTGTGTTCCCTAGAAATTCTAGATAACCTCACTTCCATATCAAGAGAAGCAGC
Source organism: Chrysanthemum makinoi (assembly GCA_910596185.1). Classification (NCBI taxonomy): domain Eukaryota; kingdom Viridiplantae; phylum Streptophyta; class Magnoliopsida; order Asterales; family Asteraceae; genus Chrysanthemum; species Chrysanthemum makinoi. The sequence continues at coordinate 168,676,904 of OU343223.1, forward strand.
AGGTCTGAACATATCGGAAAATCAATGACACCATCAAACAATAAACATTTTAATAATGGAGACTAAGCTCCTTAGGCAAGGAAGACTCAAGTCATGACATTCGCTAGAACTAGAAACGTGAGGAATCACAACTGTCATCCATAATCTATTCTTTTCAATAAGGTCCTTTTCGACAGACTTAACATTTTGAAATTTGGCATGAGACACGTGGTATCAATTTCGATTATACCTAATATAAGGTAGCCGATTCACCTTACACTTCTGACAATCATTTCAAGATTCCCATGGAACCTACTAGGGCATGAGTACCGCCTATTATCCTCAGCTCAATAGTTAGAACGAGAGAACAATTCAAACCTTAGAAGATATACTCAAAGCATGTGTGATTTTCTGGAAATGATTAGGCAAATCATTCTTCATCGAACAAGTTCCCTTACAACAATAGTTATCACATGAACATATTGACTGCACCAATTGAGGCATTCTATGGTTGAGGTGTCAATCACTTATTTACAGGCCAAAAAATCAGGAAAGCCCAACTCACTAGTCCTTAACTTATTCATGAAACAACAAAGAAATGGTATAGATCAAGAATCAGTTACAAGCAACAACAAATAGATAGAAAAGTTACGTCGATATACAACGCGAAATATTAGAAATATGTTCCATAAGTCACAAACCATTAGAATTTCAAGTTGGCAACAGAGTTATGTTGAAAGTCTCGCCTTGGAAAGGCGTCGTACGATTCAGAAAACGCGGGAAGACCATATGCGACTCAAATATCCTAACCTTTTCACAAATAACACCGTAGAAACCAACATGAACTGAATTCAGGGACTGAATTCCTTTTTGGGTGGGCGAATGTGACAACTCGTAATTTTAGGTCATTTCTCAAAATTACTATTCATCTTGGGAATTTACTATTCACTGGTTACTTTTCATCATTTTACTATTCATCGTTTTTGAAGTCGGTTTGAGACTTTGAGAGGTTATTTTAAAATTATACTATTCACGAAACACTATTCTTTCCCGGAGAAAAATCACTATTCATGATTCAAAGATTCATCATTTTCGTAAACTAGGTTTACGAGTATCAAATATGCGTAACCTTGAGGGTTAAGCTGCGTATTCATGGAACATCATTAAAAACATTACATATAGACTAGAGTTGGTCTACATATCATCAGTAACATCATTTTCATGTTAGTTCATGCATGGGTTTGCATATTTCATTAACGTTTATTTATTTATTAAATAAACGCTATCACAAGATCATTTATTTTGAATAATTAATCCGACACTTCCAACAATTATCCTAATATATTTTTATACTCATTTTAAGACTACAAAAATTATATTATTATTTTACCTGATGTTTTGAATTTATTTTGGTATATAAATTGTTATATGTATATATTTACGGTTTTGCCAGAAATTCTATTCGATAATTATTTATTCACTCAATACTTGCGAGAAATGCATTTTTATAATTTTTATGACTTCGATATATTTTATTGTGTACCGTTAAAATCGATTTCTAGCTAACGCTACACTAAATAACTAATTATATGTACCAAATATACATTGTACATAACTTAAAATGCATTTAATCATCAAAACTACACAAAGTCTTTCTTCTTATCCCCATTTCCGACCACCCCCCCCCCCTTGTCATCATTTTATAAAAATATTTTGGCTAAATAATGTACACCTACTCATTTTTGGCTAGATATTTGTTTATTATACAAGAGTTTTATTAAATCAAAACAAATACAAACACATAATTGGAAGGTGAAAAATAAAAGAAACTCTCTTGCTCATCCATTTGTGGTTCGACCAAGCTAAGAACCTCAAGTAAAATCCATCAATTTTGCAAGATCAAGTATTTTACAAGTTCTATTAGTGATCTATGTTAAGGTTTTGAAATAAAAATCTAAAGATTATTAAGTTTTGTAGCTCAAAAACTCTTCAATCACTCAAGTAAGCTTCAACTAATTTTTCCTACTCTTATACACTCTTACTTGATGTATTTTTATGATTCTATTAGAAAAACATGCAAGTATACTATGATCCATACCACTTTTACATGTTTTTATTTCTTATTATGAGTTTTAACTATCCTATATTTATTCCCATGAACCATATCATTGTTGGTGAAGTTTAGGAACCCATGACACCCTAAGAAGGTGTATGGTAGGTTTAGAATAGCTTTGGTGTTGATTGGAAGGGTTTAGAACAAGTAATACACTAGAAAAATCATTTTCGACAACTTATAATTAAGGGCTGTTCATTTTTGTAAAATCTGGAAATTTCTACAGGTCATGAATTATTTTGGTTTATATTTTCAGAAATTAGATTTAAAAACGAAACTGTGGCCGCTTGAACGGGTTAAAACGGGTTTATAACGAAGAAGTTACGCTAGTTTCAAGTTTAACGACGAAAACTAATTTTCTGAAAAATACAAGCTGTCAAGGGATATTTAAGGGGCAAAAATGAGTTCTAAGCATTATCTAAATGAGTCGATTTATCAAAAATATATTAGTATACATTAACACAAAACTAAGGATATATAAAACGTAGAAAACCAAGCTTTAACGACTAAGTTACACGCGTTTTAAATATGACTATCGTAACTATTTTACACAAGTAATAACACTTATATATTTTATACTAGACCAAAATGGTTATCGCAAGTGACCATGTTTGGAGCCATTTTTCATATCGATAGAGTACTTCTGAGAAAACGATGTCTTCAAGTAAAAGTGAGTTCGCCTATCCTATTTTCCAAAATGTTCAAACGTTCGTCAAACAAAGTTATAACGAATAATATACGATCACTCAAACTTTGCCGAAAACTACCCATAAACTACATTTTTAGCTCAACTACCAAACTTCATCATTATTTTTCTCTATGATCGAGACTTATATGATCAAAAGTTAAATGGTAAGACTTTTAGATATCGCTATAAGCATTTCAAAACCATTGAGTTTGTTTTCTAACATTCGATATTCACCATTTTGCCACTAAGCTTCGCGAGGTTACTTAGTCATTCTCATGAGTTGTCAAAGTATATTATTTTACGACGAAAAGCTATAAATTCTTGTTCTATCACTAAACAACTATCGTAGGATGTTGTTTCAACGTAAGTACTCGTAAAGTATTTTATAACATGACGAGATGTCACAAACGTATATTTCGAAGATAAACTTCATTTTAAAAAATGTACAAGTGGTATAGATTACATGTGAGTTTGCATGCACAACATTATATCATGACTTATATTAGATCATATCATTCATAATAGTTTGCAGTTAGAGATTGCGCCTCATTTCAGTGTATCTACTTTTGCCATCATAATCGTTGTATCAAGTGAGTTTTCATAGCCCCGTCTTTCAAGTTTATATTTCATTTCAAACCTACGGGGAAGAATACATTGCACATCATTTTATTACGAGCCCAAGTATATCAAATTCATTTACATTTCTTAAGTTACCTCATTGTCAATTGAATGTCCCCATTTCATAATCATGAACCGTTAATTCCGGGAAGCTTAGAGTGAGTGAATAGATCTATTGAGGGTGACTCCTCCATCCGGGTTGGTGGTTCCAACTGGTCAAACGAATGCATTTCATTTAATATCAGAATTAGATTTGTTTTGGCAAACACTCTGTTGGGGAACCGCAACGTCATGATCAGTCTAGCTTCGTGTCATGTGCTTATAGCAATTGTATCATTTTTATGTGACATATTTGTCATACAGGACTTACACTTGTGGTGGTCGTATAAAACATTTACATAAACTCTATGAACTCACTCAACCTTTGTGTTGACACTTTTAGCAATGTATTTTCCGGTATCTAAGGCATATACTTCATGGCATGCATAAGGACTTATCATAGAGTCGCGGTGACGACGCGTCTCACATGGGTTTTATGCACTTTAAAAACATCGTTTGGTTTGTAACAAACTTATTTCCGCAAATGTTGACTACCTTTTGGGACCTATCTTTTGCAAACTCTGAATGTTTTATTATATCAAACGATGTGCTTTTCAAACGACACTTTAGGTCGTTCAATATAATCAGAATGTGATTCTATGGCAGTCATCCCCAGAATTCCATTCCTGCAAAAATGGTATTTTGGGAGTGTGACAGATTGGCATCAGAGCAAGAGTTATAGAGAACTAGGTTGTATCATTGACCCTAGACTATAACTACATCATCATAGCATCTCATCATTTTATCATAAATGCATATTCCCTATGCATGCGGTTTCATACGCACATTTTGCGAGTTATTTACTTTCATTTTAAATCGACTGTCACATAGATGTCTTCAGATACCCATTCCATTATCCTTTCTTCAAATTCCAATGTGGAGAATGCTTTGTCATTCCCTATCACAATTTTAACATCAGTTGGCTCTTCACCAGACTCACCACTCATACTATCCGATACTGAGACTGAACCCTTTGAGGAGGACGAAGTTGCACCTACACCACCACTGTCACCATCGATTCGTCGTAGGAACCGGGCAATTCCTATCATTCTGTCGGGATAGATCATACCATTTGGTAGGACTTATAGGTTTAGTCCTAATGGACCTATTAGGATGCTTACTGCAAGGAAGAGAGTACATTCTCTTACCCTCATTCCTTAGATCACCTGCTACTCATGTAATACAACCACCATCAGCTACTCATACCATTATTAGTCGTCCAATAGTGCATACTTCAGCTGTACCTATGAAACGTCGCGAGACAACATGAAAGAGGGTAGTATTTCATTCACCATCATCTCCTATATCACCACTAGGATTTCCATCATATCATCATCATCATCATCATCATTATCATCTAGAGCACCATCCGTATCATCACATCTTATAGACACTACTCATACATCTGACTTGTAGCTTGCGAGGCATGCATGACTTGACACACCATTACCATCTATCACTAAGACTATAGACACTACACCATCTTATAGGTTTGAGGACGGTGAGAGTTTCAAAGCTGTTGCTGCTAGACAGCCTACTGCTCCTACACTTGAGACACTATTAGACCATCAACAGGAACATATAATAAGTACCTTTCTATCTAATGTAATCTTTATATTTTATTATCTCCACGATAATCACAAACTTTAATTATTTCATTCCCTATTCCAATTGCCCAATTTTCAATCATTTCGCAACAATATACCGCTATCTTACTAGGGATTAGAGCAACTTTATTCTTGACCAAATAGTAGACTATTACCATTCTTTGAGGTTCTTCCATGTATCCTACAACCCATTCAACAAATCTTATTTCAAGTTATCTTGATACCACTTTATGAAATTATTTTACATAATTTTATTTCAAGCTATTTTACTACCATCTTAGCAAAATTGTTTCACAGAGTTCTAAAAACAAGCTGTTTTGTTACCACTCTATAAATTGATTTTCAGTCATTCTATCAACTAACTACTACCATTACGCGAAACGATTTTCATGTTACTATGAAAAATTGTTTGAGCCATTATCTTACAAAACAACACGTTGAATACCATCTAAAACTTCGGAGAAACATAATACCATTTCAACAAAACCAAGCATCACATCATTTGTCCTCAATTATACATAGCCTGATCACCTATGTATAATTCGGGAAGGATTATGTCATGAAAGAAACAAGTATCATTTCAAACTTCCTAAAACAATCTTCATTCAAAAGCAAAACCTTTTAATCAGATAAATTTGTTCATAAACATCTCTTTTGTTAACACACAATAGATACCTACGCAACTCATCACTCACTCAACCGATAAGTTAAAATTTTACCAGTGACCTTTTTAGGAAAGACTTTCCATACCAACTATGAGGAGGATTCCTCGATACAAGAAAACAATGAAAGGATTTCAGAACTACCAACAAAGACTAGAAGCATGTAGTAGGATGTTTCAAAACTCAATAGAAATTCTAAGACATCACGAGACAATCTGAACCACTATCTTTGGACTAGAAGCCAAATTTTATCATTTCAAAAGTACCAGCTAGACCGAGTTACAAGATTTAGTACAAAGAGAATACACACTAAGCAACACTGTAGAAATAAACCAAGCCTCCTAACTAAGACTACAGAATAATCCATTAAACATGGCCTCAAGAACATGTAAACTTCCTTACATTGAGTTTCCATCAAAGGATAATTGAATTAAATTAAGGTTATCGATATAAACTTCCCCTAAGGCATTATGTTCCCTAGAAATTCTAGATAACCTTACTTCCATATCAAGAGAAGCAACAGGTCTGAACATATCGGAAAATCAATGACTCTTCATCTACTAGTGAAATCAGAACAAACATTCTAAGACATAATATGAGCTAAAATCTACGTTTTTGCTAGCATGATAACAATCTCAGTTATGAACTATTTTAGAAGCATTCAATATCGGAACAAATCTTGAAAATCAACCACCACACCGCATCACTTAAATATTTCGGGTTTTTTGACTTGACAACATAGAGCGTGGAAATATTTCGATAAGAGAAATTAAGAGAGACACCATCAAACAATAAACATTTTAGTAATGGAGACTAAGCTCCTTAGGCAAGGAAGACTCAAGTCATGACATTTGCTAGAACTAGAAACGTGAGGAATCACAACTGTCACCCATAATCTATTCTTTTCAATAAGGTCCTTTTCGACAGACTTAACATTTTGAAATTTGGCATGAGACACGTGGTATCAAATTCAATTATACCTAATATAAGGTAGCCGATTCACCTTAGACTTCTGACAATCATTTCAAGATTCCCATGGAACCTACTAGGGCATGAGTACCGCCTATTATCCTCAGCTCAATAGTTAGAACGAGAGAACAATTCAAACCTTAGAAGATATACTCAAAGCATGTGTGATTTTCTGGAAATGATTAGGCAAATCATTCTTCATCGAACAAGTTCCCTTACAACAATAGTTATCACATGAACATATTGACTGCACCAATTGAGGCATTCTATGGTTGAGGTGTCAATCACTTATTTACGTGCCAAAAAATCAGGAAAGCCCAACTCATTAGTCCTTAACTTATTCATGAAACAACAAAGAAATGGTATAGATCAAGAATCAGTTACAAGCAACAACAAATAGATAGAAAAGTTACGTCGATATACGACGTGAAATATTGGAAATATGTTCCATAAGTCACAAACCATTAGAATTTCAAGTTGGCAACATAGTATTTTGAAAGTCTCGCCTTGGAAAGGCGTGGTACGATTTAGAAAACGCGGGAAGACCAGATGCGACTCAAATGTCCTCACCTTTTCACAAATAACACCGTAGAAACCAACATGAACCGAATTTAGGGACAAAATTCCTTTTTGGGTGGGCGAATGTGACAACTCGTAATTTCAGGTTATTTCTCATTTTACTATTCATCTCGGGATTTTTACTATCACTTGTTACTATTTATCATTTTACTATTCATCATTTTTGAAGTCGGTTTGAGACTTTAAGAGGTTATTTTAAAATTTTACTATTCGCGAAATACTATTCATTCCCGGAAAAAAATCACTATTCATGATTCACTATTCATCATTTTCGTAAACTAGGTTTACGAGTATCAAATACGCATAACCTTGAGGGTTAAGCTGCGTATTCTTGGAACATCATTAAGAACATTACATATAGACTAGAGTTAGTCTACATATCATCAGTAACATCATTTTCATGTTAGTTCATGCATGGGTTTGCATATTTCATTAACGTTTATTTATTTATTAAATAAACGCTATCACACGATCATTTATTTTGAATAATTAATTCGACACTTCCAACAATTATCCTGATATATTTTTATACTCATTTTAAGACTATAAAAATTATATTATTAGTTTACCCGATGTTTTGAATTTATTTTGGTATATAAATTGTTATATGTATATATTTACGACGATTTTCGTAAATTCTATTCGATAATTATTTATTCATTCAATACTTGCGAGAAATGCATTTTTATAATTTTTATGACTTCGATATATTTTATTTTGTATCGTTAAAATCGATTTCTAACTAACGCTACTCTAAATAACTAATTATATGTACCAAATATACATTGTACATAACTTAAAATGCATTTAATCATCAAAACTACACAAAGTCTTTCTTCTTATCCCCAATGCCGACAACCCCCCCCCCCTGTTATCATTTTATAAAAATATTTTGGCTAAATAATGTACACCTACTCATTTTTGGCTAGATATTTGTTTATTATACAAGAGTTTTATTAAATTAAAAAACATACAAACACATAATTGGAAGGTGAAAAATAAAAGAAACTCTCTTGATCATCCATTTGTGGTTCGACCAAGTTAAGAACATCAAGGAAAATCCATCAATTTTGTAAGATCAAGTATTTTATAAGTTCTATTAGTGATCTATATTAAGGTTTTGAAATAAAAACCTCAAGATTATTAAGTTTTCTAGCTCAAAAACTCTTCAATCACTTAAGTAAGCTTCAACTAATTTTTCCTACTCTTATAAACTCTTACTTGATGTATTTTTATAATTCTATTAGAAAAACATGCAAGTATACTATGATCCATACCACTTTTACACGTTTTTATTTCTTATTATGAGTTTTAACTATCCTATATTTATTACCATGAACCATATCATTGTTGGTGAAGTTTAGGAACCCATGACACCCTATGAAGGTGTATGGTAGGTTTAGAATAGCTTTGGTGTTGATTGGAAGGGTTTAGAACAAGTAATACACTAGAAAAATCATTTTCGACAACTTATAATTAAGGGCTGTTCATTTTTGTAAAATCTGGAAATTTCTACAGGTCATGAATTATTTTGGTTTATATTTTCAGAAAGTATATTTAAAAACGAAACCGTGGCCGCTTGAACGGGTTAAAACGGGTTTATAACGAAGAAGTTACGCTAGTTTCAAGTTTAACGACGAAAACTAATTTTCTGAAAAATACAAGCTGTCAAGGGATATTTAAGGGGAAAAAATGAGTTCTAAGCATTATCTAAATGAGTCGATTTATCAAAAATATATTAGTATACGTTAACACAAAACTAAGGATATATAAAACGTAGAAAACCTAGCTTTAACGACTAAGTTACACGCGTTTTAAATATGACTATCGTAACTATCTTACACAAGTAATAACACTTATATATTTTCTACTAGACCAAAATAGTTATCGCAAGTGACCATGTTTGGAGCTATTTTTCATATCGATAGAGTATTTTTGAGAAAACGATGTCTTCAAGTAAAAGTGAGTTCGCCTATCCTATTTTCCAAAATGTTCAACCGTTCGTCAAACAAAGTTATAACGAATAATATACGATCACTCAAACTTTGCCGAAAACTACCCATAAACTACATTTTTAGCTCAACTACCACACTTCATCATTATTTTTCTCTATGATCGAGACTTCTATGATCAAAAGTTAAATGCTAAGACTTTTAGATATTGCTACAGGCATTTCAAAACAATTGAGTTTGTTTTCAAACATTTGATATTCACCATTTTGCGACTAAGCTTCGCGAGGTTACTTAGTCATTCTCATGAGTTGTCAAAGTATATTATTTTACGACGAAAAGCTATAAATTCTTGTTCTATCACTAAACAACTATCGTAGGATGTTGTTTCAATGTAAGTACTCGTAAAGTATTTTATAACATGATGAGATGTCACAAACGTATATTTCGACGATAAACTTCATTTTCAAAAATGTACAAGTGGTATAGATTACATGTGAGTTTACATGCACAACATTATATCATGACTTATATTAGATCATATCATTCATAATAGGTTGCAGTTAGAGACTGCGCCTCATTTCAGTGTGTCTACTTTTGCCATCATAATCATTGTATCAAGTGAGTTTTCATAGCCCCGTCTTTCAAGTTTAAATTTCATTTCAAAACTACGGGGAAGAATACATTGCACATCATTTTATTACGAGCCCAAGTATATCAAAATCATTTACATTGCTTAAGTTACCTCATTGCCAATTGAATGTCCCCATTTCATAATCATGAACCGTTAATTCCGGAAGAAGCGAGAGTGAGTGAAGAGATCTATTGAGGGTGACTCCTCCATCCGGGTTGGTGGTTCCAACTGGTCAAACGGATGCATTTCATTTAATATCAGAATTAGAGTTGTTTTGGCAAACATTGTTGGGAATTATACGTTTGAGTTGATAAGACAAAAAGAATGAAACAAGAGGGACTTAATACGACAAGAAGGAAACCTACTAAAAGATGGAAGGACCTGCTTGCAAAAGAAGTTTTATTTATTAGTCCTTAGTAGAGATTTGTAAACACTAATCCTCTAGCATATAAAGAGGACATGGGGTGTAGGTTTAATATACAAGTCTTCCGTAATGTAGTCGACTAAAGTGTATGTGTGTCCTAGGTGTATAGTCTTGTAAATGCCTAGGTTATTAGTTTAGTTAGTAGACATGTTCCTATAAACGTCTAAGATTAGTTAGTGTTAGTGAATGAAAACCTTGTGTCAATAACAATTATGTTTTGATTTATCCGCTGCGTATTGTCATTGTTATTGTTAAACCCTAAGGCTCATAAACGATCAAGAAACTATCTTCATCACATTTTTAGTTTCTATCAATTGGTATCAGAGCTTGGGGAGCTCGTTACTTAGGGAGTCACAAGGTTTCTTGGCGAAAAAGAATGAAGAAAATCGATTTTTTGCAAAATTCGCAACTTTTCTGCAGCACTGTTTTCAAGAGGGCATAACTTTTTATTGAATCGTTGGATCAAGCTAAAAGTTTTGCTGGTACATCTCAGTATATCCATCTAAAGTTTCACCGAAGGTATTGTCAATTAGAGTTTTCAATCAAAAGTTATAAGCTGTCGAAGTCTGCTGCAGAAACTGAAAATTTTTCGTAAGGTTACAACAGCACTGTTTTGAAACGATCAAAACTTTTTCGTTAACCGTTTGATCGTGATGAAATTTTGGGTGGATGTTCTCTATATATTAGTCTAACTTTCCGCTGGAGGGATCTTCGATATGAGCTTTTATGCAAAAGTCACAGGCTGTCGAATATGGCTGCTGACAAAGTACTGCTGTTTATACTCAAAGTACTGTTGTCGAAACCCTAAAGCAATCATTACAATATTTTACTTCTTCATCAAATTCGTTATACTTGGTTTTCTTCACAAGTAATCATTACAAGGAGCTTACAGATTTGATGTTCATGCACCACTCAAGGGGAAGTGTTTGATTTTTACTACTGTTGATCATTATTACTACTGCTAGTTGGAGTTTTCTACTGTTTTGGATTCATTTTTAGTAAGAATTTTGGTGTTCTTCATGGAGGGCAATTCGAAACATTGGACGGCTTAGATTGGAAGTATGATATTGGTTCATGGTGGTCAAGATCATTATTTGCATACGTTCCCTATTTGGATAATAACAAAAAGGGGAAGAGATGTTTGAGTGGCATGGCATGGATTAAGGGGAAGACAAAGGAAGACAAACTTGTTTCATTCATGGTGAGATCCCTGATCTTAATTTCTCTACTTCGTCTAGGTAAGTTCGTTCAAGAATGGTTTTGTCATTATCAACTAGGGGAAGATTGTTGGGAATTATACGTTTGAGTTGATAAGACAAAAAGAATGAAACAAGAGGGACTTAATACGACAAGAAGGAAACCTACAAAAAGATGGAAGGACTTGCTTGCAAAAGAATTTTTATTTATTAGTCCTTAGTAGAGATTTGTAAACCCTAATCCTCTAGTATATAAAGAGGACATGGGGTGTAGGTTTAATATACAAGTCTTCCATAATGTAGTCGACTAAAGGTGTGTGTGTGTCCTAGGCGTATAGTCTTGTAAACGCCTAGGTTATTAGTTTAGTTAGTAGACGTGTTCCTATAAACGTCTAAGATTAGTTAGTGTTAGTGAATGAAAACCTTGTGTCAATAACAATTATGTTTTGATTTATCCGCTGCGTATTGTCATTGTTATTGTTAAACCCTAAGGCTCATAAACGATCAAGAAACTATCTTCATCACGTTTTTAGTTTCTATCAAACACTCTGTTGGGGCGAACATCATGATTAGTCTAGCTTCGGTGTCATGTGCTTATAGCAATTGTATCATTTTTATGTGACATATTTGTTATACAGGACTTATACTTGTGGTGGTCATATAAAACATTTACATAAACTCTATGAACTCACTCAACCTTTGTGTTGACACTTTTAGCAATGTATTTTCAGGTATCTAAGGCATATACTTCATGGCATGCATAAGGACTTATCATAGAGTCGCGGTGACGACGCGTCTGACATGGGTTTTATGCACTTTAAAAACATCGTTTGGTTTGTAACAAACTTATTTTCGCAAATGTTGACTACCTTTTTGGACCTATCTTTTGTAAACTCTGAATGTTTTATTATATCAAACGATGTGCTTTTCAAATGACACTTTAGGTCGTTCAATATAACTGTAACTATGATGCTATGGCAGTCATCCCCCAGGAATTCCATTCAGCTACAAAACAGGTATTTTGGGGGTGTGACATGTGATCTACTATTTTTGTGTTTTTGGACAATTGTGTGCATTTGTTTGCCATATATGCTTTTTGTGTCATCTTGTTGTGTGTTCATTTGTGCGCAACTGTTTAACTCCGTTTGGAGCCGAAGCATTGATAGTACTATCGAAATTATTGGAAATCGTGTACACGTGGCATTTGTGAGGTTCATTTGTTGAATGCATCGTGGTTTGAGTTAGTGCTTGTATTTGTATATCATGCTCACTATCGTCCTGCTCTAAATTTTTCACAGCTTCGTGGTTTAACTCTTAAACCTACGAGCTCACCAACTTTATGTTGAAGTTTTCGAGTATCCATTTTCAGGTGTTATCGAAGTTGTCTAGAAGGTTGAGTATTGACCTGGCTTAGCAAGAATTAAGACAAGACCCTCCCGAGGTGTATCCCAAGGAGTTGCAGTTGGACTTTTCCTTATGATTTAGTTTGACTTTGAGACTTATGTTTGGATTCTAGATGTTGTGCTTATCCCGGTTGTGGGATTTTGCGACTATGATCCATCGTATGTTATGCATTTTAGTATTTCTCTATTTAGACACCTTGTGTTCTTGATCATGAAGTGATACCTCATAAATGTCTTTCCGCTGCGCCATTTTTTGGGTGTGACAGATTAGTATCAGAGCCTTGGTTATAGAGAATTAGGTAGTTTAACCTAGACTATAACCTAGGAACCTTTTTATAGTTGGCATAATAGGACCTTCGTGTGCTATTATGTATTTATTTGCCTTGTATGTACTAGTGCCTAGTATTAGACCTTCGGAACCCTTTTCCCTTCTGAATTGAGTCAATTTATTTTCAAACCCCTTAAGTTCTTAAACAACTTGCACCTAAATTTCAAGGTGTTCTTGTAGGACCGTAAAACATAAGATTTATGTGGTTTTGAGAAGTCTAGGTTGGTGGAAGAAGATGAAGTGATACATCTTCTAGAGAGAGAAAGTAGAGAGAGGGAGGATAAACAAAGGAAAACTTGAATAATATGAAAACAATACTAGTCCCTATGGGCAAAGTATACTGCGCATCTAGTCCAATTCACGTAAGTGACGTTATCTTTACAAAAAAGCGAGGCTAACAATATCCCTCCAAGATATCGTCACACGTGAATGGTTACAATGAGACCTATAAATACAAAACAAAGTAAATTACAAAAGTAATGAACAATTTTGACTTTGTTGAAGCGCAGAGTCTTTGTAGTCTAGATACTGAGACAAACTTGAAGTTATCTCTTCTGACAATCTCGGCATTTGATCTTTGGCGCTGATGGCACAAATCCTTGTAGCTCTGAACTTAAAATGTAACTGTCTAGTTATTTTATTACTCCCTCCTAACTAGTGAGCCTTTTTCTTTCTCTGCTCCTTCCTGAACCGACAACTCTCTTCCAACACGCAGCGGAGAAAGTAGACTCTTGATTCTGTCACAATGGTTGTCGTTCTGGGAACATCATAACAACATAACTCACTTAGTATTGCATCCAAGTTGGTAAAAATCCCCAATGCACACACAATACTTCTCCTTCTTCGGTCTTACACACAAATCCATTCGTAATCCGATCACGGAAGATGAAATAGCAACTTCTCCCTCCTGATGGTTGCGAGCCATCGGAATCATCATAATGTTACGTACATGCCGTATTACCTTTTATTGATGCAATTTGAAATCCTTAGATTGAGCATATAATTCCGTGAGAATATGTCGCAAAAATACACTCAATACTTTTCTCAAACCAACCAGAAAACGAACCTCCTTTGAATTCACCGGCTGATAGTAATGACCACATATGTAGAAAACCCGATACGACTAACTTGAAAAGGAAGTAAACATCTCAACTTTGTGACTTACTACTTGTTCTATATTTTTGAACCATCCACAACGCCGTGTGACAATGAGCACTACAACATAACTCCTTAAAATGATGGTTATACACTGTGAGCACTACAACGTAACTCCTTACATCAGTTATAACCAGATTGTCAATTCATAATGTGCCCCAACAAGTTATCTTGAGACATGCAACCAACCAACCAACGTCTCAACGATAAAGAAGATCACCCGTGAAACGTTACTTCAGTTCCTCGTAAGTAATACCGTACAAAAACCCCGTGATCATTTTTTCAAATCTTCGCTCAAGCCGTGAATATATGTATCCCTCCGTGAATAATATATACCAAAAACACCACTCATTTTCAAAATGATTAAAAAATTGTGATCAAAAATTTGTTAATAACAAATTCTGATAACAAGATTTAATCGTGAAGCCTTTTTATCATTCGACCATTCAATAAGCCGGATCATATTTCATTTCAGCCCAATCACCCAATGAGAAGCCCACGTCCAACTCAAAAGACAAGCCCAATCCACATATAACAAACTATATTCGGATATAAGAGAGACTTATCCCTTCATAACCCTAAAATTACTCCTATTAACCCTAAACACACTTAAAGTATCTGCCCCCTTCTTCACCACTATTTTCTCTCACAAATAGATCTGAGAAAGAAACGTATCATATCAAACCTTTTTAACTCTCCATACCCAACAATCACCTCATCTTCGAGTCATCATAAAAAAACGAACACATCTCAACCATACCCTTACCTTGTTTTTCTATTACAGCTTTAGTCCGAATCAAGAAAGTGTCCTTTGTGGTTTCAAGATCCTGATTGGGTCTCGGGTAAGGTTTATGTTGTGGGTTTTCTTTTTCCTTTTTAAGTCAGGAACGAAATAAAGAAAAGAAGATGACAAAATTGTTATATTCTTTCTTTGAATTCGCATATTATCACAGTAAGATAGATGATGAGATTGATTCAATTGAAAAAATCTTTAGAAGATTTTTAAAAAAAATTGAATCGATCTGAGATCGTTATATGTTTTCATTTTGTTCTTTGAGTATAGTTGAAGGGTAGTCATGATGGGTTTGAGATGAAAGTAGTTGTTGAAGGGATTTTTATAGATTGTAGTTTTAGGATTGAGGTTGATTTGGGTTAAACCTAAAGTTGGATTTTTGTTCATGGACCGAGGATGGTTTAACAACCGGAGGTCAAGTCGAGTCTTTTGGTATTGTTATATGTGGTTGTGCATTTTCAGTTTACGTATAAGCTGTCCCATTTCTTACTCGAAAAAAAAACCATACGCGTAACATTTTCGCAACCTTAAGCGTAGGTCTAATTGCTTATGCGTAAAAAGAGGTCATACGCGTAGCATTCTTAGGCGTAGAAATTTCTCATACGCATAAATCTTTCTTAGGCGTAGGAATTGCTTACTCGTAAGCTCTTACGCGTATTCCATACGCGTAAGATTGTCCTTAGGCGTAGAAAACTAGGGTTTTGACCCAGTTGATTTTTTTTCTGGCGAGTATTCCGACCAAGATTCCGTTCAGCTTCATATTAAACCCAGAAAAAATGCTAAAGGACTTGATGATTTACCATTATTGTCCAAGAAACTGACCGTTTGACCACAAATAGTTCACGGATAAGGTAACAAAAAGTCATATAAAAGAAATAAATCTGATGACATGAGACAGTTTGGTTAACAATTACTCAAAATAGATATAAACTTTGTAACCAAAAGATACATAAAAATGTTAAAAACAGTTTTCCCACAATAATAGGAAAAAAATTCCGACCACAAATAAGGTTAAAAAGCAGTCTAAAACATGTATCAAAACCACCATAAATCAATAAAGATGAACAACCTAGCTCTGATGCCAATTGTAGGACCGTAAAACATATGATTTATGTGGTTTTGAGAAGTCTAGGTTAGTGGAAGAAGATGAAGAGATTCATCTCTTCTAGTGAGAGAAAGTAGTGAGAGGGAGGAGAAACACAAGGATAACTTGAATAAAATGAAAATACTACAATACACCTAATGCTTAACCTCACCCCTCATGGAGAGTCATGAGGGGTATTTATAGGCTCAACAAACCATAACTTTGCCACTTAAATAACACTAGTCCCTATGGGCAAAGTATACTATGCATCTAGTCCAATTCACGTAAGTGACATTATCTTTACAAAAAAGAGAGGCTAACAGTTCTTGTTTGATGGGGTTGCAAAATTTATATGGGTGCAAGTTGTTAATTAACCTAATGGATTTGAGGAATTGACTCAAGGATGGAATATAAGCTAGATGGCGTGAAGTGATGATGATTAGAAAATGTGGCATGATGCTATTCTAAAAACTCCTGGCCAACGTTTTTACAATAACATGATACGACATCGACTTATCAAATAATGGATTGTCAAATAGGTAGTTAAGCCTAGAATTATGACGCATTTACCGACCAACCTCTAACGTTTACCAATGTCCTTCCTTGTAGAAGCATGCCTCCAGAAGGTCGACTCGAGTCAACCGAGGTGTTCCAGTCCAGAGGGGTGGAAGGACTGGTGAACGACGAGGTAGGGGAAGTGGTCGCGGCATTAGAAGCGACGGTACCAACAATGAGAATCCTGACGTTGCCACCATTATCGCTCAACAACTACAGGAATTGCTACCCACTATTGTCACTCGTGTTGGCGATCACATCAGTAACCAAGGAAACAATGTGAGTAGGAATAACCATGCGGACAACGTCGATGGAAGTGATCATGTCAATGATGAAAACCACAACAACAATAACAAAGGGTGCATGTACAAGGAATTCACAGCTTGCAAACCAATGGACTTCGATGGTAACAGAGGAGTGTTGTCTTATACGTGGGTCAAGAAGATGGAGTCAGTGATTGACATAAATGAATGTGCGAACCACCAGAAGGTGAAGTATGCTGCATGTTCGTTGGCTGGAAAGGCGTTGACCTGGTGAAACACACATATCCAAGCCATAGGAAGAGAAGTTGGCATAGGCATGACTTGGGATGATTTTAAGCATTTGCTGGAGGAGGAATATTGCCCAAACAATGAGATGCAGAAGATAGTGCATGAGTTCTACAACCACACTATGGTAGGAGCTGGACACGTGGTGTACACGGATCAATTCCATGAGCTTGCTAAACTAGTACCTCATATGGCCACTTCTGAATCTAAGAGAATTGAAAGGTACATTTATGGTTTGTTCCTTAAGATTCGCGGGATGGTGAAAGCGAATGAGCCTGCTACTATTCAAAGTGCGATTCTGAAATCTACAACCTTAACAGATGAGATGGTTAGGAATGGGTAATTTTCTGAGAGTGGTGATAAGAGGAAAGTCGTGAGTGAGCCAAGTAACCAAGAAGATGCAAACGGTAACACTAAGAAGGTAAAATTGGGAAAAGGATGTGTGGCAACAAACTTGGGTGGGAAGGGATATGCAGGACCTCTCCCACAGTGTGTCAAATGTAGTTACCATCATTCAGAGACCACACCTTGTCATTTGTGTTTTAGCTACAATCGCCCTGGTCATATTGCGAAGGATTGTCAAGTAGTGTCCATGCATGTGACTCCAATCAACGTCATTTACCCAAGGACCTGTTATGAGTGTGGGAGCCCAGATCATTTCCGAAACACGTGTCCTAAGCTGAATAGGGAACAGGGGTAGGTGCAGAGTAACTCGAATCAATCCTTAGTGACTAATGGAACAAACTCAAAACGTGGAAGCAATGGCAACCCAGCTCATGGTCAAGCATTTGTGATGAACGTTGACGAAGGACGCAAGGACCCAAACACCGTGCCGGGTATGTCCTCCTTAAACGATCATTAAGCTACCATACTATTTGAATCTGGCGTCAATTATAGATTTGTTTCTACTGAATTCATGCTTCTATTAAGGATGAAACTTAGTGTCCGATACCTTAGCCATGGAATGGATATAGTGTATACTAAAGTATAGAAACCGATAAGAGGGCTCAAATTTCCATCCTCTGGTAGCAAGGATCTTGGGTGCTCAGATGCCATTCATTTGTTTGTAAGCAATTCCAAACTTTAGTCAAATTTAAAAAAAAAAACAAAACAAAACAAAAACAAAAACAAAAAACTTTTTAGCAATTTTTAACTTAATTTTCGTGTCAATTCTTGTTTGATGAGATGTGAAAATCAAGTTTAAAGTTGCTACTTAGCTTAAAATTTTTGAAAAAAAAACATTGGCTGAAAAAATGGACGGGGCATTTCATAAAATGTTAGGAATTGGAAATTCCATAGTGAAGTGTCGGTCACCCCAAATATAATTTAGCATAAGTTAGCTCGTAGACATATCGTTATTTATCAGTTTATTAGTTAGTTATTAGTTTAGTTTAGCGTAGTGTAACACCGTGGAGGAAGGACGGGTCTTTACCCACTGTATGCCTGATCCACATTCCGATAGGAGGACGGTATGTTTGTAACTATAAATACCCCTTCCATCCATGGAAGGGGTGGTGCTTCTCATAATCTAACCTTTCCTTTGTGTAAACCAAGTCTCTAGCAAGAACACCCTCTCTATCCACTTTCTCTCTCTAATGGCAAACATGTATTTTGATCATCCAAGACCACCCGAATCATCAACACAATAATATATCGATCCTACAAATGGTACCAGAGCCAAGGTTTTTGTGTTGTGTTGATTTGTGTGGTTTCGTACCATGGTTATTATGTGTTATTGATTTATGTCGGATTGTTATGTGTTGTTGAAACTGTTTTTTGGTTCACTTTTATGGTCGAATTTTATCAAAAACAGCTCTTTATACAATCTTTTATATCCTGCTTTGGTACAAAACTGTTTTTAAACAATGTGTATGTGTTGTTGAAATAAACAGTTTTTTTATCAAAAACAGTTTTTTATCCTGTTACCAAGGTCATATGGTCAGATTTTGGTATGCAGTTTTTTTTGTGGTCATATGGTCATATGGTCAGATTTTGCATCAGTTCATGTTCCGCAAGTCTTTTAATGGATTTTGTGTGAATTTTCATGGTCAAAAAGGTTTAAATGATGCCATTTCTGCTGCTGTTTCTGGGTCTATATTAACTTGGTCGAATAAATGGTCATTGTTCTTTATAGCGACTTGTTCCTTTTGTCCAGATTCTGTGTATGGTCAGCAAGTCAATGGCGAGTTGGTCTAAATCTGCTAGCGACTTGTCTTTACAAGTCGTCTAACTGGCGAGTTGTCAACGGAAAAATGAGGTAGCGACTTGGCCTTATCAAAGCTAGCGACTTGTTATGGATAAATGGTAGCGACTTGGTGACATTTTGACTTTTGAGTCAAACTGAAATGTTAGCAATTTGTAATGGAAAAAGTTAGGAACTTATAAGGTTTAAGAAGTGTAGCGACTTGGGTCTCTTGTCGTAGCAACTCATGATGACCTAGCGACTTATGATGACTTAGCGACTTGACTGATTTCTGCTAGCGACTTGTCTATTACAGAAATGAAGAAGAAGAATGACAACACATGACCAAAGACCACTACTAGATGCAACCATATACCGAAACAACAACATCAACATTACTGCTATAAAACATCAACCATTACTTCTACAAAACCATCGACTTTCATCAACAAACATAAACTTCAACAACATCTACCAAGTTCATCCCAATCATACAACAACAAACTATCCTCACTACAATCCCATTTCAAACAACCTAGACCAAGACTCGACTCTAAACAAGATCTCAACTGTCTTTATTTCGTGGCATTCAAACATCTAAACCATAAATGGTTTATTCACGAAAAGTACATCATCACAGATCCAAAACAACTCGAAAATTAAAAGAAAAGTAATGCAAGATCTCAGAATGGTTCAATCTATTTGTAATCTTTTATAGATTTTTCGTTGAAACCTCATCATCACGGATCCATTGTTTTATGAAGTCTAAGCTTCTAATTAACTATCCGAACATCATGTGACATGGATTATAACTATAAAGTCATCTCCATGCCAAATATTCGTTCAATCTTATCACAACAAAGATTAAAAGTACCTACCTTGATGCGTTTGGTTGATATTGTGGCTGACACAATTGGCTCGAGCCATCCCTGTGGCGAGCGAGATGGGCCACGTATCATGATGTTCGTTTGTGAGATCAGTTGATTGTGGAGTTTGAAGTCAGGAGGGTTTTTTTTTCTTTTAAGCTGGCCGGACTGATTTAGTTATAAGACTAGGGTTTCGAATCTTATGATATCCATGGTTTTATTTGTGTTGTTCGGATCATAAGCTGATGTGAAGTAGGCATTTTTAGGTGTTTAGGGTTTGCAAAGCGCACTTTTGAGATTGGAGAGTTTGACTGCGTGTGATATGTGGATGAATATTAGGGTAAGTGTGAGAGATAAGAGCAGTTATATACCCTAATAATTAGGGTGTGCATTGGTTTGGTTGGGCTATGGAACCCTTGATATGACGATTTGGGTGTAAGGATGATTGGGCCGAACTAATGTTATGGTTAAATGGGCTGCGTGAATTATTTTGATGTGGTAGCACGATTATTAACAATGTGTATAGGCATAAACGTTTGTTATATCATTGTTTTATAAAGTTTTGATAAAATAATCTTATCAATGGTCTATGCTAAATCAAAATTTTGATAAAATATGATATATATATAGCGAGACCCTCATTGAAATGGTGTATTTTTTATGGTTTCAAGGCAATTGTGTGTCATGAGATTCGGATATGAGTGGCTTAGTATGATGTTATACTTGGAATGAACTGCGGAGTGCTGCTACTGATGAGATTTGGACTAATGGGCGTTAAAATCTAATGCACCACACTAATTAGTTCCATGATATGTGAGAATGTTAAGTTGGATGAATTTAATTAAGCCATTTGTATTATCGGAATTTGGATGATTATAATCACTTCAATAAGATGGAATGGATTGGATGATTAGACTGGGACGATGAGAATCGATTGGTTATGAGGGTTGATGATGTGATTTGTTGTGTTATGGGTTTGATACTTTGGTTTATGCATTTTCACGTGCATATTATGTCTCGGCGTGAAATTGGTTATTGGAAAATGTTGACTACGGAGTTGTCAGTGCGGTGTCTCTTGATTGATTTTGAAGTAAGGTTTTTCGGGCACGTTTACTTATTTCGTCTTCTTTCTTTCTACCCTTCTGCGAAGATGACTTGTTTGGGCATTTATAGAGTGTGATAAAGACTTGGCTATTTAATTACGTTTGTGATTCTTTCTCGCTTAACCCACAAAATAACTATCACTTTAAGGAGTTACGTTGTAGTGCTCAGTGTCACATTTAATTGTGGATATTCAAGAGGTAATGTACGTCTTATACTTGATGGTTGGTTGGTTGAAGATTATAGAGTACATAGAGAGTACTTAGAGATGCTAATGGAAATCGGCACCGCTCTTTGTTACATATGTGCAAGTTTAAGTCACGAGTTCGGGTTAGTTTACTTCAGGGTCAAATTCAACATATTGTGTTTTCTCCATCAGCTGTCACGACAAAGGGCCTACTGAATGATAATGGGGTTGATTACATGTTTTGCTAAGAGAGTTGAAAAGAGAGAGGATATGACATCTGTTCACAACAGTTCAGGCCTCGTACTTCATCATAATGACGTATGAACACAACAGTTCATGCCTCGTTCCTCAAAGAGAAGAAAAGTGTACTTGTCAGTGCGCTTTATCTTCTGAAGAAGAGAAATCTTCTTATTATGACCATTCTCATCAACATGCTTCATACTTTTTCCATGCGCTTGAGTCATCAAGTGAACCGGGCTACTGTTGATTGTTTTCTTATTCCACTTGCTCAACTAATATGACGATGGCGACATCATGTGCTAATTTTGCGGGGGAGAAGTGTGAATAGACTACATTTGTTGAAGATTTTCACTTGTTTAATCAAGAATGGCAACTTCGTCTACAATTCTTGAGGGGGAGAAGAAGTGTGAATTTACTGCATGGTTGATTGATTTTTGAGAATAAATGGTCAAACGGCTCCTAACTCATGTAAGAACCGAGCTTCTTCTTATCGGGTCATCTTTACATGGTGTTTCTTCAAAGAGCCGTTAGTTGACATCTTCACAAGCTGATATGAGTTTATTAACAAAGTGCTTCCGGTTAATGCTTCACGTGCACATCAACATGATGATTCAACAACCTTCTCGTTCTTGTTTGATGTGATTGTTTGCTTGGTGTTACCATTTCATGTGTTCGTTGCGGGCTGATTTCTGATTTCCTTGATGAACATCTTTCTGTTCTTGTTTGATTGGGAGAGATTTTAGTTAAGGGGATTTGCTATTTGTAAGTTAACGGGGATGCTTTTTGGTGAGATGAAGATGTTAACTATTTATTCCCCAACTGGACAATCTTGAAGAAGGTCGAGTCTACAGTCATTTCTACATTTTCTGCTGCATGTTAGAAGACTAAAGACGAGTTGAATTTGATTATCCAAAGACTTCTTCATATTCCGGGCATTGTCAGTTTAGGGGAGAGCACTAATTGGGGGAGGGTAAAATGTCAGATTTAATCCCCAATTAGACTTGCTCACATTATTCAGCATGTTGATTCTCACAAAGACTTCAAGCGTTCTTCTCAACAGATTTCTAGTATTTGGGCTTTCAAAGAGTTGCTGATTCTGAAGTATCAAAACCAGCAAGGGGGAAGGAGACACACATCTAAACGTGAGTAAACTTTGATGAACTTAATACTTCTAAGTGATTGAAGATATCCCGGGAAGACGAATGTCATGACCGCAGAGAAACTCAAGGTTTTACTCATCAAGGCTTTTAGTGTTCTTATTCCGACTATATGGGGGAAGAGATGGAAGAGTTAGTTTCTGAAGATGAAAGAGGTACACAAGTGTGTGATGATTTTGATGTTAACACAATCATCAGGGGAGAGAGAATTGTGTACATTGGGGGCACTCAGCTGTCTCACTTGAGAGCTTAATCGCGATTCAGAGATATAATCACTTATACCGGAGTTGATGTCCGCAGAGATAGTCATCCGCAGAGATAATCAGTGATTCGGCTGCTTCTTCAATGTTATCGGTTATTCTCTCTTTGGGCATTCGGGTACTTTGGGTTCTTGAGCTTCATACACTTTCTTTAGGGGGAGAGAAAAGTATACATCGGGGTTATCCTTTGGCTATTGGACTTAATATGCTACTTCGATGGTATAAGTTTCTCTGTCTTCGGGTATGTGTATTCGGGTTCGTGAGCTCTAGTTCAAGAGACTCGACCGCATCAATTCATCTACTTGGGGGAAGTGGTCTCTTGACAACTCGTTGGGGATGCATTGCTTCAGACTTCAGTGGTAATGAAATATGAGAAGAAATTTAAAGAGTGGGATGATACGTTGTTGTTCTTGTTGATGATATAACCCCGAGCGGAGAACCTCGATTATCGTTCTTAAATGGAGCAGCTGGATTTATGATAATGGTGTGCTTCGTCGTGCACCTGTCTAAGGCAAACTTGAAATAGAGCTTCGAATCTGCTCATCTAATGGATCTTCGGTTTGGGAGGAAGCTGCCAAAGTCTCTTTTTCTCAAAGTCTCGGGTTCTCTTTTCTATTCTGGAGCCTCGGAAGCTTTGGTGGTGGAAGTTTAAGAGATGGCGAATTCTATCTTCTACGACGTGCTGCTTGATATCCTTATCTCGGTACTCGTATCATCATCTTCTTTTACTATATCATCTTCTCTATCCTTGTATATATTTATTAACAAAAAAGAAAAAAAAAAGAAATAAAAAAAAAATAGAAAAATATAAAACCTTCAAAAACCCATAAAAAATTAGAAAATTTGAAAAAGACCAAAAATATGTTTTTTCATGACATGTCTTCTGGTATCGATAACATCTGCGGTCTTAGAAATGTCATTCAATAATGGCACGGGACCATAGATGAAGTTCGAGCAGGAGGTGTAAATATTCTTTTCCAAAACATGTCTCAAACTATGGCTTACAGTTACTTCAGACTGTAACCCGCGCTTAGCCATGGCTTGCTATTACTTTAGATAGCAACCCGTTTTTCAAGAAAGGAAAGTGCTGCGCTAAACAGATTTTTCAAAAATTTCGTGCACTTATCCTAAAAACAATATGAGGAAAGTATGTCGAAGGACTGCTGTTCCTACACAAATGTTTTTCCGTCTAAAAATTCTTCAGAAAAATATTTGTTGTTTTCTAAATGGTGGAAAATGAGTTGCTTGAAAATCTATCAGTTTCAGAATTTTCGTAAAAATTGAAAACTCAATTAATGACTTCAGCGCTTTTAAACTTTTTAGAAAATGAGTCATTGATTGAGGGGGAGAATGTTTTCACGTCTATATCATCTAACGGACTTTCTTAATTATCCTATATGCTTAATTAAAAATGATGTTAACCTATGTTGAAGGACTAGGTGCCTAGGATAAGATTGTTAGGATTAGATGATTATAGTTTGATGAACACATTATTCCCATACCTTATATGATCTGATTAATATGTTGAATTGACTGTTAATTAGTCGATTGCTGTTTAGGTGTTGTCGACCACCATATAGTTGTATGTGTGTTCACTAACATATGCAGGTATTTTGGTATATAAGAATGTTCCCGATCCGGATCCCACAAATGAAGATGATTGGATGCCGAAAGGAAAGGGTAACTATATCTTGGGGTTGACAAATGAAGAAACGGAGCTTAATTGGACTTCTATGGAGAGTTGGCATAAATGCAACGTAAGAGGTCTCACTGCATCTGCAGATGGTTTTCTTCTAAGTGATTGAAGAAACGGAGCTTAATTTGACCTCAGTTGGCATTAAAATGCAACGTATGAAGTCTCACTGCATCAGCACACGGTTTTTCTTCCAAGCCCTACAGCAACAACATAAGCTTCTCAACCACCTAACGTATCTTTGTGCAGGATACCATTTTTTTAAAACAATTTTGAAAAAATTTGAATAAATTGTATTGAAAATGGAAAATATTGTTTTGAAAATTAATTGGACTTAATTTTGAAAATCACCGGACTTCATTTTATCAAAACTTGAGTCACTCAATCATCGACTACGGTCATCGATTGAGGGGGAGAGTGATTTAAAATAAAATATTTTCAAACGATATTTCTTCACAAAAGTCCGTTTTGTACATCAAAAAGTGGTGATCTAAAGATTTAATGTTATGTCATTGTATGATTTTTCTTTAGAATCAAGATCTTTCAAAATGATATTTTTTCTGTTCTTGTTTGATTGTGAAATTGTTTTATTTTACTTAAAGGTCTCTTAAAACAATCATACCTGACACTAACAATCTTTAATGTCTAAATCTGTTCCTATCTGTCATCTTTCAAAATTAAATCTTGCCACGTCTTTCCCCAAAATCTTTTAAATGATTTAAATCAATTGGGATAACAAATCTCAAAAGGTTTGAAATTTTTGATCGGGGGAGAGATCGTGATTTAAATCTCCAATCTGTTTTAATGGAATCGGTTTTAGTCCTTTATAGGCACTCCTGCCTCCATGTGCCAAACGATTTCAAATACACAATGCACATGTTGAGGAGGAGGATTTATCCAAAAACGAGATGAGTAGTTAAACCAGACCACATATTCTCCCATGTTTTCTAAACCGTATTAAATCACTTGGGATCCAAAATCTCAAAGGGTTTGATATTTTTGATCGGGGGAGAATTTGTGATTTAATAATGAAATTTGATAAAGGATGATATATTTGATTCAAAAGTGCTAGTTCTCTTTAATATGTGCTAAACTCTTTCGGTTATCGATGCACATATTGAGGGGGAGCAAATGGTTTCTTAATGGCTTTTGTAATCGTGGATGTGCTTCAAATGAACTCTTTCCTCTATGTGATAAAATGATTTCAAATATCCTATGCACATATTGAGGGGGAGAATTTACCAAAGAAAATCAAATGGCTTTTTCTACGGAAATTGTGATCAAGAAATTATTTCAAAGAACTCTTGCCTCCATGTGCTAAACAATTTCAAGATCATATGCACATGTTGAGGGGGAGCATTTCTAAATGATCAAAACTATTAAGGTACAAAATGCTTTGATCTTGTATCACAAGTACCTTGATTGTTTTTCAA
The DNA here is from genome assembly GCA_910596185.1 of Chrysanthemum makinoi. Taxonomy (NCBI): domain Eukaryota; kingdom Viridiplantae; phylum Streptophyta; class Magnoliopsida; order Asterales; family Asteraceae; genus Chrysanthemum; species Chrysanthemum makinoi. Next base: position 168,703,406 of record OU343223.1, read on the forward strand.
ATGATTTTTCAATTGGTTTCAAGAAGGAAAGAACTATACCAAAAGACCGACCAGTTTACTTTATGCATGGAGTTATAAGGATGGTTAGGTTAGGTATTCGTTCCCACGATCCCGCCAGAGCCGGAGGGATCTACCGAGGGACAATCCACTAGATAGTGTAGAGTCCTTAGGTATGATGAAAAAAGGAGAAAAATGAGAAATGGGAAGAGTGCGGACTGAGACAGAGCTAGCACTGGAATAAACCCAACAAGGTTCTAGTAATGAAGTCTCGGTAAGCACTAAAGGGGTTGAAGAATGAAAAAGAATTGAATGTGAAAAGGGTGAAAAGAAATAGCCCTCCAATAATTCAACCTTAGGTAAGTAACCGGGTTCAATACATATGCTACTGGTTGTTACTAAGGTAACAGTAGTATTGAAGACAAGACGTCATGGACCCAGTGACGCACTGCACTAAACTTCCCAAGCTATTCAAGTTCCTCTTAAAAGGGCTTGTTTCATTCTCACGGGGAACCGACATTATCTATCGACTTTCTCTTAGAGATTGTTGATATTGAAGAAGGAGACCCTCTCCCCAGTCTCCGGCATAGGAAACCAAATGTGCACAATTGATTCTAGAGCCAAGAGATCATCCACTATATCTCATTAGGACACAAAATTAATGAAGACTTGCTGTTTCACACAATGTGGAAAGTAAGATTATATATTAAGAGTCCTACGCATTATCCTTGTGGTATTGCCAGAACATCCGAGTGATATGAAAATATTCACGATGAAGATGGAAAGCCTTCTAAAGCCAACATCAAACAAGCTCTTGGTAGGTGGCATGTGAGATCTTTTCTAAAGATCAAACTTGTGACAACTGGATAGAAACGATGGGGCGATTCACTCGTGAATCAACCTTGGTCCAGGAAATGAATTGACGAATACTTTTGGAAAAACCGTTCGATGTGCAAACCTTCTTTTCTCTAGCACGTCGAATGTGTACTTATGTTTTCAAATTCAAAAGGTATCTCTGATTGAAAAAAATACTTTTGGAAAAACCGTTCGGTGTGCAAATCTTCTTTTCTCTAGCACATCGAATGTGTACTCTTTTCAAATACAAAAAGTACTTTAATTTGAAAATTGATCTTTCTCATAAAACCTTCGTCGCATTGCAAAACTCTTTCTTCAAGCAATACGCGATTGTTTTTCAAATCATTTTCATCAATCAGTGAATCTCAATTCGCTGGTTCACTCACTCCGCGTTGTCTTCTTTGAGACGTTCCGGTTTGAGAACGGCTAGAACATATGCGAAACCCTGTCAAGGAGATTCTTAGGAATCCTACCGATCACAAAGTACTTGTACTGATCAACGGGGAATCGTGGGCCGAGTACCTCAATTCAACGAAAGTGATCAAAGACACTTTCGTGTGTTTTATTGCTAACCGTTGTTTGCGTGTACATTTGGACGTTGCAGCTGATCAAATTGAGCGGTCAATCTAAAGTCGCATGCTCACAAAGATCCACACTTAATTGAAGAAATCATGACTGGTGCATATCTACATAACCCGCTCGATATTTCTATACTATGTTCCTGCTACTGCCTGAAATATCTTGAACCAGTAAAAGCTTCTGCTACTCTGATGGAAAGATGTCATGATCCAGAAAGTGTGAGCATGTCGGTCCAAAAATCACAACTTCACATGATGGCAACACAATAAAGGGTGATCCAGAGATTTATTGTGGCTGATGATCTTAATGATAGCTCGAAGATCATCAAAATGTGGATCAGTTCAAAGACCTTCACTGAAAGTACAAAACTATGCGGACTTTGAAGAATGACTGCTAAAGCACAAAGATGAAGATGTTGAAGAATTAAAGTCTACGAGCTCAAGACTGAAGATTAAATAGAATGCTAAGATTCGAAATGTAAAACATGGGGTGACCTCCCTTAGGGGGGAGATTGTTAGGAATTGGAAATTCCATAGTGAAGTGTCGGTCACCCCAAATATAATTTAGCATAAGTTAGCTCGTAGACATATCGTTATTTATCAGTTTATTAGTTATTTATTAGTTTAGTTTAGCGTAGTGTAACACCGTGGAGGAAGGACGGGTCTTTACCCACTGTATGCCTGATCCACAGTCCGATAGGAGGACGGTATGTTTGTAACTATAAATACCCCTTCCATCCATGGAAGGGGTGGTGCTTCTCATAATCTAACCTTTCCTTTGTGTAAACCAAGTCTCTAGCAAGAACACCCTCTTTATCCACTTTATCTCTCTAATGGCAAACATGTATTTTGATCATCCAAGACCACCCGAATCATCAACACAATAATATATCGATCCTACATAAAACCTAATCGCTCGATAGTTACTATTGAATTTCCCATTTCGTTGCTCCTAATAGAACGAGCAGAAACCCAAAGATACCTCGCATGCTTAAGATTTCCCTGAGGTGCTTCGCGAAGACCTAAACATGATTTACCCCTCCTTGACGAATTGAGCTTCACGTAGACTTAATTCTCTAAGCGGCACCAATTTCATAATGCGCGATACTTCTCGAAGTAAGATTCCCGATCCGAATATCCTCAGCTAAGAGTGCACAAGATCGACAAACCTATAACCGTGATCAGAACTATATGCAAACACTTCGAGCTTACGTGTTAAGTTCTTTGGTTTGATCAATGCTTTCGTAATATTCAAGGATATCCAATTAAGAGTGACGCATAAGAGGAGCGCCCTTGTTTATTACATCAGATCGTGATAGTCGGTTCACACTGTAATTCTGGCAGACCCTATAGGATGCATTGGGAAGACAATTAGGTTGAGTATGACTTACCATATCTAGGCAGATGATCAGAGTAGGCATGTTATCCGACTTTAGGAGATATACTTAGGGCACGCACTATTGATTTGAAGAAAAACATGAATGTGCATCCCCTTAGTAGAATCTCCTCAACCTATGCGAAACTAAGCTTTAGATACCTACTGATTTGTTTATTTTTATTTTTATTTTTTAAGTGATCCCAAAATTGACCCAATTCATCAAAAGCATTGAGTTTCTTAACTTAATTTCAAGGCTTTTCTTGTTTGATTGGGTTGCGAAATTAAGTTGGATTTCAAGTTGTTGCGTAGTTTAAGGGCAGGCTCAACTTGTTGCTTAGCTTAATGAGAGTTCTTGTCTGATGAGTTGTGGTTTTAAGCTACCTAAAGATTCAAGTTGAGGCTCAACTTAAGCTACCTAACAATTTGCTTAAGGTTTTTGATGGCTTTACTCAAGGACGGAAAGCTTACCTTGCTGTGTGATCATTATGTGGTTTCATTTGTGTGATTACAAGGGGTTAGGAGGTATTGACAGTACCACTTGGGAAGTAGCACCCGGTACTATTTGGGCTGGCACCCACGCCCTTGTCCTCCTGTGTGCAACGTAAATTAAGGGTGAATACTATCTGATCAAGCTCAGGTCCTTAGTCAATTTAATTTTAAGGACAAAATTCTTTTAACGGGAGTAGACTATAACAACCCGGTAATTTCCAATCTACTAATTAAATATCACATCGTAAACATTTTTTAAATACTTATTGATTTCTTGAACTTTGGGATTTCCTTGAAATTTAATTGGATTGTGTACGTGAGATTTGGTTACGATATACGAGGTTCCCTTCTAGGGTGCGAGGAAATTAGCGCACATGTTACGGTACGAGTTAGGAATTTAGAACAAGATTTAAATATTCCCGACGAAGATATACGTATTTATAGTCAATTTTATCGTAAAAATCATTTTAGAATTAATGGTGTCATTTTTGTAAGCTCACGACGACTTCTGGTGACCGAAACGAGCTCGAGAAACGTATTAACGAAGGCTTAACAAAAATTACATAAGTGGTCCTTAAAGTTTAAAACCGGCCACCCCTATTCTTTTAAGATTTGGCAACTTTGGTCCTCGTAAAGGTATAAATACCCTCACACACACACACACACTCACACTTTACACTCTCTCTCTCACTAACACACATACCTCTCTCCTCTCTCTCTAGATCCTGCTGTTGGCAAATATTCCGGCCATCGGAATCTGGCCACGCACTGTCGAAAATTACACCACCTACCCCATCTTATAGAACGTGAACTCGTGACCCTTTTGACGTGACGTACATGCCATGGACCCCACCCACGCGCCCTAGATCTGAGTTTAAATTGTCGTTGTTTTTTGTTTGTTTTGGTAAGTAAATGTTAAATCCGTGTGATCTAAGCTCATACCAACCGATTCAAGGTTACTTGAATCAGTGGTTTTTGTTAGAAAAGAAAAAGAAAAGACAAAAGATTTAAAATTTCTTTTGAATATAAAAATGGTATTATCGGTTCATGGGGATTGTTTTTTCGGTTCGCGTTTCGTAGTATAGCGGTTTTCTTGACCACAAATGACTGTGGTTTTGGTTCGTACGAGTTGACACCGAGACCTTGTGTTCTTGGCCAAGTGTGGTTGGTCCATTTGGTTCGAATGCGTTGAGACCTAGACCTTTTGGTCTCAGCAAGGTATTGTTGTTGGCCCGTTCGGTTCGTACGTTATAACATCAAATAATCCTGAATATTAAGTGTCAATTTCCACCAATAATGCTCGTATTTTATATCATTTATATGGATTTACGCTTGTTTCCCTCTATATTTCACTTTCAGGTAAATTACGAGCATTGGAGCTAATGAGACGCGGATTTGTAGAGTTTATTGAAGATATATGATAGTATGCCCATTTTGAAGATGTTACGGCATAACTCTCGTCTCACATTACGCCGTAACAGAAGCATGGCTCAGAAAACCAACTAAACTGAAGATTACGGCGTAACTTCATCATAGGATTACGTCGTAACTAATTAGGTCAAATGATGTTCCGCGCCGCTGCAAGCTACGCCGTAACTTATTCCACAACTACGGCATAACCATGATTTATTGAAGATGCGGCGTAACTCATTCCTGATGTTACGCCGTAACCAGCTTTTCCAAAGCAAAATACGAAGAATTGTATGTTACGGCGTAACTCTCAACTTAAGTTACGCCGTAACCAGATCTGGCCTATAAATACCTCCCAAATTCTAGCATTTCTATTCATTCACTCCACACACCAATTCAGAGAATGTGGGTAGAAGGTTGAAGGCAGATCTTGAGGAGAATACGGAGCCATCTCCAAGGGAGAAATCACTCCCCTATGATAAGCATTAGAATTTTGTCATTTCTTTACATTCAATTCATGTATTTTGATATGTTAAACATTGAATCGATTGTTTTAGTTAATATGAGCTGCTAAGCACCTCTGGTGCTAGCCTAGTTATGATTCCTTAATTGTTTTGTTTATATTTACATTGCTTCCGTATAATTGTTTTTAGTGTATGCATGCATAGTTTGTTGGTAGCTACCCTTGTTTCGGTAGTTTTGAATGGCGGTAGTGGCTAGTTACTTAGGAGATATGACCAACTGACCCTAAGTAGGTAGACTGAGTGGGAATGGTAAGAATTGACCAACTGATGAACCTTCTTCGCTTGTGCGATTTGACCAACTGATAACCTACCGTTTGGATGAACTTAAGAAGTTAGGGATGAGTGTTTAAGATGCTAGCGCCCGGACACTCATTGTTATGAATCTTGCATGTAGCGGAACTTAATGACTTGGCTTAGGGGACTAAAAACAACTAGACTTTCAAGGGGTTACCTATTGATCTTGTTGGAATCACTCCTAAACCTTTATTCAAGTGTTAGTTACTCATATGTAATAGGTAGCTTATTATGGCCTTTATGTTTGTTTAAGGTCTAGCTTATTTAGAAGGCCCATAAGCTTAGGCCCATGTCCAATAAGGAAAAGGGAAGGAGTGGGAGTGTTGCCCTAGCTCCTTGCCTATAAATACTCTTGTATAACCCTCACTTGAGGGTTGGTTGTTCATTTTATTCACTCTCTTTACACTCTACGCCTAACCGTATTATTATGTTCGTATGTGTGCGTGTTTAACGTGTTCAACCGCCTCTATCTCTTTCATTGAAGCTTGTGTTGTAAATCTAGTGACCTAACAGTGGTATCAATCGCCTAATAGTTGGGTAAATCGTTATTGCTTTTGAAGTAAGTTTTTGGTCTTACGCGTAGAATAACGTGCTACTTTGGTTCGCTTAAAAACTCGTTTTTTACACTTTTTAATCCAAGATTCTTGTACTTTCAACGTTTTAAGGTGTTAAAATACTTGTTTTTGGCAAAAAGTTTCAACCTTTACGCGTGGATCTACGTTTTTAAGCTTGTTTTTGAACGGGGGTGTAAACCTACGCGTAACCGTTTTGAGAGCTTGGGATCATCAAGTTTCACACTTTTGTGTCATTTTGGTGTTATTGAAGCTATTTCATCATACAAAAACTGGTTTAGAAACATCTTTGGGCAAAATCATTTTTACGAGTAAGATTACGCGTATCAAAACCCTAATCTTACGCGTAACTTTATCCGTAGTTTGATCTTCAGTTAGTGGTTTTACTCCGTGTTTTCTTGCTTGGATAAGCCTAAAAGACGCAACTTTGGATTTTTGCCGTGATAGTGTAAAAGATCATTTGGGCAAAAACCCTAAACTTACGCATAAGCATAAAGCTTACGCCTAGAAATCCTACGCATAAGATTCATCTTACGCCTAAGCCTAGTCTTACGCATAAGGTAATCCTACGCCTAACTTTGTGTCCACGCATAACTTTAGTGCCTTTACCCTACTTACGCGTAAGCTAAATCTACACGTAAATCTTGATTGTTACGCGTAACTTTGGTGTTTTTACGCATAAGTCCTACTTGGTTTATTGTGATTTCTACGCCTAAGGATACTTCATCAACAAAGGTTCATTCGACTACAAAGATCCATTTTTACCAACACAAGTTTTCAACATGTCACAACCACCATACTCTAATTATTTCCCTTACACTTATTCTCAACGTCAACAACAACTAACTCCACAACATCAACAATGGAATCAACAACAAGCAATTTATCAACAACAATTTAATCAACAACATACTCCACAACTTGGTGCAATTCCACCACCTCAAATGGTTCAAACACCACCAAGTCTTCAAGTTCAACCCTACACAAATGAATTTAATCAACATCCATCAAGGAACACTATAAAGGAACCCACTTGGTTTGCAAAGATGTGTGAAGCTTTAAGCAGCCAACAATCAATTCATGAGGCACTTGATAGACCTCCAATGCTCACCCAGGGAAACTACGATCAATGGGTGATAAGGTTCTTTCGTTTTGTGATCCTGAAGAAGCCACATGGAAAGTTCTTAAAGAAGATTATCTTGGAAGGTCCATTTCATATGCCTACTGTTTATCGTACCATGGGATCCAAATGCTAATCCACCAAGAGATGAACAATCCAACATTGCTACTGTTGCCGACATGAATGCAGAGGAACTTCTACACTATGAAAGTGATGAACTTGCAATGCAATATATCCTCTTAGGATTACCTAACCCAATTCTTCGAAGTGTTGATGCTCAAAACACTGCAAAGGAAATGTGGGATCATATTCATCTTCTTATGGAAGGATCCGTACTCAATCAGGAGGATTTGGAATCCAAAATTTACTTGGCTTATGAACACTTCATGATTGAACCTGGAGAGACACTAGAGTCTTGTCATCATCGTTTTTCAGACATCATCAATGATTTGGATAAACACAACATCATCATGCCAAGAATTGCAGTGAATACTAAGTTCCTGAGTAGTCTTGGTCCTGAATGGGAGAAGTATGTCATTTTTCTCCGTCCAGCGAAGAATATGCATCATTCTACATATGGATTGTTGTACGATTACTTGAAGCCTCATGAAAAGGAAGTTGATAGGAAAGGATTCTCCGTGCTCAAATTGCTCCACCGACACATCCGGAAAATCAACAACTTGCCTTATATGCTCAAAATAATTATTCTCCTCAACCAAGAACTCAACCAATCTACAATCACACCATATGATCCTTCACAGCCTCAATCTCAACAAACTCAATTGGTTCCATACAACAACAACAATGCTCAAGCACTTGTTAGCGAAGCTAATGAGGAATCGATCCGTTCAAGCATTGCAACAAGGATTTGCTATGATTGTTAATGCCTTTAGCCGTTATACCAACAAATCCAACAACCGTATTCGTTCCTCATCTAATACAAGGAATCAAGCTTTGTGAACAATGGACGAGTTGAAGTTCAGAATCGTGGTTATGGTCGTCAAATGGGCGGTGGTCAAGGGTTTAATGATGTGGGTAGGAATAACAATCGAGCTCAAGTGGTGGAACAGGGAAATGCTCAAACTAGGTTGAATGGTCTTCGATGCTACAACTGCAATGAGAAGGGACACCTGGCTAATGCATGCCCAAAGCCGAGGCCAAGGGGCAGTGCTTATCATAAAGAGGCTCTTCTTTTGGCTCTTAAGGATGAAGCTAGTGGAACTCTCACAGACAAAGAAGAGAGCTTTATGGAAAATGCTGACTCAAATGATGATATGGAGGATTTGCAAGCCAATGCAGCTGTTATGTTGATGGCTAATATGCATGAGTTACACATGAGTGACACAGGCCCGGTATATGACACTGATGGCTTGTCTCGTACTCGAACAAACCATATTCATCTCTCGATCTAATATCTCCGCCAACACGAATCCCAAGCAGGAGAATGTTCAAAATGAGTCGCCCACATCTCATTCGAAGATTTTCAACTATACCCCGTAGTTATATTTGACGATCAAGATGACCAAACGGTTTCCCTTGATAATCAAATTGACTCCGTGGTTATACTTGAGGATCTTCGTAATGATCATGTTGTGACTCACGTTGAACACGCCGAACTTTTGCCTCATCCAGATTTTGATCGTTTAATACAAGACCAACAAACCATAGTGGAAGAATGTCATGTAATTAATCAGACTTGAAAAGAAAAATGCACTGTTAACCAAGGATTTTGAATGTTTACAAAAGCAACTCAACTTTTCAAAACTCAAGAAAAACGTGAAAACGGTTTTGAAGCGGCCTTTGCCAAATCTCATCAAAACGAAAAATATTTAGAAAGACAGCAGCGTGATCTAGCCGCTTAAAGAATGCTTTGTTGTGCGAAATAGAACAATGAAACATGAACATAAAAAGCAAATTAACGCTCTCACCTTGGAAAATCAAAAGCTAAGGCTGAGTTGTTAACTTGTCAAAAACAATTCTCTGCATACAAAAAGCATTCAACGAAACGAATAGATGATCATCTTGAAGAAATCATCGGCTTGCAAAACAAACTTAAAGAGTTTAAAACTGTTGTTTACAAACATGGCGAGTCGGTCAGAGCTATTGAAAAGTTTACTTTAAAACCCAATCAAAATGGATATGGACCGAATCTTGCTGATTACAAACCTAAGCTTTCAACCAAATAATTCAAACCAAATCCACGAAGTTTCCAGTGTAATATAAAATTGATAATTCTGTTATGAGTGTTGTTGAATATCATCGTCAAGAGGAATTAGATGCCGAAGACGAGAGTCGATCAAAATTAGAAAATGTTGTTTACAACAAACCTTTTAATTATAAAAGCGGTCACTTTCGTCACACCAACGGATTCTTCTAACACACCCAGGATTATCATAAAAACGCCGAAGTCTTCTAATGTTAATCCCAAACCGGATTATGCACAAACTTATGGTCCTTTACCTTCCATCAGTGAAGTAAACTCAAAACCCGAAAATCGCAAAATTCTTCGATATTTTGACCTTTTCATATCGACCTCAAAACTTTACAACATGAGATAGAATATCACTCTGAAATCAAAGTTCAACATTTTCAATCACTCGGCGCGAGAACAAAGAGACATTTTTCCGAAAAATCTTTTACCAAATGTTAAAAATTTGAAAAGTTGTGCATTGTCTTGGGAAAGGGACTTTCATAAGGAACTTGGATTGATGAAGGTCATTTTCGAAAACAAAAACATCTATTTCTAATACTAAACGTAAAAAGGAAATGTTGAGAAAAGATGTTGATCGACTCTTGGAAGATGTCATCCGTACCGATGTCCATAATGTTGTGCTATTGAATTCTTTGTCATATGCATTTGATTATATCTCTGGTACTGTTGATTCTGTGGTAAATGTTGAGAACACTGATAATGTGCTTCAGATCGAGTCCTTAAAAGTTGAAAACAAACGATTGTCACACGAACTTTCAAATGCAATACGCCATCTTAATTGGTGTCAAAAAGATATTCACGATCAACAACTTGCTTTTCAACACAAAATCGCCCCTTGCAGTGACAAAAACTTCGATCCAAAAATTGAGCAACCGGATGATCAAAACGTGTCTTTTAAGTGTCAAATCTCAAAATATGAACAAGAACTTGTAAAAGTTAAAAAGGAATATGGTGTCATATTTGATTTACTCAAAAAGACTCGTGATGAAGCATCAAATGAACTTGATCATTATCTTACACACACTAATGAAGTTATGCATTTTGCCGAAATATTCCGGTCCAAAATCAAGATCCGATTCCACACTATCTTCTGGAAAGTTAAAAGTAGAAATGTTAATGTGATTTGAAAATGCATAGAAATAGTGATGTAACGCATCACAAAACCATTAAGCACTTTAGGACATTCATTCCCTGGATGCACCTTGTGTTATTTGTTGATGTAAAAGTATGAAATCTCCGTGGATTGTCATGATGACAAATGTTGCTAAAGCTATCATCTCTCGTTTAAGGAATCCTAAGAACCGAATACCTCTAGGCCCACTAATCTTTCTAAGTCTGTGCTTGGTAGACCGCCTCCTTTAGATTCTAAGAAACGATTGCTGTCCCCTCAGAGTCTAGCCTTTCACCTCCTAGGAATGTAGTACCACCTAGTGCATTCACTAAGACTGAAGCAAATACTAGTTAGATGGCGTAAATGGATATATAACACACTAGGATTTAAATGGATACCTAAAGCTATTGATGTTTGTATATCTACTATAATCGCCCGAACCCTCTAACATTTCTCGGTTCCACATCTACTTCTATTCCATCTGTGTCGCCTGTGGTAATGCGATATACATCATTCTCTGGATTGTTGATAGCGGATGTTCCCGCATACATGACAGCAACCTTAAATCCGTTATCAAACTTTATTGCAAAGTTCATTGGCACCGCCGTTCGAATGATCACTTCGCAGCCTATCATGGGCTACGGAGACTATATCAATGGGAACAAATTAAAGGTGGTTTATTATGTGGAAGGCCTCGGTCACAACTGCTTTCGTGAGGTCAGCTTTGTGATGGAGATTTGGAGGTTGCTTTCGTGGAGAAAACTTGTTTCATCGCGGATCTACAAGGAAATGACCTTATGTCCGCTCGCGTAATTCCAGTCTTTACACTATCTCTATGCAAGACATGGTTGCTTCTTCTCCCATTTGCTTACTTTCTAAGGAAACATCAACAAAATCGGCTATGGCAATCAGCTCTCTCACATCTAAACTTTCAAACCATCACCAACCTTGCTCGACACAAACTAGTTGAAGGACTCCTACAATTTCGGTATTCTAAAGATCACCTTTGCTCAGCTTGTGAACAAGCAAAAGCACTCGTGCTCATTTTCCTTCAAAGGTGGAACACGCTCTCAAAGATGTGCTTCATCTTCTTCACATGGATTTGTGTGGGCCCGGCGCTGCAAACGATCAATGGCAAACGCTACATCTTAGTAATTGTTGATGACTATTCACGCTGACTTGGGTCTACTTTCTTCGAAGCAAAGATCAAGCTCCACAAATGATCATCACCTTTCTCACAAAAATACAAGTTCAGCTACGAAACACCGCTCGACAAATCGTATCAGATAAAGGCATCAATTTGTTAACCAAACTCTTCGAATTTTATGAGAAAGTGGGAATTCAAAGATCGAAATCTATTGCACGCACACCGTAACAAAACGGAGTTGTTGAAAGACTAAACCGAACGCTAGTGGAAGCCGCAAGAACAATGTTAATCAATGCTAAACTTCCAGATTATGGGCGTAAGTCAGATCTAATGCATGCTATACTCAAAACCGGTCTATGATTACAAAACGCCACAACAAAACACCTTCCGAGCTTGTCCACAAATGTAAAACCCAATCTCAAACAAACACTTTCATGTATTTGATCTCTTTGCTATCCTAATAATGATCGTGGATGACTTTGGAAAGCTCAAAGCCAAAGCTGACATTGGAGTCTTTATTGGATATTGTGATGATTCTAAAGGTTTCCTAACTGAATCGCCGAACAAAGGAGGTTATGGAAACGATTCATGCTCATTTTGATGAACTCACGGAAATGGCTTCGAGTATAACAATTTGGAACCCGGTCACAACCGCTTAAACTTCCCCAAACCCCATCATCACCAAAACAAAGCCCCCACCACTGGCCAACAAATGGAAAGGTTATTTGCCCTCGCTCGATCTATATTGATGAACGCTCCGTGTGTATCCGCCAAGCTCACGCTCAACCCGATAATACTCTTATACCCGATACACGCTACAACAACTACCGCTGAAGAAGCACCACCGCTTGACTCCAACACAACAGCTTGAACAAACCGCTCCAACAATGATGAACCACCGATGATGTTCTCAATGAAGTACCCCCACCTGCAGATTTTGATCCAAATGCGTTCTTCAACCAGTTTGCTAATGAGATCGCCGCACCTGATGTCGCGAATCTTCAACAAGCCATTTGAATCTCAAATCGCGACAATGTATACCAACATCAACCTCTACACATAGATGGACAAAAGACCATCCTCGAAAAATATTATTGGCAACCCAAATCAACCGTTAATACAGACAACGCCTTCACACACGGTGAACATTGCATTTATGCACTCACCGCTCCGCCAAACTGAACCTAAAACATCAAAGACGCAATGACAAAAGACAACTTGATTGAATCCATGCAAGAAGAACTCAACCAATTCAAACGCCTTGAAGTATGGGAACTGGTTGAAAGACCAACAGGTCTACGCCATTGGTCTAAAATGGATTTGGAAAACAAATTGATGCCAAGGAATGTTATCCTAAATAAGTCACGCCTGTGGCTAAGGGTTATCGCCGTGAAGAGGGTATTGACTTTGAAGAATCTTTTGCCCTGCTCGCCTTGAGGTCGCTCGATATTTCGCTCGCGCTCATATGAATATGACGGTCTTTCGATGGATGTCAAAACCGCTTCTCAATGGACAACTTAAAGAAACGGTTTATGTCACCAACCGTAATGGATTCGCTGATCCCGCTCCCTAACCATGTCTACAAACTAACAAAGCTCAGATGGTCTCAAACAAGCTCTCGCATGGTAATGCATAAGCTATCATCTTCCTCATTGCCAATAATTTACCAAAGGTTCGTTGACCCAACTCTTTTATACAATATCACGGGGAACATATCTTAATTGTTCAAATTTACGTGGATGACATCATTTTGGGTCTACACATAAAAAGTACTCAATCGCTTTGCAAAACTAATGAAGAAAAATTTTGAAATGTCCATGATGGGTGAACTTACGTTCTTTCTAGGATTACAAGGTCATCAATCACCCCGGTATTTTCGAGTCACCCAAATATGCCCTTGAATTGTTAAACAAATTTGGAATGAAAACTGCGGACACCTATGCCACACCAATGGCTCATACCAAGAAGCTAGACGCCGATTTACATGGGAAATTGGTGGACCCTACAAAATACCGTAGTATTATTGGGTCTCTCATTTATCTAACAGCCAGCGTGCACTGACATTGTCTTTGCCGCTTATCTTGCTCCCGCTATCGGGCCACCAATCAAACCCACCTCTCGAGGCTAAAAGAATCCTCCCGATACATCAAGGGAACCATTAATTTGGGACGTATCCGGCGATTCGTTTTGAACTAATCGCCGTACGACCACGCAGGATGCTTAGATTCACGAAAAGCACTTCGGAGCTTTACAATTTCTTGGTGATAAACCGTGTCATGGCAATCGGAAGCTAAGATTGTACATCACCGCCCTCAACCGGCGTAATATGTAGCCATGTCGGGCGTGGTTGTGCTAAGTCATTTGATGAGAACACAACTCAAAGACTA
>OU343223.1:168717579-168907435 GCA_910596185.1 Chrysanthemum makinoi
AAACAATATAAAATACAAAAATATTTTCTTTCTATATATATAAAAGATAAATAATGTAAAAATACTCTTACTTTATCCGAGTTTCCTTTTCTTCAAGGATCCTTAGAACCGCGTCTTAGTGCATCTTTTCGTTCTTCAAGGTCATCAAGTCCTCTTAGCGAAAGCTTGTAGCCATACCTGAAGAAGTCGTGAAGCGTTCTGCTCCATCGGTCGTACCGAGGTTACGTCTTGAGCCAAAAATTCTATCCAAAGGCGAGGAGAACAAACGATGAATGAACTTCTCGTGGCACCCACCGATGGGTACGGAGATGCCATTGTTGTTCCAGCCATTGTAGCTGAGAACTTTGAGCTTAAAGCAGGTTAATAAACCTAGTGACCAAGACGTCAATTCTATGGGTTTGAAAGGGGCGATCCTCACTATCACATTGATGGTTCAATAAAATCACATCCACCTTGAAATGTAAAACGTCCCCGAGGATGCAATCAAACTTCTTCTTTTCCCGTTTTCTCTCGATGGGCCGCCAGATACGGCTTGACAAACAACCCCCTAAGTCCGATTGAAACGGGGAAGATTTATACAGAAATTTGTGCATAAATTCTATCCTCCTTCAAAAACCGAATCTCCGGAATGAAATCATGAAATTCACACAACATTTTGATGAAACATTCAGTGAATCATGGGATCGTGTTAAGGAAATGCTACAACCTGTCCTCATCATGGATTTCTTGAGTTGATATATCTCGGATACTTTCTATAATGGCATAAGACAAGGCGATCAAGATTCTCTTAATTCTCAGGGAGGTAATTTTTAATCGAACAACAAAGGATGCTTTAGCCATTATAGAGAACAAAGCTGAGGTCCGTACCTCAAGAAACAAACCAGTTGTTCCCAAAGCAAGTGATGCACCTTCTACTTCATCTCCCATGACTCAAACTATTGACAATACCAGTTGCTCAACTCATGGATGCTCTTAAAATTTGACTCTTAACCAAAAGAAAGAGTCATCAAACCGGTGAAGTCAAAAGATTGAACCATGTGTCACTTGTGGTGGTCCTCATGCATACTACAAGCTGCGCCACCGATGGCAATGCATTTGAAGGTGATGCTCTAGCCGGTAATTTTAATCAAGGAGGTAACCAATACCATCCTCAAGCTGAAACAAACTACCGTGCTAATAACCAGAGGGACCATCGGGATCATATCAACCCAACAATTCAAATAGGTCTAATCCTAATCAGCCAAGAGGGTATAATAACCAAAATCAATATCGTACTTTCAACAATCAAATTGTTCCTGTTCAATACCCACCCCATAGGGAAATTCAAATCTAATCAAGGGTATTGACTCCTAATAATCAAATGGTATCGCTTCCAAGAATCTCAATCTGGTGAACTAGCTAACCACATCAAGGCTACTGATGCTAAAATGAGAGTGGTTCAAAATCAAATCTCCAATTTGAAGAATGAATTTGATTCTTCAATTGCTAAGAAACAATAATGGTAAGAATGATCTTAAAAGTATGATATCGATTTGGTGAAACAACTTCGTTCCACCTTCCACCTCGAAGTCTCGAGAGTAATACTGTTAGAATCCTAGGGGGTGAACTCAAAGTCGTCACTACACATGGTGATGATCAAGTTGGACCAACCATGGTTGTCCCAAATTCTACATCCCCAATTACTCCTAAATCATCAAAGATTGATCCCACTCTTTCACGATTCCGCGATTAAAAGTTTGTCAAACAAACTTTATGACCAAAGCGGACTATGACTTATTCTCATATGCTTAATGCTTCGAAGAGTGTTCTTGACGATAGTGATGATGAGGAGGATTCCAACATCATAAAAGCTATTACCACTCGTAGTGGTGCTGCTTATGAGGGACCCTCTACTCCTATTCCACCACCGTTATACGATGTGGAAAAAGAACCAGAGGTTGCCAAGGACGGTGCAAATTCCAAGCCCGCAGTACCGCAACGTCCAACCGCAAGTTGTCCCTCGAAAGAAAACCAAACAGGAGTTGTCTTTGAGACGATGAAACTCCCAGCCTCTCGTCCCTAAATCCAAACCTTTTAAGCCTACCATTCCTTACCCTTCACGCTTAAATGAGCAAGAACACCGCGAGAGGTCTAATTATCAAACAGACAAACTCTTGCAAATCTTTAAAGATTTGCAATTTGACATAAGTCTTGCGGATGCTTGCATCTTGATGCCCAAGTTTGCATCAACAATCAAACAGTTGTTAAACAACAAGGAAAAACTGGTTGAATTGGCAAAAACTTCTCTAAATGAGAATTGCTCTGCAGTTATCTTAAAGAAGCTTCCGAGAGCTTGGAGATCTGGAAATTTATCTTACCTTGTGAATTTCCAGGATGGTTGCATGCTGCTTGTATGGCGATCGTAGCATCAACCTAATGCCTAATTCAGATGGAAGAAACTTTCTCTTCCTAAACTTACCCCTGCATGACTCTTGAGCTTGAGGATCGTTCAGTATCTATGCCTCGGTATTGGGAGGACGTATTTGTGAAAGTAGGGTTTCCATTTCCAGTGACTTTGTGGTTGTTGAATTCGATGTCGATCCTAGGGTTCTCATTCTTGGAAGAGGATTCCTAAGAACGGCCCGCGCTCTTATAGATGTATTTGTCAAATCACATTCATATAGGTAATGAGGCTATTACCTTCAACCATGATCAAACTTCAAAGTACTCTCTCAATTATAACTCAAGCGTATTACCCGAATCGATGTCATTGATGTTACCTTCAGAGTACTCTCAAGAAAATCTTGGTTATGTTCTTGATTTGGTGAGTGGTGATCCCACTCCATTGTCTCATTCCATCATTTCCGACTCTTCCACTTCCTTAACTCGGATGAGGAAAGTGATTCTATTATGGATGAGATTGATGATTATCTCAATCGGATACATTTTTCTGGTATTGATGATACCGAAAGTGATCAAGAGGAAGATGTTATTCTTCTTCTTGAACAATTGTTATAC
Source organism: Chrysanthemum makinoi (assembly GCA_910596185.1). Lineage (NCBI taxonomy): Eukaryota > Viridiplantae > Streptophyta > Magnoliopsida > Asterales > Asteraceae > Chrysanthemum > Chrysanthemum makinoi. Next base: position 168,720,577 of record OU343223.1, read on the forward strand.
CCAAACAATTATTCCACTCTCCTCCAAACAACTTCATAAAGAGGAATCCAAATCAGTTGAACCAACTGATAAAATTCCTAAGATCAAGCATAAGACCTCTCCTCCTGCACTTAAATTTCAAATTCTTGAGGAGGAAGTTCTTGTGATTACTGCTTTGATCTCTACTACCCTTCACCTACCCGGTGATTTCTCCTTCTCTTCACTCATTCTGGAGTGAAGATGTTATCTTGACCACCCTGGATATTCCATATAACATTGGTTTAGATCCAGATACTTCCCCATGGATTTTTCAAATGCTTTTTCTGTTGAGGCCCTTTGTTACAGTTAACCGTTCAAGCGATTAGCTTGCTTGAAATAAACCGCGAGTTTGGGAGGAAATAAATCAAATCGGGGTCGAGTCCAGCTAGTGACTCGGGAATCAAAAACATTAGCACAAACATGGGTTTTTACCCGTGTGTAACACCTAGTGTGGGGAGATGCCCCATGTGTTTAAATTAAAAATATATGTATGTATATACATCTTAAATAAAGGCTAAGTAATATTTTCCTTTTACGTTCTAAGTTCGGTTTAACACCCGGTGCTTTGAATATTGAGGGCAATATTCAGTTCTAAGTGTGGGGGGGGGGGATTCTCTCGAGAATTCAAACACATATTCCATCAAGAACCCCATTTTTAGCCAAAATTTAAAAAATTTTTTTTTCTCTCACTTAGAAAGCAATAAATGGTAATCAGTCCACCATGTCTAAAACATAAGGATTGGCTAATCCAGGAGCAAACGGCTCTTGGTAAAGATATCTCAAATCCGTTTATGGCTTGCAATTTGCCTAAAATTGTATGGTGCCTCAACTCGCCATATCCTAATAAGCGAATGAGTTGGCTAGCCATAAGATTATGGCTTGTGGTAAAGGCAGTGGAAAAACCATAATTGGTGTCAGCTCACCAAGATGTTGACTATTCCATCAAGAGTTGGCTAGTCCAGAAGCAAACGGCTCGTAAAGACAAATCAAAACCGTTGACGACTTGTGGTTTGCTCAAAATCACATGGTTATCAGGTGGACCATAGTTCTTACTTGAACTGAAACATCTTGGCTACTCTAGAAGTGATGGCTTTTGGTAAAGAGTTCTTTCAAATCCATTAAATCTTCATAAAATATTGCTAGGGACTAGCAATAGTTTAGTGTGGGGATTGATGAGTGTCTAAATACTCATCATTTCGTTCACATTTAAGCTACAAAATATCTGAAAACATATAAATATGCTTCAAAATATTGGAATTATCTCCAAATTGTGTTTTTAGGTATTAAAGTGCAAAAGGGATGAAAATTGATGAAAAACATGCAAAACATACATAATTTACAGTTTCAGTCCTTGAACTTTGATAAATTGGCAAATTTAGTCCTGGTTAATCAAAACTTGTAAAAATATCATTTTAGGTCCTTGGGATTCACAGGTTGTTAAAAATAATCCTTTGAAGTTTAAAATCACAAAATTACAACTTTGGTCCTTCAACTTTGAAAAGTGTCAAAAATAGTCTTTAAGGTTTTAAAATTGGAAATTAATCAAAATAAACCTTGTACTATTCTTATTTGACATGATTGGTTCTTGTGATTACTTTGGATATTTTACAGGTTTGGCCCCTCAATTTGCAGGAATTACATTATTAGTCCTTGGGCTTTAAAGCTATACAAACCAACCGGACCCTTAAATATATACTCCCAATCCAAATCCAATACCAAGCCGGCCCAATATACTAGCCCACCCCACTCCCTTTTTAAATAAATAAAACCAAACGCACCCAGTATCCCGGTTTTCTTCTTCTTCTTCCACCTCACACCACCACCTGTAAACACCACCTCACCATCTCCAGCTCATCCCTACTTTTCACCCACTCTCCATCACCTCTGCCACTACCACCCCCACAATAAATGCCATTCCCACCCATTTTCACCTCAATACCACCACTGTTCACATACTTACCCACAGTATTGAGCAATACTGCCCCAACCTGGTCTAAACTTCACCAAACGTGTCCCTCCACCTCATACTACATCCCAAAAAGCTTTAATTGTGCTCAAACTGCCTCAGTACCACGTGGAGCATTTTGGCAAAACAATTTAAATGGTTGGGATGAGTTTGACTCAATGGATGGCTGTGATTTGATGTGGGATAATATCTGGAAGCAAGTGGGATGCAAATGGGTGATAAATACTGAAAGAAAGGAGAAGAAAAGAGGCATCATAATTTTAATCTTAGTTTATGATCATCGTAGCCTAAATTAATCTAGTTGTCACATTAGTGTAATCTTCAAATTCTGTTGTTAAAGTGTTTATTAGCTTTGCTAAGTGTAATAAACAACTTGGTTTACTCAGTTTTAATCTATCTTAATTTTCAAAGTATTTCAATTGTTGTCCCATTTTCAATTCAAGTCTTTAAATTTCTGTTTAATGTTTGTTAATTAGAGGACTCTAATCACACTACTTGGCTCTCAGTAAGCCATAGCAAGCTTTTAGATCAATCTAATCAGCAATAATCAATAAAAAAGGAAAACACCAAAAAGAAAACAAGTAATTAGGAATTTAATATAAAAGAAATCTGTGAAGAAGCTTGGAGCAAAGTGTATTCTGGATTGCTTTGGTATTAGTGCTCTGTGGAGAGCATATAGGAAAGGTACTCAGTTCTTGGTTCTCGGTTGTGGCTAAAACTCAAGTTGTAAGCATATTTCTTGATTTTTGGCATTTCTGTTATTGTTGATCTTAGTATAAATTCTCTTGATTCATGCTTAGTTAATGTTTGTTAGTGATATTATAACTTAAAATCAGTAGGTTGTTAGTTGGAAATCATAGTTGCTAGTTGTTACATATTTTCAGTCAATTATAGATTAGTAGTGATTCATAGGTTATTGTTGTTTTTATCTGTGTTCTTGTGTTCATTTAACCTTTTATCATCATTAACAAGTGTTAGGATTCAATTTCATGCTTTAAATTAGTGTTGAGTAACACTAATCAATAAAATCCTTGCTAAGGGGTGTTTGGATCAAGCTGCCCGGTTATAGCTGTTATTGCTACTAGTATTTGTTGCTTCATGTTAGTTTAGGTAACTTGAACTCATATCTGTCATAATAAATAGGTCATATTAGAGTAAAAGTCAAAATAGATCTTAATCTAGTCTAGCTGTTTAACATTAGAGTAATAAGTTTCATATTCCACACACTAGCTTAAAAGTTGATACTCTAGCTTAATTTAGCCATATCATAGCTTAATATAACTTAAGTAATCAGTAAATCTAGATCAAAGCTCACTTTAGTCAAACTTAGTGTTAACTTAAAAGTCAAACTGCAGCCTAACGATTTTGAATCAACTTTGGATCTTGTGAGCTTGTTATTTGATATTAGGACTTGAGCTTGTAGGTTTATATAGTTTTGTTGCTAATCTCCTTGTTGCTATTTTTATTAATCTTTATCTAGCTGATTGAAGTGCTTAAATTGTGCTTATCTTTTAGTAGTTCTTCACAAAACTCCCCTGTACTCAGATTTGACACCCTCTTTATCAAGCTTGTAAAAGCTTGATTAGTGAGTGTTAGCCTGAGTATTTTGGTTGTTTGTGATGCCCATGTGGCTAGTTACTTGAAATAAGTGCTTATTTGCCTTTAATTGCTTATTTGGTCTGATTATTCTTGCTTAACTTGTGCTATCAAAATCAACACTACACTGATCATACAGTGTAAACAAGCAAAATCACAAGCCCATCATAAGCTCATTAATAAGCTTTAGCTTGTGATCTTTGGCTCATTAAGAAGCTAAGCAGTCCATTAATCAAGTTCAAGCTTTAATTCACCATTACAAAGCCTTTTACTAGGGCTGCATCTAAGCTTAAAGCTTGTCCATTCACTCAGCTTAACGAGTGAACTCGATAAAACACCCAACTTCATAAGCCCTCAAAAGCTACCAGTGGTCCCCATTGGTTAAGCTTTGGCATTTTAGAATCCTTACCAGCCCCACTTTATAGTTCAGCATTCAATAAGTCGTATTGAGCTTATTTCATAAGCTCAATTTGGCCACTGGTTTACTGTTAAGGTGTTTGGATCTCATTTTCATTGGAAGTGCTTAAAAGCTTATTCCAAGCTTATTAGCCAAATTCAGTGAACATACTTGTTCATATTTGTGAATATATTATATATACACAGTACTTATCTTTTTATTTTCTTTATTAAGCTTGTTTTAAAGCTTTTACCAAGCTTACTAGCTTATTTCACTCACTTTAAAACTGAGTGGTCATTTGGACCCTCACTTCACAAGCTCTTTGTGAGCTCATCAGTGGGTCCCACACCTTAAATCTTGGTTCTTCCAACCCCCCTCCTACCAGGCTTGAACCATTGACCCTTTGTTTGACCTTGGAACCTGTGGACCCCACCTGGAATTACCTCACAAGGTTGTCCCATTTTTTGTCTCAGGAACCAAATAAGCAAGTGCTTATTGTGGTCTTTTGGCTTATTCAGTGAGCTTATATTATCAAGTATAGCTTATTAAAGTTCAAGTAACTTATTGAAACCAGAATCTACCCTAGTGGACCCCACATAAGCTCATTTGAGCTCATTTCTTTGGTTGGTCAAACTAAGTCAACTGTTGGGGTAATAAGCACTTTCAGTGCTTATTCTGAGTTTCCAAGTTAGTTTTTTTTTGTATTAGTTTCTTATTTTGAGTATTTTAATAGTTTTATAAAATAAAAATAAAAAAAAAACCAAAAATACTTATAGTAATAGTTTCTATTTATTAGAAAATATTTATTTAATTTTCTTTTTAGCTTATTGATAAGCATTTCTGTATTTTTATATTTTTAGTAAATCTCTTTTATATTAAAGTACTTTTATAAATTTTTTCTAGATTTTTCTTTTGTCATCTAATAATATTTAGAATTAATTTTAGTTTAATTGCTTAATAATTAATATTAAATAGAATAAATAGTATAATAAATATATTTTTAGTTTTAAAATAAGTTTTATAATATTTTAGTTTTTTCTAAGTTTTTATTTTATTTTTCTAGCCTTATTTTAGTTTTCTAATTAAATAGTGTATTAATAAATAGTATTAAATAGTAATTAATTAAATAATAAATAATATATAAGTTAAATAAATAATTTTCTTTTTCTAATAATTTTCTTTTATTCTTAGGATCTCAAAAATATAAATTTCACATTTGTGGGGTTTATATTGATTACTTTTTACTTTTATTTTTGTACGTTTACGTAATTTTATTAAAACGTACGTTTTAGGTTTTAAACGTTCATCACTTTAAAAATAGTGATAGCGTTTATTTAATAGATTTTAACTTTTTAATTTTCTTTAATTTGCATTTAAGTCGCTAAGACGTGCAAATACCTACTGTAGTTATAATCGATTTGTTTTAATACGTTTCGTTTCTAGGGTTTTGATCGTACTTATTAGTTGTTATAACTCATTAGAGTTATTCATACTTTTAGTATTGTGACAAATCATTCATAACCCTATTCCTGATCAACCAAGCTATATAACACATTTGTTCAAACACAGAATATCACAACCTCGTTGGGGAATAAACGACGGGAATATAACGTACTACCGGATTATTGCATTTGCCTCTTTCTAGTTTGGCTTGCCTAGTTGACCTCTCACAAGTGGTTGACTAAAAAAGTAGGCTAGTTTCCGAGCGAATCAGTGAGTCTTCAGAATATCTGCAGCAATCTGGCATGATGACTCAGAACAAGAGAAGGTATCAAAATCAACTTTGAGGTTGTTCTTTCCGATCTTCATAGGATAACCATGAGGGAAGATATCTACAATAGTGAGAACATTTGGTGCATCCACATTTTGCATTTGAGCGTCCATGTCGTGATCTAAAAGATATTTAGCCAAAAGAACCAACATATCGAAAGACATTATGTTAGTCAACAGTTGATTTTATTGTCTATTTATTGAATGTGATATGTCGATGATTGTTACGAGTCCAATGTCACTTGTTAGTCCAATAGTCCAAAGATGTCATGAAAAGTTTCGTGAGTTGATTAACTTTTGTTAGGAATTGGAAATTCCATAGTGAAGTGTCGGTCACCCCAAATATAATTTAGCATAAGTTAGCTTGTAGACATATCGTTATTAAGTAGTTTATTAGTTTGTTTGTAGCGTAGTTTAGTTTAGAGCAACATCGTGGAGGAAGGACGGGTCTTTACCCACTGTATACCTGATCCACAGGCCGTCAGGAGGTCGTTTAGTTTGTAACCTATAAATACCCTCTACCTTCCAAGGTAGAGGGTTGGAAGTTCTAATCTAACCTTTTACACTTTTGTTTATCTCTCTAGAATTTCCTCTCTACTCTCTTCATCTCTCTAACCATGGCATTCATATACTATCATCATCCTAGACCACCCAAATCATTAAACAACATAATATTCACGATCCTACAAATGGTACCAGAGCCAAGGTTATGTTGTTTGTGTCGATTTGGGTCTCATTCGAATGATTTTTGTTCGGTTCATGTAATCGTTCTTGACGTGGTTTTTGGTTGCTTGGATGCGGTTTGTGTCATATGAGTTGTGATAACATTGTTTTTGGTTGATTGGTCGTTTCTCATTTTGCTTAAACTTGTTTTATGATTGTCAAAATTCAAAATGTTGATGTTTTGTGGTTTGATGTAACTTGCTTACTGGTTTTTAAAAAGTAATGTTAAAACTATGTTTGGAAATGATTCTTGGTCTTAAAAAATGTTTCTTTGAAGATCAAATCTGTTCTTATGCAGTTTTTTTAGTCACTTTTGATTCAAGTTGCTGAGTGTTTAACTGCTACTCATGGTGTTAATGATTCTGGTTTGTTGATGATGTTTGTGTCTTATACGAGGGAAACTTAAAGTGCAGATTCTTGAATGCGAGTTGCACCGATTCAAGTATGCGAGTTGGTAAAGTAATATGCGAGTTGTTAACTGGGGTATGCGAGTTGTGTACTTGCATTCTTGAATGCGAGTTGTGGTAAAATTCTTTGATGCGTGTTGCTGTCATTCTGTCCAGGTTCAATGTTCCTGATGCGAGTTGACTTTGGTCAAATGCGAGTTGACTGGTCTCATTATGCTAGTTGACAGTATTTATTGCAACTAGTCCTGATTCAATGTATCAACTGCGAGTTGCTATGGTCCATGTGCGAGTTGTTTAACTTGTCCAGATTCAATGTCATGAGGCGAGTTGAGTGATTGAAATAAAGCAACTTGTCTGGTTTCTAAAATATGCGAGTTGAGGACTCGCATTTTTGAATGCGTGTTGTGTACTAGTCGTTATGATGCGAGTTGTAATAAAAAGGAAGATGCGAGTTGTGATGAAAAGGATGAAGCGTGTTGTGATTGCAGTTTATCATGCGAGTTGTGCAACAAAGAAATGATGTGGTCTGTGTAAAGAAAGTTTTTGTTGACCTCCTATTACCTCAACTCGCAATTGATTCAACATATCACTTCAAAGTACAAAACCATTTACAACCAACTTCAAAAACAAATCCGCTTCTAATCTTTTATATCACACCATATCCAAAATACGACCAACTATCAATACCATTCATACATGTTTTCTAACCATCTTGTGTTACATCATTTTCCACATCGAGAATCAACTAACAACCAATCATTCTATCTACATCTGAATTTAAATCCCTTTGAACAATCTCATCTATAGATCTCAGTTTGACTTTCGTTTGTCTATTTCAATCAAGAATACATCCTACCATGTAGGTTTATACACGAAAAGGTCAAGACATCATAGATCAATATTCAGTTTTTTTTTTGAAACATCATCAAGACTCTCAAAGATTTAAATGGACCTTAACATCTAATGATCTCAGCATCTTATTTCGTGGTTCCCAATGATGAAACTTTCAAGACTTCCGAGAGTCCTTATTCACGAAATAATCTCACATCATAGATCAAATTGTTTGTGACAATTTTCGAATATAAGAAATGAATTTAACAACTTTGCTAATTCATTTTCTTGATTCGTGTAATATTCAAAAGTGAGATAATGATTATAACCTACCTTGAAGCCGTGTGTCTATCTCGTTACCATCCCTGTGGTATTAACGATGGACCCACACCATCTCTGTGGCGTTCATGAAACATAACACTCGAGCCATCCCTGTGGCAAGTGTAAGATGTGAAGGTGCTTGGATGGTGTTATGGAATGAAGGTGTGAGGCTATTTGGTAAGATGATGGAGGCGTACTGCTGTTGAGAGAGGCGGATTTTTTTATTAGGGTTTGGAGGCGGATTACCTTTGTGAGAGAGTTGCAGAATTATTTGTTGGGAGCGTGTAAATATGAGAGGAATTAGGGTTAATGGGAGTATTAGTGGTGTGTTATATACCCAACTATTTAGGGCATCAGCGGTGGTATTTAGTGGACCGAATATGGACAGCATGTAGGCCTTGTAATATCAATGGGCCGTGGATTGAAGTGGATTGGACTTGCCGCGCTTGTGACTTCACATTTCGTTTCTTTTGGTTATTGAGATGCCTATACAAAATCATGAACTATCATGTATTTTCCAAATCTTGTTAAAATTAAATATCACGAGCTTGGGAATGGATCGGTCATGAAGTTGGGGTGCACCGTACATGGGGCTTGATAATTTGATTGGTGTCATTTGAACATAGAGCTTAGTTGGATTTAATGACATTATAATGTTTATCAAATATAACGAGCTAATATATTGTGTCTTATGCGTGTACATCAAAATTAACACATTCATTGGGCTTGAAAGTGATATTAAACGATTGGTAATTGATATTAGTCGTGGGCTTTGGATTTGAATGAACTTGGATAAGAGCTTGAATTAATATCTGATGTGCGGCTTGTGTTTGTGAACCTGGTAATATGTCGACTGAATTGGGAATACCTTTACACCGGGTCAAGTTAATTGTGTACATGGTTTTGTGATAAGCACTGATGTTTGTTGAATTATGAGATCTGATGATGAGAATGATGATGAGACTTGATTGGTTATGTGTTTTGTGATAATGAGTCTTGATGATAAGAGTTGATGTTGAGAATTGCTGTGGTGTGCGGGTGGATTCCTGGAGTTATACATTTTCACGGAAATTATTATGTCACGGCTTTAATTGATACTCGTAAATGTTGACTACAGGGTTGTTTGGACAATATTTCTTATTTGAATTTGAAGTGAGGTTTTCCGTGAGCGTTTACTTATTACGTCTTCTTTCTTTCTACCCTTCCGCGAAGATGACTTGTTTGGGCATTTATTGTGTGTGATAAAGACTTGGCTATTTGGTTACGGTTGTGATTCTTTCTCGTTTAACCCACAACGTAACTATCACTATGGTGCCTCACGCAGTTGAGGATATGTCAAGAGGTTTTGTACATTGGGTACATCGTTTCTTCTTCACAAGGATTAGTACAAGTTTAAGTAACAAATCTGGGGAATTTTACTTCATGCTCAAGTTTGGCATATCGGGTTTACTTCTCCATGTGGTCACAACATTAGCTGACAGAATGCGTGAATGATGTGTTTACCAAGGTGTTTATTGGATAGTTGATGATAATGATGATGTTGGATAATGAACCACTGATGAACCGCTGCATGTTCCCCTAAAACACATATTCACTGAAACCAAAGTAGTCATAACACATTCAAGCTAACATTGTTTACGGCTTTGTCTTGATTTTGTAAAATCCCGCGAAAGAATCTATTTCTCGATTTAAATCATAGACTTGTAAAATCTCGTGACAATGGAAACATCTGATAATAGTAATGCGTGCATTCGGATCTATCTTACGGTTTTATTCTTGCTTGTAAAATCCTTGAAAACTATTTCTCGGTTTAAACCATAGAATTGTAAAATCCGTAATGTTGGAACCATCACGGAGAATGGAAAGTGCATTTCGAGATCTTATCTGATGCTGGTGCTACGGTTTCTACTTCAAAGAAGGGATAAAAGGGTGTACTTCATGAATTGGGTGATTGCTTGGATTTTCTTCATGGCATTTTGGTTATTACATGATTTTACGGGGTTATGTGCTTTTAACCATGGTCGGGATGAAACCATTATCAGAGTTCACTTAAAACGTCAAAGAAGGCTAGATTTGAGCTTTTAACAAGATGTGACAATGGAGTTAATTCACTATTATTTATTTGAGGTTGAAGTGAAATATCACGGGCACGTGTACTTAGTATCTGAAGGTATCGGGGATTGATGGATGAAGATTCTTCAAGATCCTTGTTCGAGCTTATTATCAAAACGAAGACTTGGAAATCTAGTTATTTTTTGGAGTCTTTTTCTTTTACCACGAGGGAAATTGGGCTCTTTTGCCACAAAATAACTATCACTTTAAGGAGTTACGTTGTAGTGCTCAATGTCACATTTAATTGTGGATTTTCAAGAGGTGATGTAGTCTTATACTTGATGGTTGGTTGGTTGAAGAGTATAGAGTACTTAGAGATGCTAATGGAAATCGCACGCTCTTTGTTACATATGTGCAAGTTTAAGTCCGTTCGGGGGTAGTTTACTTGGGTCAAATTCATCATATTGGGTTTCTCCATCATTTGTCGACAAAGAGCCTCTTGAATGATAATGAGGTTGATTATAAGTTTGCCAAGTAGATGAGAAGAGAGATTTATGACGTCGTTCACATCATTCAGGCCTCGTTCTCTAAAGAAAGAAAAATTATGCGCTTCAATGCGCTTTATCTTACGAAGAGAATTCTTCTTATAATGACCATTCTCATCAACATGCTTCATACTTTTTCCACGCGCTTTCAATTATCAAGTGAACGGCTCTTTGTTGATTGTTTCTTATTCCACTTGCTCAACTATAATGACGATGGCGACATCACGTGCTAATTTTGCGGGGGAGAAGTGTGAATAGACTACATTGTTGAAGATATTCACTTGTTTAATCAAGAATGGCATCTCCGTATGCAATTCTTGAGGGGAAAAAAGTATGATAATTCTGCATGGTTGATTGTTATTAGAGAATAAATGGTCAAACGGATCCAAACTCATGTAAGAACCGAGCTTCTTCTTATCGGGTCATCTTCACATGGAGTTTCTTCTATGAGCCATTTGTTGACATCTTCACACAGATTGATGAGTTTATCGACAAAGTGCTTTCGGTTAATGCTTCACGTATACATCAACATGATGATTCCGAACAATCTCTCTGTTCTTGTTTGATGTGATGGGTAGTTTGGTGTTACCATCTTGTGTGTTCGTTGCGGCCTGATTGCTGATTTCCTTGATGAACATCTTTCTGTTCTTGTTTGATTGGGAGGGATTTTAGTTAAGGGGATTTTCAAGATGTAAGTTAATTGGGATGCTTTTTGGTGGGATGCTTTTTGGTGTGAGTTGAAGATGTTAACACTCTATTCCCCATTCGGACAATCTTGAAGAAGGTCTAGTCCACAGTCGGTTCTACATTCTCTGCTACATGTTAGAAGACTAAAGACAAGTTGCATTTGATTATCTAAAGACTTCTTCTTAATCTGGGCATTTATCAAGCAGTTGTGGGTTTTAGAGCACTAATTGGGGAGAGTGATATGTGAATTTAATCCCCAATTAGACTTGCTCATATTCTTTAGCAAGTTGATTCTCACAAAGACTTCAAGTGATCTTCTCAACAGATTTCAAGTACCTGGGCTTATAATATGTTTGCTTGATTACAGTATCAAAACCAGCTAGGGGGAGAACATCTAGCCTTGAGTAAACTTGACGAACTTAATACTTCTAAGTAATTGAAGATATCCCCGGAAGACAAATGTTATTACCGTAGAGAAACTCAAGGTTTGACTCATGGCAAGTAAACTTGATGAACTTAATTCTTCTAAGTGATTGAAGACATCCCGGGAAAACGAATGTCATGACCTCGAGAGAAACTCAAGGTTTTACTCATCAAGGCGTTTAGTGTTATTATTCCAACTACGTGGGGAAAGTGATGTTAGTGAAAGTTTCTGAAGATAAATGAGGTACACAAGTACGACATATTCTGGGAAGATAAATGTGTAACATGAGGGAGGTGTTATCATTATTCTCGTTGGGAATGTGTACTTCGGATTCTTGAGCTTCATACACATTCATCAGGGGCGAAAGATGTGAACATAGGGGAGGTGTTCTTCATTACCCTCATGATGTGTATTCGGGAGAGTTCTTGGATATCGGTGTACTTTGGATTCTTGAGCTTCACACGAGGGGGACGAAAGATGTGAACATAGGGGAGGTGTTCTTCATTACCCTCTTGATGTGTATTCGGGAGAGTTCTTGAGCATTATACAAAGAGACGGCGCATCAATTCAACTACCGAAGTGGTCTCTTACTGTTGGAATGGATTGCGTCGGACTTGATTGGTAATGAAATTTGAGAAGAGTTATTTATGTGTGGGATGATACGTTGCTGCTCTTGTTGATGATATAACCTCGAGCGAAGAATCCGCGGTGATTATTCTTGAAAGCTGAGTTTATGATAATGGTGTGCTTCTCATGCACAGGCTAAGGTAAGCTTGAAATAAAGCTTTGACTCTGCTCAACATAAGGATTTTCGGTTTGGGGGAAGCGCGAGTCTCACTTTTAGATGGTTCAATTTCTCTCAATTCAGGAGCCTCGAAAGCTTTGGTGGTGAATGTCTAAGAGATGATGACTTTATCTTCTACAGGGCATTCGATATCCTTATCTCGGTACTCGTGTCATCATCTTCTTTAACTATATCATCTTATCTATCTTTGTATATATTTATCAAAACCAAATACAAAAATATAAAACCAACAAAAAGAAAATAGAAAAATATAAAACCAACAAAAACTCATAAAAAATCAGAAAATTTCAAAAAAAAAACCAAAAATATATTTTCTAAGACATGTCTTCTGGTATCGATAACATCTGCGGTCTTAGAAATGTCATTCAACAATGGCACGGGACCATAGATGAAGTTCGAGCAGAATGTGTAAATATTTTTTTCAAAACATGTCACAAATCAAATGGCTTACAGTTACTTCAGACTGTAACCCGTGCTTAAACCATGGCTTGCTATTATTTCTGATAGCAACCCGCTCTTCATGGAAGGAAAGTGCTGCGCCAAACCAATTTTCAAATATTTCGTGCACTTATCCTAAATTATTATGCGGAAAGTATGTCGAAGGACTGCTGTTCCTATACAAATATTTTTCCGTCTAAAATTCTTCAGAAAAATATTTGGTGTTTTCAAAAATTGGTGGTAAATGAGTTGCTTAAAAATCAATCAGATTCAGAGTTTTGATAAAATTTGCAAACTCAATCAATGACTTTAGTGCTTTTAAACTTTTTAGAAAATGAGTCATTGATTGAGGGGGAGAATGTTTTCAAATTTACATCTTCTAACGGACTTTCTTAATCATCCTACGTGCTTATCTGTAAAATATAATTGCCTATGTTGAAGGACTAGGTTTCTAGGATGTGATTGTTAGGATTAGATGATTATAGTTTGATAAAAACATTATTCCCATACCTTATATGATCTGATTAATATGTTGAATTGACTTTAACTAGTCGATTGCTGTTTGGGTGATGTCGACCACCATATATTTGTTTGTGTCCACTAACATATGCATATATCATGGATTATAAGAATGTTCCCGATCCGGATCCCAAAATTGAAGATGATTGGATGCCGAAAGGAAAGGGTAACTATATCTTGGGTTGACAAATGAAGAAATGGAGCTTAATTGGACTTCTTTGAAGAGTTGGCATAAATGCAACGTAAGAGGTCTAACTGCATCAGCAGATGGTTTTTCTTCTAAGTGATTGAAGAAACGGAGCTTAAATTTGACCTAAGTTGGCATTAAAATGCAACGTAAGAAGTCTCACTACATCAGCAGACGGTTTTCTTCCAAACCCTACAGCAGCAACATCAACAGAAACAGCTCAACCACCTAACGTATCTTTGTGCAGGATATCATTTTCAAACAATTTTGAATAAATTTGATTAAATTGTTTTGAAAATGGAAAATATTGTTTTGAAAATTAATTGGACTTAATTTTGAAAATCACCGGACTTCATTTTATCAAAATTTAAGTCACTCAATCATCGACTACTGTCATGGTTTTAGGGGGAGAGTGATTTTAAATAAAATATTTTCAATTGATATTTCTTCATAAAAGGTCCAGTTTGTACGAAACAAAGTGGTGATCTAAAGATTTAATGTTATGTCATGGTATGATATTCTTTAAAACTCAAAGATCTTACAAAGTGAAATTTTTTCTGTTCTTGTTTGATTGTGAAATTGTTTTATTTTACTTAAAGATCGTTTAAAAAACCATCATACCTGACATTAACAATCTTTAATGTCTAGAGTTGGTCCATCTCAGTCAATTTCAAAAATTAAATCTTGCCACGTCTTTCCCCAAAATTTTCTAAATGATTTAAATCAATTGGGATCACAAATCTCAAGAGGTTTGAAATTTTTGATCGAGGGAGAGATAGTGATTTAAATCTCTTATCTGTTTAAATGGAATTGGTTTTAGTCCTTTAAAGGCACTCCTGCCTTCATGGGCCAAACGATTTCAATATACATAATGCACATGTTGAGGGGGAGCATTTAACCATAAACCAGATGAGTTTTTAAACCAGGCCACATATTCTTCCATGTTTTCTAAACCTTATTAAATCACTTGGGATCCAAAATCTCAAAGGGTTTGATATTTTTGATCAGGGGAGAATTTGTGATTTAATAATGAAATTTGAGAAAAGGTGATCGTTTTGATTCAAGTGTGCATACTGCTCTCTCATATGTGCTAAACGCTTTCGAATCTCGAAGCACATATTGAGGGGGAACAAATGGTTTTTTAATGGCTTTTGTGTTCGTGGATGTACTTCAAAAGAACTCTTGCCTCTATGTGATAAAATGATTTCAAATATCCTATGCACATATTGAGGGGGAGAATTTACCAAGAAAATCAATTGGCTTTTTCTATGAAAATTGTGATCAAAGAAAATATTTCAAAGTCCTCTTGCCTCCATGTGCTAAACAATTTCTAAATCATATGCACATGTTGAGGGGGAGGTTTTCTAAATGATCAAAACTATTAAGGTACAAAATGCTTTGATCTCGTATCACAAGTACCTTGATTGTTTTTCCAAATGATTTTTCAATTGGTTTTAAGGAAGAATGACCTGTACCAAAAGACCGACCTTTTTACTTTATGAATGGAGTTATAAGGATGGTGAGGTTAGGTATTAGTTCCCAAGATCCGCCAGAACCGGAGGGATCTACCCAGGGATAATCCACTAGATAGTGTAGAGTCCTTAGGTATGATGAAAAAGGAGAAAAGTGAGATATGGGAAGAGTGCGGACTGAGACAGAGCTAGTACTGGAATATACCCAACAAGGTTCTAGTAATGAAGTCTCGGTAAGCACTGAAGGGGTTGAAGAATGAAAAAGAACTGAATGTGAAAAAGGGTGAAAAGAAATAGCCCTCCATCAATTCAACCTTAGGGCAGAAACCGGGTTTAATACATATGCTACTGGTGGTTACTAAGGTAACGCCGGTATTGAAGACAAGACGTCATGGACCCAGTGACGTACTGCACTAAACTTCCCAAGCTACTCAAGTTCCTCTTAAAAGGCTTGTTTCATTCTCACGGGGAACCTACATAATCTATCGACTTTCTCTTAGAGATTGTTGATATTGAAGAAGGAGACCCTCTCCCTAGTCTCCGGCATAGGAACCAAAAGTGCACAATTGAGTCTAGAGCCAAGAGATCATCCACAATATCTCATTAGGACACTAAATTAATGAAGACTTGTTGTTTCACACAATGTGGAAAGTAAGAATATATTAAGAGTCCTACGCGTTATCCTTGTGGTATTGCCAGAACATCCGAGTGATATGAAAATATTCACGATGAAGATGGAAATCCTTCTAGAGCCAACATCAAACAAGCTCTTGGTGGGTGACATGTGAAATCTTGCAAAAGATCAAGCTTGTGACAACTGGATAGAAACGATGGGGTGATTCACTCGTGAATCAACCTTGGTCCAGGAAATGAATTGACGAATACTTTTGGCAAAACCGCTCGATGTGCAAATCTTCTTTTCTTTAGCACGTCGAATGTGTACTTATGTTTTCGAACACAAAAAGTATCTCTGATTGAAAAAATACTTTTGGAAAAACCGTTCGATGTGCGAATCTCTTCTTTTCTCTAGCACATCGAATGTGTACTCTTTTCAAATATAAAAGGTATTTTTGATTGAAAATTGATCTTTCTCATAAAACCTTCGTTGTATTGCAAAACACTTTATCTTAAGCAATACACGATTGTTTTTCAAATCATTTTTCATCAATCAGTGAATCTCAATTCGCTGGTTCACTCACTCCGTGTTGTCTTCTTTGAGACGTTCCGATTTGAGAACGGCTAGAACAGCTGCGAAACCCTGTCAAGGAGATTCTTAGGAATCCTACGATCACAGCGTACTTGTACTGATCAACGGGGAACCGTGGGCCGTGTACCTCAATTCAACGAAGTGATCAAAGACACTTTCGTGTGTTTTATTGCTAACTGTTGTTTGCAGGTACATTTGGACGGTTGCAGCTGATCAGAATTGAGGAGTCAATTCAAAGCCGCATGCTCACAGCATCCACACTTAATTGAAGAAATCGTGACTGGTGTATATCTACAGAACCTGACTCTGATATTTTTATACTATGTTTCCGCTACACTGATGCAAATATCATGGGCCAGTAAAGCTTCCGCTACTCTGATGAAAAGATGTCATGATCCAGAAAGTGTGAGCATGTCGGTCCAAAAGTCACAACATCACATGAAGGCAACACAATAAAGGGTGATCCAGAGTTTTACTGTGGCTGATGATCTCAATGAAAGCTCAAAGATCATCAAAGATGTGGATCAGTTAAAGACCTCCAGTCAAAGTACAAAACTATGCGGACTTTGAAGAATCGCTACAAAAGCACAAAGATTGTGAAAGTGAAGAATTCAAGTCTACGAGCTCAGAACAGAAGACAAAATAGAATGCTAAGATTCGAAATGTAAAACATGGGGTGACCTCCCTTAGGGGGAGATTGTTAGGAATTGGAAATTCCATAGTGAAGTGTCGGTCACCCCAAATATAATTTAGCATAAGTTAGCTCGTAGACATATCATTATTAAGTAGTTTATTAGTTTGTTTGTAGCGTAGTTTAGTTTAGAGCAACACCGTGGAGGAAGGACGGGTCTTTACCCACTGTATACCTGATCCACAGGCCGTCAGGAGGTCGTTTAGTTTGTAACCTATAAATACCCTCTACCTTCCAAGGTAGAGGGTTGGAAGTTCTAATCTAACCTTTTACACTTTTGTTTATCTCTCTAGGATTTCCTCTCTACTCTCTTCATCTCTCTAACCATGGCATTCATATACTATCATCATCCTAGACCACCCGAATCATCAAACAACATAATATTCACGATCCTACAACTTTGAGTTTTAAAGTCCAAGTTTACACTTATTTTTCACAACTTATTAAACATTTAAGCTTATTAGTGACATTTTTGGTTTCGTGGCATTATGATATATTTATTTACAAGTATGTATGCGTAACAATTCATAATTTTGGTTAACACTAGGCTTAGGCGTAGGTTTTGCAAGCTTATGCGTAAACAGGAGTGGTTATACACGTAGGCATAAGCTTATGCGTAGGATCTTGACTTATGCGTAGGAAAAGAGGGCCTTAGGCGTAAAGCTTACGCGTAAGCGTATATGGAACCTTACGCGTAAGGCTTACTCGTAAGAGTGAACCTTATGCGTAGAGGTTACTGTTTACGCATATCCTTCACAGGATACGCGTATTCCCCATTGTAGAACCTTACGCGTAATGGTTACGCGTAAGATTTCTCTTACGCATAACATTCTACGCGTAAGGTGATCCTTATGCGTAGATGTTCAAGTAACCTTGATTCTGAATTTTCACGCGTAGAAAACCTGAAATAAGTTCATCATAACACCAATATTAACACATACATTCAATCCTTTTCAGTTTTAAGCATGAACACTATTTAAGCAGTTATGCGTAGAAATACAATTACGCGTAGAGGTTAAACCCTAAAGTTCAATTCCTACGAATTAGATTTCTAGCCATAGGAATAAAACCAAACAGTTTCTGGGATATCTTAGAGGTCTAATGAAGTGTTCTGTACAAGTTTTAACATAAAAAATGCTATGAATCAAAAGTACCCAAACATATGAACTTAAACCCTAAAATTTAATTCTTTCACAATTGATGTTTCTGGGAAAGTTATGAGTATGGATATGATCAATTTAACTTATATACAACCTTTCTTAACCATCTAATTAATCTAAAACACTCTCATATGAAAACACCCAATTCACGCTTAAGAACCCTAATTTGAAAATCGTTCAATTCATGTTTCTGGGTGGATTTGTTTGTTGAAAACGTTTATGGTATGAACATTTGAGCATTTTAACACCATTTTTATTAATCCAATCACACCAATGAAGCATTTGTGTTCATGGCTTACGCGTAGAACACAAATCTTCCTCAAACACAAAATTGAACCATTGGATTCGTAAACGAATCAAAACCATTGTTTGTTTAATCATTTAGAACGTAAAAGCACTTACAAATTGATGATCATAAACACGGATTAAAGGGTTGAATCTTAGGCGTAGGATTTAGGTAGTTGGGAATTAAATGTAAGTGTAGTAAATGTGTTTTTGAAGTGTTTTATTTAAAATTTCTTTCAGCATTTGACACATTCAGTCCCTCCATCTTAACCATTTACATCTAATGCCCATAACTTCCATTTTGGTTACCAAACGAAAGATATTTGGAAAGAAACTTGATGACACTCCCCATCGACTTAAGAAATAATGAAATTTTATAAATTTGAGTTCGAGGAGTGTCAGTAAACCAGAAATGTGACCACTATAATCAAAGACATAATTGGGATAAGGTAACATGCAAGTACAAGGTTTTATGAAACCGAAAAATATTTACGCTCTCCCCCTCAACACTTGATAGAGAAAAATACTGAATTTTTAAATAGTAAAGTGTTGACGGAAGATTTATACTTGCCATGTTACAAGAAATATAGATAAAAGAATATTTTTGTTGTTTTCATCATATTTTATAGGGCAAATGACAAAAAAATGCATCGAACTTGACACTTTTTATGATTGTGTGTAGCCAACTATTTTTTTTCTTATTGTGCGTACTAAACTTTCAAAATTCGATTATTGTGTGTATTTTGTGACCATTTTACCCTTAATTTTTTCAGATTTCAAAGGGTAAAATGGTCATTTTACATGGCAAAATAGTCACAAAATACACATAATGATCGAAATTTGAAAGTTCAGTACATACAATAAGAAAAAAAATAGTTAGCTACACACAATCACATAAAGTGTCAAGTTCGATGCATTTTTTTGTCATTTGCCCTATTTTATATTTTTGTATTTTGTTTTTGAAAAATATTTACAAAAGAGGTTTTGGTGTTTGACTGGTTTTAAGAATGTTTTAAAAGTTCATCCAGTTCCTCTGGAGTCAAACACCGCATACCAATCCGGTGGACCAACTCATTAAACCTAGCAGGAGCTAAGGCTTTGGTGAGAAGATCTGCCAGTTGGTATTCAGTACCCACAAAGTATAATTCAACGGTACCCTTTTCCACGTGCTCCTTGATGAAATGATATCGAAGATCGATGTGCTTTGATTTCAAATGTTGAACAGAGTTGCACTATATCGCAATAGCACTCCGATTGTCGCAGTACATCGGGATTCTGTCAAATACGTAACCATAGTCTTTGAGTTGTGTTCTCATCCAAATGACTTGAGCACAACACGCCGACATGGCTACATATTCTGCTTCAGTTGAGGACAGCGATGTACAATCCTGCTTCTTCGATTGCCATGACACCATTTTATCACCAAGAAATTGTAGAGCTCCTGAAGTACTTTTTCGAGAATCTAAGCAACCTACCTTATCAGCGTCTGAAAAAGCTATTAGTTCAAAACCATAATCCTTCGGATACCAGATCCCCAAGTTAATGGTTCCCTTGATGTATCGGAGGATTCTTTTAGCCTCTGAGAGGTGAGTTTCAGTTGTTCTCTACTGATAACGGGAGCAAAGATATACGGCAAAAACAATATCAGGCCTGCTAGCTGTTAGATACATGAGAGACCCTATGATACTTCGGTATTTGGTAGGGTCCACCAATTTCCCATGTAAATCAGTGTCAAGTTTCTTGGTATGAGCCATTGGTGTGGCATAGGTGTCACAGTTTTGCATTCCAAATTTATTTAAAAGTTCAAGGGCATATTTGGACTGACTTAAGAAAATACCATGGGGTGATTGATGAACTTGCATTCCAAGAAAGAATGTGAGTTCACCCATCATTGACATTTCAAAATGTTTTGTCATTAGTTTTGCAAAAGCATTTGAGTATTTTAAATGTGTTAACCCAAAAATGATGTTATCCACATAGATTTGAACGATTAAAATGTGAGCCCTGTGATATTGTATGAAAAGTGTAGGATCGACCGAACCTTTGGTGAAATTATTGGCAATGAGGAAGGATGATAACTTATCGTACCACGCCCGAGGAGCTTGTTTGAGTCCGTAGAGAGCTTTGTTCAGTTTGTAAACGTGGTTCGGGAACTCTGGATCAACGAATCCTTCTGGCTGGCTGACATAGACTGTTTCTTTCAGTTGACCATTCAGAAAAGCAGTTTTGACGTCCATCTGAAAGACCGTTATATTCATATGAGCCGCGAACGCCAGAAATATCCGAACAGCCTCAAGACGAGCAACCGGAGCGAATGATTCTTCAAAGTCAATACCCTCTTCCTGTCTATAACCCTTAGCCACCAGACGTGACTTGTTTCTGATTACTGTTCCTTCAACATCCAATTTGTTTTTCCAAATCCATTTGAGACCAATGACGAAAACTCATGTTGGTCTTTTAACCAATTCCCATACTTCAAGGCGTTTAAACTGATTGAGATCTTCCTGCATGGATTCAATCCAGTTGTCTTTGGTCATTGCGTCTTTAATATTTTTAGGTTCAGATTGGCAGACAGTGAGTGCATAAATGCAATGTTCACCATCTGTGTAAAGACGTTGTCTCGTTACGACTGGTTGATTCGGGTTACCAATAATGTTCTCTAGAGGATGGTCTTTTGTCCAACGATGAGTGGAAGGTTGATGTTGATATACATTATGCAGATTAGGAGAATTCAAAAGGCTTGTAGATGATTCTGCCACATCAGGTGCAGCAGTTTCATTAGCAAACGGGTTGAAGAACGCATTTGGATCAAAATCTGCAGGTGGGGGTACTTCATTGTTCAGAACATCATCAGCTGGTTCAGCGTCGTTGGATGCAGTTTGTTCAACTGTTGTTGTAGAGTCTACTGGTGGTGCTTCTTCAACAGTGGTTGTTGTAGCATGTGTATCAGGTATTGGAATATGACCAGGTTGAGCAGCGGAAACGTTGGATACACCTGGAGCACGTTCATCAATATCATCACTAAACAGAGGAGCAAATAGCTTTTCCATTTGTTGACGAGTAAGCTGAGAGCTTGGTTCAGCTGATGATGGGGTTTGAGGGAAGTTTAAACGGTTATGACCTGGTTCCAAGTTGTTATGCTCAGAAGCCATTTCAGTAAGCTCATCGAAATTTGCATGAATCGTTTCCATAACCTGCTTTGTGCGACGATTCCAGATCCGGTAACCTTTAGAATTATCACAGTATCCAATAAAGACTCTAATGTCAGCTTTGGCTTTGAGCTTTCCAAAGTCATCACGATCATTATTCGGGTAGCAAAGGGATCCAAATACATGAAAGTGTTTGAGATTCGGTTTTCGGTTGTGGATAAGCTCAAAAGGTGTTTTGTTGTGGCATTTTGTAATCATTGAGGAATTCTGAGTGTAGCATGCAGTAGAGACGGCTTTAGCCCACAAGTAATCTGGAAGTTTATCATTGATTAACATCGTTCTGGCAGCTTCCACTAACGTACGGTTTCGTCTTTCAACAACTCCGTTTTGTTCTGGGGTACGTGCAATTGATGTTTGATGCTCAATTCCCACTTTCTCATAATATTCGCGAAGAGTTTGATTCACAAATTCAGTTCCTTTATCTATTCGAATTTGTCTAACGATGTTCCGGAGCTGAACTTGAATTTTTGTGAGAAAGGTGATGATCATCTGTGGAGCTTGATCTTTACTTCGAAGAAAATAAACCCAAGTCCATCTGGAGTAGTCATCTACAATTACCAAGATGTAGCTTTTGCCATTAATCGTCTGCACGTGCATCGGGCCACACAAATCCATGTGAAGAAGATGAAGCACATGCTGAGAGCTGTGTTCCATCTTTGAAGGAAAATGAGCACGAGTGCTTTTGCCTTGTTCACAAGCTGAACATAGGTGATCTTTTGAATACCGGAATCTCGGGAGACCTTCAACAAGTTTGTATCGAGCAAGGTTGGTTATGGTTTGAAAGTTTAAATGTGAGAGACGTCGGTGCCATAGCCAAGATTTTGTAGATGTTGCCTTTGAAAGGAGACAGATGGGAGATGAAGCAATCATGTCTTGCATTGAGATTGTGTATAAACTTGAGTTGCGGGTGCCAGACATAAGATCGTTTCCTTGTAGATCACGAATGAAGCAAGTTTTCTCCCGAAAAGCAACTTCCAAATCTCCATCACAGAACTGACCTACTGAGAAGAGATTGTGACCGAGACCTTCCACATAATAAACCATGTTAATTTCAATATTGCCATTGATGTAATCTCCGAAGCCCATGATAGCTGCGAAGTGATCATTCCCGAATCTGACAGTGGCAATGAACTTTGCAACAAAGTTTGATAACAGTTTGAGATTGCCTGTCATGTGTCGGGAACATCCGCTATCAACAATCCAATGGATGATCTGTATCACCTGCATTACACACAGATGACACAGATGGAATAGAAGTAGATGTGGAACCCAAAGAGTTAGAGGGTTCCGGAGCAATTATAGTAGAAACACACATATCAATGATTTTAGGTATCCATTTAAATCCTAGTGCTTTATGTAACCATTTCTGCCATCTCCAACCAGTCTTTGCTTTAGTCTTAGTGAATGCACTAGGTGGTACTACATTCCTTGGAGGTGATAAGGGAGCTACAGGGACATCAATGCGTTTCTTAGAATCTAAAAAGGGAGGTTTACCAAGCACAGACTTAGAAGCTATAATAGCCTAAATTTCATTATGACATTTGAACCCTTAATATGTGTATGACTTAAATACGAGACGACTTTCAAACTTGGGATACGAATATAATACGAAATTTTGAATTATGAGTTATGTAATTTAAATCACAAGTATGACATAACTAACTTAGTATATTAAAATGTTGGCACAACCTTTATTTTACGGAACATCACAAGTCTACATTTCTACTAGAACTAATTTTATTTAAAATATGTACACTATGCCACTACTTAAAATATAGCAAGATAAAATATTTAGATGAGGAACTAGTCTCTTTATCCTCCCCATAGACTCGGTCTTCTCCCCATGTTATATTCCTGAATTTGTTTCTCAATTCCCATTCGTATACCATTTTACTCTCACACATCAAACCTTAAAAAAAATATATTAAAGACGGCAGTTGATTTCCTTCAAGATCAAGGTAACGAAGGTGATTTTGGTGGTAATCAGTTTGTGGTAATCAAGCCGTGGTCTTGGTGGTAGTGGGGTTATTTCATTTCGGTGTGGTTCGAGTGTCGCTTGATTCGTATCCTTTGATCGATTTTGATATTGTCCCAAGGTATTTTGATTTCTTTGTTTTCATGTATGAAAACAACATAAATAAAGCATATAATCTAAAGATAAATATGTTATACGATCATAACCTTGTCCAAGTGCTAAGTGTTCGTCTAGTCAATCGGTAATACAAATAACTCTTATATATGTCACATGAAATCATGGAACTAGGAAGTATACGTCAACTGTGATTCTGTTTCGGGGGCTTTCGAATTGGATGTCACGTAAACTTTTAATATGGTCTTTAATCCTATGCGCTCTTATAAAGCATGATCTAAAAGCTGGATATAAAACGCAAGTAAATAAAAGAAGAGGGCACATATTTATTTACGTATATAAGAACTTGGTTTCGATACGATTTTATGTGATACGTGAGTAGCGTTAAAGATCAAAAACCCTTGGTTGATTGTTAAGCGATTTGCATGAGTTACGCGGGGAGTTTTGTTGTATATTGGCTCGGTAATCAAATCTGTTTTGGAGTCATTGTAGCAGCCTAAGTGTCAACCTTCATCACAACTTAAACGCACGCTAATAACCCATTTTGAATGATGTATCGAAGAGACTTAGAATGCTAGAAACACTAGATTGATTGTTAAGAGAGTGCATGAAATAACAATATATATATAGGCTATATAAATCTTGAATAAACAACCATTCATGTTGACTGTTTTGGATACAATCATGGCTACTTGAACATTTGTATAACCTTTCATTTTCAACTAGAAACCTGAATATAAAACGTGTGCATGAGGTTATTTTTCGAGTCGTTTCGGTTTCGTTATAGCATATAAATGGTTAATATAGTTGTTGTCGTATGGTGTAGCGGTGTGCGGAGTTTGAGTGTCTAGTGGTCGTTAAACAGGTTATAAACGGAGGTAAGGTGGAGTGCGAATCGATTCGGCTATGTAATATGTTATACGGAGAAGAAAGTGAAATGCATTGCATGAGAAAATATTTTAATTCACTATATTACTTCTTTCATATTTTAAGTTACAATATAAACCCTAAACTATAATAGGTGGTCATAATAAACCCTAAACTATGATATTACTTATATTGAACCTTTGAAATTTTTTAATTTGCATTTGTAACCTTAAGGTATTAAGTTACTAATTCGGGAAAATTTACTAAATATGAAGACTTAATTCAGAAAGTTACTAAAAATGCAAAGTGTTTAAAATTAGAAAGAAACATTAATTATGTAAATTTGAATAACTTTAAGCACTGAACTTATAAATGAACTTATAAGTAATACGTGATCATTAATTCGTGTAGATTCTCTGAAGAGGGAGTAGCTTCCATTTTTTCGTGTGCTTTCATGGTTATTCGCAATTGCTTTTGAGGTACAGATTTTCTTTCCCTTTTCAGTAGGGATACTTTTGTGCGTTCTGATCCTTTGATATGATCCTTTGCTATGATTCCCCTATGATGATCCTTTGTTTGCTATGATTCTTCGATATGATTCATTCCATTTTGACTTCGGTATGATGTGTTATGATATGATTCAGTTGCTATGATTTGTACGCTTATGATTCGGTATGTTTTGGATATGATTATGATTTGTACGTTCTGCCCTTTTTGTTATGAGCCAACTAGCCATGGAGGTACCATGGCCATGTCATTGATGGCACCAATGGTATGGCACTATCTGGGGCAGTGTGATTAGTCCCCGGCGTCCCCATTATGATTTGATATGATATGATTTGTGATTTGTGGCGCCTTATTTGCATATGTATACCTATCTAGCTAACGGGGTACATATTGCCTTATGAACGGGGGGCGTATGGATGCATCCTAGGATTATGAATTGATATGATATGATTTGATTCGATATGATTTGATATGATTTGGCATGATTTATATGGATTTGGCGTTTGGGCTGTGCGTGCCTTGCACCTCCTCTCGCACTTTGGTACTTGTGAGGTCTCCCCTCCCTGGACCCTTTTGTAAGTAGTGTCCTTCATGTGGCATGCTGGACGCATAGGATTATTTGCTCATGGGCATCTTTCATTTGTGATTCATTATACTTCATTGGATTATGTATTCGTATGTTCGTTGTGTTCTTCATGTGGCATGTTGAACACCTTTTCCTTTAGTGTTTCATTATGTTCTCTTCATGACCTGATCCTTTATAGTTTATGATCTCTCATTCACTTGGATTTGTTATCTTTTGCTCATTTGATACGTATGCCTTCATTCAGTTACTCGTTTGACCTTTTGTTCACTCAGATTCCTTATCTAGTCCATCCAACAACTATGTGGGTTATAGTTATTTGAATTTAATATGCTTTCATTCCATGTGGTTGCCAAACTTATGTTATCAGACTTTACTTCATATATTTATAATGCTATGACATGAGTAAGTGATTCTCTTGTTTATTATGTTGATGTATGACTACGTGATTTGCCTATTCTCCATGTTGATATGTGATTACCTGAATTATCTATTGCCATGCTAGTATGAAATTATCCGGTTACCATGTTAAGATGTGCTTATGTGGTTTGTCTAGATGACATGCTTGTATGTAAATCTGTGACTTAGCGGCTTTTGGTGATGTCCTTATATAATTACTTCTTAAGTTATAATTATCATTTAATGTACTATCTACTAAATATTGATCTGCCATGATTACATTTACGCACATGATTCCTTGCTGACAGAAATTGATTTGACTTATGTGTGTACCTATTGAACTGTTTAGTTGCCATGTTATAATCTTGCTTAGTATTACTACCGATGATGCTACTTGGTATGATGATCGTACAGCTTGTTGTTGTTATTTATCTGTCAGGAGTAATTGCCATACTTGAGCTATATTATGTTGTTTCCTGTCTGCTTATAGAGTATAGTTTAGTTATACGTATTTGATTTGCTGCCCTGTTTTTTTTGCAATATCATGTTGTTAGTCGTTCCGCTGCTTGATATACTCTTTCAATATTTGGTTACATGTATAATTATGATGTTGCCTCTCTTATTTTATGTGATTCTTTGAATGCTTGAATATTTATATGTGCTTGTATGTATTCGCGGATGTACCGTTTGCTATGGCTTCCTTTAATCATGTTCTTGGTGGATATATGTTATGATGTTTTCTGCATGTTTCTCATTGACTCATTCCTTTCTGTTCATTCGTTACGATTTTGTTATTTCATTTTGATTTGTTTCGTACATTTGTTATAATTAGCTTTTGATTTCTGTCATATCTGTTCACTGAGCTTTGTAAGCTCAGCCGCCTTTTCTTTTTCTGTGGCGGCAGGTTCTAGTAGGGCAATGGGCAAGAGTAAGAGTTGGAACTTAGAAGACCTATCCTGTTACGATATTTCACATAATTATGGATTTATGTTTCAGATTTGTATTTCTATTTTGGATTTGTGGTTGTGTTTATCATTTTGGAGTTATGATGTTCATGACTTTATTTTATTTGTATGACAAGACTTCCGCTTGCGTTACTGTATGCTTTGTATGACACCATAATGTGGCATTCTCACCCGTATCGGGTTGGGGTGTTACAATTATGGTATCAGAGCTAAGGTTTCGTCTTGTTGACCTTAGGATTGACCTGTGAGGACTTGGTTAGACATTAGGCTTCCGTCTGTTTCGATCTTTTCTGGTTCTTTTGATTTTCGTTCATATTTGATGTCGATATTCTTTTGTCTTCGCTGATTTGACCTTCTTCTTTTCGCTTTTGATTTTGTCTGTTTTGTCTTCGCATATTCGCTTGTCGACTGTTTAGATGGAGACTACTCGTAGAGTTGAAGATGGTGGTGCCGACCCTGAGTTGCTGTAATAGTTGCTGAATTTGAGGGGATCGTGAAGCAGAAGTCGCATCCGTTCATCACGACGCCGCTAGAACATAAAGATGCTACTGAAGAGGGATGGACAAAACAACAGGAGGAGCAAAGACATAGACAGGATTCAACTGGTGGGCACGTGGAAGGCATATGAGCGGAGGAACTATGACCTACATACTTCAGACGTGCGGAGGAACTACTACCAAGATTCGGGCGTATTGTGATCGACAGATCAACCGTCAAGATGCTGAGAAGATTCATTTGCATCATGTGATTGGGCGCTATTCGTGTTATTCTCATTTGTTTCGTCACGCATTTTGAATTAGTTTGATATTTCATTATGTGGTTTTGGACCAGTGGTGTTTTCTTCGATTTTTTTGAAGCTTAGCTTGGATGATGGAGTTCAATGGTTTGACTCTTCTGTGTTACGTCAACCTTGCATCCTATTTTATATTTCTCTGAGAGATTCCGATTATCATCCGTTATGTTTACATGATTCGTATTAGTAAGGTTAAACTTTGTGGCACTTTGTCATTTTAGTGAGCCTAAGGCTATTTTTGATCGTCGGTCAGGAGTCATGAGGAACTTTCTCGTGCAGAGCAGCAGCCTTCTTCTTTTGTGAAATGGTAAGTTGGATTGGATGTATTACGTGCTGCCCGTATGTGAACCTGATTTGATTTGGTATGTTACCTGGTACCGGTATGTGTGTCTAATCTGATGTGATGTTAAGTTATGTGATTCGTCATGACCCGAGATAGAATATGATGACAATAAGGGCTTGTTATGTGATGCAAGTATTATGACGCCTGATCAACGTGATAATACCGAGATCATATAATTTAAATTTATGGAAATCATACAACATCCTGAGGAATGCCTTAGGTTGGTTCGTTGGATGGACTAGGATTTATATCCGTTATCTGTTGGTCTTCATATTCCTTTGGAATTCTGTACCTCTTTGTGAGATTCTCATTTTTTATGATTTGTGTGAGGCTATGGATTGCTATGTCTGCTTTAGAACAGTACGATTTCGTTTACTTTCACGACATCAAATTTCGCGGAAGAAAATTTTCTTTTAGAGGGGAAGAATTATAATAGCCTAAATTTCATTATGACATTTGAACCCTTAATATGTGTATGACTTAAATACGAGACGACTTTCGAACTTGGGATACGAATATAATACGAAATTTTGAATTATGAGTTATGTAATTTAAATCACAAGTATGACATAACTAACTTAGTATATTAAAATGTTGGCACAACCTTTATTTTACGGAACATCACAAGTCTACATTTCTACTAGAACTAATTTTATTTAAAATATGTACACTATGCCACTACTTAAAATATAGCAAGATAAAATATTTAGATGAGGAACTAGTCTCTTTATCCTCCCCATAGACTCGGTCTTCTCCCCATGTTATATTCCTGAATTTGTTTCTCAATTCCCATTCGTATACCATTTTACTCTCACACATCAAACCTTAAAAAAATATATATTAAAGACGACAGTTGATTTCCTTCAAGATCAAGGTAACGAATGTGATTTTGGTGGTAATCAGTTTGTGGCAATCAAGCCGTGGTCTTGGTGGTAGTGGGGTTATTTCATTTCAGTGTGGTTCGAGTGTCGCTTGATTCGTATCCTTTGATCCGTTTTGATATTGTCCCAAGGTATTTTGATTTCTTTGTTTTCATGTATGAAAACGACATAAATAAAGCATATAATCTAAAGATAAATATGTTATACGATCATAACCTTGTCCAAGTGCTAAGTGTTCGTCTAGTCAATTGGTAATACGAATAACTCTTATATATGTCACATGAAATCATGGAACTAGGAAGTATACGTCAACTGTGATTCTGTTTCGGGGGCTTTCGAATTGGATGTCACATAAACTTTTAATATGGTCTTTAATCCTATGCGCTTTTATAAAGCATGATCTAAAAGCTGGATATAAAACGCAAGTAAATAAAAGAAGAGGGCACATATTTATTTACGTATATAAGAACTTGGTTTCGATATGATTTTATGTGATACGTGAGTAGCGTTAAAGATAAAAAACCCTTGGTTGATTGTTAAGCGATTTGCATGAGTTACGCGGGGAGTTTTGTTGTATATTGGCTCGGTAATCAAATCTGTTTTGGAGTCATTGTAGCAGCCTAAGCGTCAACCTTCATCACAACTTAAACGCACGCTAATAACCCGTTTTGAATGATCTATCAAAGAGACTTAGAATGCTAGAAACACTAGGTTGATTGTTAAGAGAGTGCATGAAATAACAATATATATATATATAGGCTATATAAATCTTGAATAAACAACCATTCATGTTGACTGTTTTGGATACAATCATGGCTACTTGAACATTTGTATAACCTTTCATTTTCAACTAGAAACCTGAATATAAAACGTGTGCATGAGGTTATTTTTCGAGTCGTTACGGTTTCGTTATAGCATATAAATGGTTAATATAGTTGTTGTCGTATGGTGTAGCGGTGTGCGGAGTTTGAGTGTCTAGTGGTCGTTAAACAGGTTATAAATGGAGGTAAGGTGGAGTGCGAATCGATTCGGCTATGTAATATGATATACGGAGAAGAAAGTGAAATGCATTGCATGAGAAAATATTTTAATTCACTATATTACTTCTTTCATATTTTAAGTTACAATATAAACCCTAAACTATAATAGGTGGTCATAATAAACCCTAAACTATGATATTACTTATATTGAACCTTTGAAATTTTTTTAATTTGCAATTGTAACCTTAAGGTATTAAGTTACTAATTCGGGAAAATTTACTAAATATGAAGACTTAATTCAGAAAGTTACTAAAAATGCAAAGTGTTTAAAATTAGAAAGAAACACTAATTATGTAAATTTGAATAACTTTAAGCACTGAACTTATAAATGAACTTATAAGTAATACGTGATCGTTAATTCGTGTAGATTCTCTGAAGAGGGAGTAGCTTCCATTTTTTCGTGTGCTTTCATGGTTATTCGCAATTGCTTTTGAGGTACAGATTTTCTTTCCCTTTTCAGTAGGGATACTTTTGTGCGTTCTGATCCTTTGATATGATCCTTTGCTATGATTCCCCTATGATGATCCTTTGTTTGCTATGATTATTCGATATGATTCGTTCCATTTTGACTTCGGTATGATGTGTTATGATATGATTCAGTTGCTATGATTTGTACGCTTATGATTCGGTATGTTTTGGATATGATTATGATTTGTACTTTCTGCCCCTTTTGTTACGAGCCAACTAGCCATAGAGGTACCATGGCCATGTCATTGATGGCACCAATGGTATGACACTATCTGGGGCAGTGTGATTAGTCCCCGGCGTCCCCATTATGATTTGATATGATATGATTTGTGATTTGTGGCGCCTTATTTGCATATGTATACCTGTCTAGCTAACGGGGTACATATTGCCTTATGTAACGGGGGCGTATGGATGCATCCTAGGATTATGATTTGATATGATATGATTTGATTCGATATGATTTGATATGATTTGGCATGATTTATATGGATTTGGCGTTTGGGCTGTGCGTGCCTTGCACCCCCTCTCGCACTTTGGTACTTGTGAGGTCTCCCCTCCCTGGACCCTTTTGTAATAATGTCCTTCATGTGGCATGCTGGACGCATAAGATTATTTGCTCGTGGGCATCTTTCATTTGTGATTCATTATACTTCATTGGATTATGTATTCGTATGTTCGTTGTGTTCTTCATGTGGCATGTTGAACACCTTTTCCTTTAGTGTTTCATTATGTTCTCTTCATGACCTGATCCTTTATAGTTTATGATCTCTCATTCACTTGGATTTGTTATCTTTTGCTCATTTGATACGTATGCCTTCATTCAGTTACTCGTTTGACCTTTTGTTCACTCAGATTCCTTATCTAGTCCATCCAACAACTATGTGGGTTATAGTTATTTGAATTTAATATGCTTTCATTCCATGTGGTTGCCAAACTTATGTTATCAGACTTTACTTCATATATTTATAATGCTATGACAAGAGTAAGTGATTCTCTTATTTATTATGTTGATGTATGACTACGTGATTTGCCTATTCTCCATGTTGATATGTGATTACCTGAATTATCTATTGCCATGCTAGTATGAAATTATCCGGTTACCATGTTAAGATGTGCTTATGTGGTTTGTCTAGATGACATGCTTGTATGTAAATCTGTGACTTAGCGGCTTTTGGTGATGTCCTTATATAATTACTTCTTAAGTTATAATTATCATTTAATGTACTATCTGCTAATTATTGATCTGCCATGATTACATTTACGCACATGATTCCTTGCTGATAGAAATTGATTTGACTTATGTGTGTACCTATTGAACTGTTTAGTTGCCATGTTATAATCTTGCTTAGTATTACTACTGATGATGCTACTTGGTATGATGATCGTACAACTTGTTGTTGTTATTTATTTGTCAGGAGTAATTGCCATACTTGAGCTATATTATATTGTTTCCTGCCTGCTTATAGAGTATAGTTTAGTTATACGTATTTGATTTGCTGCCCTGTTTGTTTTGCAATATCATGTTGTTAGTCGTTCCGCTGCTTGATATACTCTTTCAATATTTGGTTACATGTATAATTATGATGTTGCCTCTCATATTTTATGTGATTCTTTGAATTCTTGAATATTTATATGTGCTTGTATGTATTCGCGGATGTACTATTTGCTATGGCTTCCTTTAATCATGTTCTTGGTGGATATATGTTATGATGTTTTCTGCAGGTTTTGTCATTGACTCATTCCTTTCTGTTCATTCGTTACTATTTTGTAATTTCATTTTGATTTGTTTCGTACATTTGTTATAATTAGCTTTTGATTTCTGTCATATCTGTTCACTGAGCTTTGTAAGCTCAGCCGCCTTTTCTTTTTCTGTGGCGGCAGGTTCTAGTAGGGCTATGGGCAAGAGTAAGAGTTGGAACTTAGAAGACCTATCCTGTTATGATATTTCACATAATTATGGATTTATGTTTCAGATTTGTATTTCTATTTTGGATTTGTGGTTGTGTTTATCATTTTGGAGTTATGATGTTCATGACTTTATTTTATTTGTATGACAAGACTTCCGCTTGCGTTACTGTATGCTTTGTATGACACTATAATGTGGCATTCTCACCCGTATCGGGTTGGGGTGTTACAGAAGCAGTAGTGGGCCTAGAGGTATTCCGTTTCTTAGGATTCCGTAAACGAGACAAGATAGTTTTAGCAACACATTTATCATGACAATTAGAAAGCATACTTTTATGACATATCACACAAGAAGCTTCAGACTTAACATCAAAAGTACTTAAAGGTTCAGCATTCGTTACATCACTTTTTCCATTACATTTGTCAGACGCAATATCTAAAGTGGGTGCAACTTGAGTTTTATTCAAAGTCCTAGGGTTTTCTTCTACTTCAGCATTCTTTATTGTTCTTTTCTTACGTTGCAACTTCCTATTCTTCCTTGTATTGCTCCTAAGCTGTGAAGTGCAGGCGTTGGGAAAAGAGGCAACTATTCCTGTTTCAGTAGAGGGAAGCACATTAGTTTCTTGTGGTTTGTCATTAGATGTTCTAGAGTCATTTTGAATCTGTTTGGGTGCAGATACTACAGTGTTATTATCCTTATCTTTCTTAAGTTTCACTACCTCTGCTTTAAGATCATGGATAGTGTGTAACAAATTAAGATTTTCAGTACGAGTGAGACCATCTCGTCGTAAGACATCTTTCATGTATGCAAGATGATCATCAAGGTCTTTTGATGCTTTAGCACGTGTTTTTTGAGTAAATCAGATATGACAGTATGGTTCTTTTTAATTTTTGAAATTTCTTGTTCATATTTTAAGATTTGACTCTTCAAAGACGCGTTTTCATCATCAAGTTGCTCAGGTTTTGAATTAAATGTTTTTGCTTGCAACTGAGTGATTTTGTTTTGCCAAGCGAGTTCACGAGTATGACAATCTTTTTGACACCATTGAAGACGCCCGAAACGGATCCTATCAAATATTTCACATTTTCTATGATCATCTCTATTTCAGGTATTCGGGGAATCCTCCTTAATAGACGAAATATTCCTATTATGTCAATGCCAATTGAATCAATGTTATTAGCTGTGAATTCGAACTTTTTGGTATTTCGCGTTTCTTCGGATGATATGATGGGTCAATCATTTGCTTCATTGGTTCCAACGGTGGCAGCTGCGGAATTTGCTATTGGGTTAGCCATTTTCGTTATTACTTTCCGAGTCCGAGGGACTATTGCTGTAGAATCTATTAATAGCATTGTTTTGCATTTGAAAGCTCGTTTGTCACTCGTTCATTTTCAACTTTTAAAGACTTGATTTGTGACACAAAATCAGTATTCTCAACATTTGCAACAGTAATAACAGAATCAGCAGAGATATAATCAAATGCATGTGCAAAAGAATGAAGTAACACAACATTATGGATATCAGCACATATAACATCTTCCAAGAGTCAATCAACATCTTTTCTCAACATTTTCTTTTTACGTTTTGTATTTGAAATAGATGTTTCTGTTTTCTCGAAAACTATTTTCATTAGTCCAAGTTCCTAATGAAATTCCCTTTCCCAATACAATGCACAATTTTTCAAATTTTTAACATGGGGTAAAATTCTTTTTTGAAAAATATCTCTTTGTTCTCGCGCCTGAGGCGATTGAAAATGTTCAACTTTTATTTCAGAATGAAATTCAATCTCACGTTCTAAAAGTTTGATGTCAGAAGTGAAAATGTCAAAATATCTAAGAATTTGACGATTTTCGGGTATTGATTTTACTTCACTGAGTGAAGGTAAAGGACCATTAATTTGTGCAGAATTGGGTTGGGGACCAACATTAGAAGACTCAGACATAGGTGTGATAACCCAAGGTGTGTTAGAAGTATCCTTTTGTGCGACGAAAGTGACAACTTTTGAATAGTTAAATGGTTTGTTATAAACAACATTTTCTAATTTTGATCGACTCTCATCTTTAGCATCTAATTCCTCTTGACTATTATATTCAACAACACTCATAATGGAATCATCAATTCTATGTTCTACACTGTAAACTTCAGGATTTGGTTTGAATGCTCTATTTGAAAACTTAGGTTTATAATCAGCAAGATTCGGTCCATATCCATTTGGATTTGGCTTAAAAGTAAACTTTTGAATCGTTGTGATTGATTCACCATGTTTATAAACAACATTTCGAAACTCTTTGATTTTGTTTTGTAAGTCGACAATTTCCTCAAGATAGGAATCTATTCGTTTCGTTGAATGCTTTTTGTACTCAGAGAACTGTTTTTGACAATTTAACAACTCAGCCTTGGCTTTTTGATTTTCCAAAGTAAGAGCGTTAATTTGTTTTTTATGATCATGTTTAAGTTGTTCTATTTGAGACAACAAAGCATTCTTGGATGTGACTAGATCACGTATCTGTCGTTCTTGTGATTTTTCGTTTTGTGAAGATTTAGCAAAAGCGACTTCAAAACCTTGTTCACGTTTTTCTTGAGTTTTAAAAACGTTGAGTTGCCTTTTTAAGCATTTATTATCCCTAGTCAACAGTGCATTGTTTTCTTTTAATTGCTTGCAGATTTCCAGTCGACATTCTTGGTCTTTAATCAAGGTCATGAGCTCTACTTCTAGATTAGACGAAGGTTCATCTTGTTCAACGTGAGTCTCAACATGATCATTAGTGAGATCCTCAAGTATAACCACAGAGTCAACTTGATTATCAAAGGTAACCATAAGGTCATCTTGATCGTCAAATATAACTACGGGGTCTATTTGATGATCATCGGAATGAGATGTAGACGGCTCATGTTGAACACTCTGACCCTTGTCGGATGTAGATTTTGGCTGAGATATCTGATTATTAATGAGTATAGTTTGATCCGGTACCTGAGACAAGCCGTCAGTGTCATACACTGGGCCTGTGTCACTCATGTGGAGAGCTTGCATATGTGCCATCAACATCACTACTGCATTAGCCTGGAAGTCCTCCATGTCATCATCAGAATCTGCATCTGCCATGAAGCTATGTTCCTTGTTTGTGAGGGTTCCACCAGCGTCATCCTTAAGAGCCAAGAGTAAAGCCGCCTTGTGCTAAGCACTGCCTCTAGTCCTAGGCTTAGGACATGCATTAGCCAGGTGACCCTTCTCATTACAGTTATAGCAACGAAGACCATTAATCCCATTCTGAGCATTACCCTACTCAACCACTTGAGCTCTCTGTGGAGCACCCATGTTATTCCTTCCCATAGCATTAAACCCTTGACCACTGCCCATCTAACGACCATTACCACGATTCTGAACTTCAGCACGTCCATTGTTAACAACAACCTGATTCCGTGTGTTAGATGAGGTATGAATGCGATTGTTGGATTTGTTTGTATATCGGCCGAAGGCTCTAGCAATCATAACAAACCCTTGTTGCAATGCATCGAAAGCTTCTGCATCTTCTCATTGGATTCACTGTAAAGTGCTTGATCATTGTTGTTGTTGTATATAACCAATTGAGTTTCTTGAGATTGTTGCTTTGAAGGATCATATGGTGTGATTGTTGCAGTTGGTTGAGTAGTGGGTTGTGGAGGATAAGAAACTTGAGCCCACAAGGCTAATTGTTGATTATCCGGAAGTGAAGGTGAAACATTTTGTCCACGGATAACCCTTTCTTTGTCAACTTCTTTTTGATGAGGCTTCAAATAGTCGTACAACAATCCGTATGTAGCATGATGAAGATTCTTTGCTTGACAGATGAAGATGACATACTTCTCCCAAGCAGGACCGAGACTACTCAGGAACTTAGTGTTGACTGCAATTCTTGGCATAATTATGTTATGTTTGTCCAAGTCATTGATGATATCTGAAAATCGATGATGATATGACTCTAATGTCTCTCCTGGTTCAATCATGAAGTGTTCGTAAGCCAAGTAGATTTTGGATTCTATGTCTTCTTTATTGAGTTCAGTGCCTTCCATGAGAAGATGAATATGTTCCCACATTGCCTTAGCAGTCTTTTGAGCATCCACACTTCGAAGGATCGGATTGGGTAATTCCAAAAGAATGTATTGCATTGCTAGCTCATCAGCTTCGAAATGAAGAAGTTCATCAGCAGTGAGGTCAGAAAGAGTTGCAATGTTGGTGACATCACCTCTTGGTGGAGTAGCATTAGGATCTCCGGGTGTAGTGACAGTAGGCATCTAAAATGGACCTTCCAGGATAACCTTCTTTAAGAACTTTCCATGTGGCTTCTTTAGATCACAAAACCTAAAGAACCTAATCACCCATTGATCATAATTTCCAGGAGTGAGCATTGGAGGTCTATCAAGTGATCCAGCCTCATGAATGGATTGTTGGCTACTTAAAGCTTCACACATCTTTGCAAACCAAGTCGGTTCCTTCATAGTATTCCTTGATGGATGTTGATTGTAAACGTTTGTGTAAGGTTGTACTTGAAGACTAGGTGGTGGTTGAACCATTTGAGGTGAAATTGCTCCTTGTTGTGGATAATGTTGTTGATTAAATTGTTGTTGATAAATTTGTTGTTGTTGATTGAATTGTTGATGTTGTGGACTAAGTTGTTGTTGTTGTTGAGGATACACATGAGGAAAGTAGTTAGAGTATGGTGGTTGAGACATCTTGAAAACTTGTGTTGTAAAATGAATCTTTGTAGTCGATTGAAACGTTGTTGATGAAGTATCCTTAGGCGTAGAAACCAATGTTAGGCAAAGTAATGCTTAAGCGTATAAACACCAAACTTACGCATAAAAATAATATTTACGCGTAGGATTAGCTTATGCGTAAGAATTGAGAAACACTAAGATTAGGCGTAAACTGAAAGTTACACATAGAAAACTTATGCGTAAGACAAAGCTTAGGCGTAAGAAAATGCTTAGGCGTAAAGAGTTCTACGCATAAGTTTAAACTTATGCGTAAAAATGAGGGTTTTGCCCAAAAATCCTTTACACTATCACAGTGTAAAAAGATATCCAAAGTCGAAGTGTTTTCAGGCTTATCCAAGTAAGAAAACACTGAGTAAACCAAGAAAACTGAAGATCAAGCCACGGATTTCTTACACGTAACTCTAGGGTTTTGTTACGCGTAAAACTTAACCAAAACGGATTTTTTTGCCCAAAGTGATTGTAAACCAGATTTTTGTGATGAAACAACTTTAATATCACCAAAATAACACAAAAGTGTGAAACTTGATGATCCAAAACTTGTAGACACCTTACGCATAGAAATGAACACACGTATAAAACCAAGCTTAAAAACAATGAATTACACGTAAAGTTTGAAACTTTTTGCCAAAAACTGAAATTTTAACACCTAAAAACTTTGAAATTACAAGAATCTTGGATTGAAAAGTGTAAAAAATGAGTTTTTAAGCGTGTAAAAGTTTGTATAACGAGACTTACGCGTAAAACCAAAAACTTCAAAAACAAAAAAACTTTTCACCCAACTATTTGGCGATTGATACCACTGTTAGGTCACCATGTTTGTAACACAAGCCTCAATATGTAAGAAAGAAAGATAAGATGATCGGTTGAACACTTAACACACACACACGTATGAATGAGACAAGTTATGCGTAAATGTGAAATGATAAAATAAACAACCAACCCTCAAGAGAGGGTTTACAAGGATTATTTATAGGAGGGAACTAGGGAAACACTCCAAGTTCCCATCATTTACTTATTGGGCTTTGGATAGGCTCATGGGCTTTCTACATGAGCCTAACCTTGATTACTAACATAAAAGCCATAATTAAGCTAACTATTACATATTAATTACTAACACTTGAATTCTAGTTTAGGAGTGATTCCAACATTCTCCCCTTAAGTGTTAGTGATTGATGATATAAACGTTGTAGGTGCTGATGTAATAGTAGCTTTGACGTCTTCTGACATTCTTCTTTCTTGTGAGAAGAAGTGCCTTGAGTCGAAAAATCTCCCTAGTGTAGATAAATTGTTTTCTTTGAAGTATTATGCTTTGACGTCATCATTTTCATTGTTCTTTGTGATGGAAGTGATAGTATGTTGTTGCTGTCTGCATCAGGTCCGCTTCGTTGCTCTAGTGTCTCCACGTCTTTCTCCAACATGCTCACACGCTCTTTAACGTTGGATTATAGTACTGATGTAGTTCTCTTAGTCTTTAAACTTTGTAGATTCTTCGACTTTGACGAAGAATCATTCTGACTTTGTGTTGCGTTTTGAGAGAACTTCAATTAGTGATAATGTTGGCATGAGCATGTGGAGAATCTGCACGATTTTTTCTACCCACAAGCATCCATAAGAAGAAAACATAAAACATGGGTTAGAAATAGTCCAGCGCTTACAAGTTTGAACTTCGAGAGTGTTAACAGCATAGTGTGAAAACACAACTCTAATTCTCACAAAGGTTGTTCCTGAACTGGAGTCCAACAAGTGAGATAACGCGATGTACCGAAGTACACCTACAGTTCAGATGAGTCGCTGAGGCACACCGAAGCATCACCTCACGACTGTAGACCATTTGAGACACACTAAGCGTAATCCACGGGGAGTTACCGAAGTGACCTGCTGTCAGGGCTGTTTGATGTTGACCCTGGCAGGAGTTTCCATTCAATCACTGAGGATCACAATTGTGAACCTCTCATAAATGTTCTCGACAGATTGCTAAGATCTGTGAAGGACTCGATAATGAATCACTTGCGTTCTTATTGTTGAACGACAAGCGATGAATTGTCAAGTGTACCTAAGAGATCTTTTGATGAATCTCGTGGCTCTAGACTCAATAGTGCGCTTTGGTTTTCCTGAGCGGAGACTAGGGAGAGGGTCTGATGAGTGTCTAAATACTCATCATTTTTGTACAATATAAACTGCAAAATCATCTGAAAACACTCAGAAACACATCAAAATGATCAAATTATCACAAATCAGTGTTTTATGTGTTTTAAATGCAAAAATATCAAAATCAGATGAAAAACGTATCAAATTTGCAAAAATTGCAGTTTCAGTCCCCCAAGTTTCAAAAGTTGTCAAAAATAGTCCCTGAGTTAAAATTTCAAAAGAAAAGTCACCAAAGGTCCTTTTAATATCATAACTTGTCAAATTTAGTCCTTTGGTGAAAAATATCAAAAGTTTGAGAAAATTACAAAAATGGTCCTCCAAGTTTGAAATTTGGCAGAAATGGCCCCTGGAAAATTGGAAAATGACAGATTTGGTCCCTGAACTTTTGAAACTTGTCATTAATGGTCCCTTGAGGTAACTTTGATGAAATGGCAGATTAGGTCCTTGCAATTTCAGATTTGACAACATTAGTCCCTAAGTTATAAGCCCTTTCAAACCATTTTGACCCTTGAACCTATTCTGACCCCCTGTCACTAAACCCTTTTTGAACCCCCTGGTATTAATAACCCAAGTCAAACAGTGTTTGACTAACACCCTACGCGCCAAAAACACTTCACCCTCCCCACTAGCCTGTAACTCCCCTGCACACTCAACCAAACCTCACCTTATCTTCTTCCCTGTCCCCCCACACCTCCTACAATCCAAGAGACTTTGATTACAACCTTTCCCACACTCAATCTCTCCCCAACAGGTCATAATCCCTTTCCCGCCAAAATTGACAATTTGGCCAAAAGTCACAAAAGTCATCCAATGGCCAAAAACACATCTGGGATTAGCTTAGAGAGAGAAAGAGAAGCAGTTGAGTATAAAAAGGAGGCAAGAGGAGAAGAGAAGGGTGTTAGCTAGTTTTTTCATTTTTTCCTTTAATGTCGAATTTTCTTTAAAATGTATTAGCTTTAATCAAATGTTGTAGTTCAAGTTTATTTGTATCTTATTTAAGTTAAACATTGTTATATTGAGCTTTTGAGTATCAATTTTAAGCTTTAATCAAATTTCAGTTTATTGGTTACTGTGGAAGTTTTCAAGTTTCAAATTCTAAATTCAAGCTTCTAATAAGCTCATGATTTAATCAATTAAGCTTATTTAAGCTTACTTTGGCTTTTGATAAGCTTTTATTCAGTTTCAAGTAACTTAGCTCCATGGTCAATAAAAGTCAACATGAAGCTCAAATTGGGTTTGGTGATGATTATGGTTGTTGCAGAGGTGAATTTGGGTTGCATTAGATTAGGTTAGTTTGGTTTTGTGTTTGGTTTTGGGCCTGCACCAGCTGGATAAAGTTGTGAGTTACCTATCTCACTTTTCATTTTAGTCATATTGCAGCTTTTGCTTATTAGAGTATCTGTGGTCACAACTTGTTTCTATGTGCTTATCTAATTGTAATTAGGTCAAGTAAACTCAGTTTGATCAGTAGTACCCTCTGGTTCAGTGTTTGTTCTCATTTCAGTTTGCATTTCAGTTTTTAAGAGGTGTTTGGTTTAGCTTTGTTACCTGTGTTAATAACTAGTGCAGTGGTAATTACTTGTTACTTCATGTTTGTTAAGTTCATATTAGCTCATTTGAGTCATTACTTTTGCTTGCTAATCACCCAAAGTCAAAAATCATCAAATCTCTCTTAAGCTTATCCACTGTTGGAATTTTGAAAGGCAAACCACTTGTTTTGTGTTCAAAAGACATAGATATATAGTGCAGTAGTCTCATTTCATGTATAAACATCATTCTTAGTTCATAAATCTGGATCAAAGCTCAGTTTAGTCAACTTCTCAGGTTTGATAAAAAGTCAAATGTTGAAATTCTTAGTTTTTGGCCAACAACAGAGATTTTTCTTAAGCTCAATTCTGAGTCATTTTCACTGTAACTTGTGGTTTTAGAATGTGCTCCTGGTCTAGTTTCTTTTTGTCAATTTAGCATAATTTTATAAATTTTCTTTAAGCTCTTGATTAGCTTGTTAAAATGGTACCAAGTCCCCTGTGCAGGGCATCAGGTCTGCACAGGGTTTACACAGGTTGTGCAGAGCTCACAGTAAGCTCTTGGGAGCTTGTCTAGAGCTAAGTTTTGGTTTACAAGCTCCTTGCCAGGTCCTCTTTAAGTTCTAGTATTTAGTTTCCAGTTTCCTGCTTATTCTAGTGCTTATTTCTCTGTCTAAAGTAGACCCCCAGTCACTGTTTTTAGCTTAAACTCTCAATAAGCCAAATCTGTTGCAATTGCTTATCAGAGGTTGTGGCTTGTTGAAACTTGTTCCATTTTAGTCCCTTTAGCATACTTAAGCTCTTGTTTTGGTTTGGTGCCTTTTGGACCCCATTTGCTTATTCAAGTGCTTATTTCAATAAGCACTTGCTCATCAGTTGTTTATTCCTCCACACATGCACCTGTTTTTCTATTTTTCCTTTATTCCCTATATTATTTTAGACTTTTCCTGAAATTTTCAGATTTTTCTAAGCTGTTTAGTATTTTTCTCAATTAAAAGTAGTTTTTAATCATTTTTAATTAGCTTTAATTGCATTTAATTAAGAAAAAGTTCCAAAAAATAATTTTTCAATTTTAATAGTTTAAGATAAATATAAAAAACAAAAAAATATTTTTCCATATTTTTCTCCTTTTATTTGGTATTTTTCACTATTTAAATTAGATTAAAATAGTTTTAAATTAGTAGAAATTAGAAAATTAATCAGAAAATTACAAAAATAGTTTTGAAAATTCTATTTTGATATTTTAGATTTTTCTTAGTCTTAATTTTATTTTTCTAGCTTTATTTCCTAATTTCTTATGTTTTAGGTAATTATTTATTAGTTAAAAATAGTTTTTAATTAATAATAATTAGATAATTAGTTATAAAAGTAATTTTCTTTTTCCAAATATTTTCTTTTATCATTAGGATTGTAAAAATGTATTTTTCATATTTTTAGGCTTAATATTGTGCAAGTTTCACTTTTTATTTCGTGCGTTTACGTAATTTTATTTTAAACGTAAGTTTTTAGTTTTAAGTTTTAAACGTTCATCATTTTAAATATAGTGATAGCGTTTATTTAATAGATTTTATCTTTTTAATTTCCTTTAATTTGCATTTAAGCCGTTTTTATTTGTTGGCTTTTCCTGTAGTTATAATAATCATCAAATCCTTTTTCCGTTCAAATCTCGCGATCACTAAACGTTTGATAATCCATTGCATAGCTCGCTGGGACATAACGACCCGGGGAAACACTATACTCCCCTGATCTTCATTGCATTCGTGCTTAAGCAGTTTTAAGCTGGTTACGGTCCGTCATTCACAAGTGGCGGGCTTGTGTGATTTAGCTTGACTGTTTGGCACGCATCAAATTTTTGGCGCCGCTGCCGGGGAGCTGTGTGTGCTGATTATCTTCCGTTTAGCAGATTAGTGATTTGGATATTCACTCCTTGTTTATACCATCTGTATGTGTTTATATTTTCTTTTAAAAATCAAAAACCCAAAAATATTTTCATTCTTTGTTTTTATAGCATATTTTTCAAAAATCCAAAAATATCCATCTTTACCCTCTCGCATCTTTTGATTCTACATTTCCCTTACCCTCTAATCTGTTTAATTCTCCATTCCTTATCCTCTTATCCGTTTAATTCTTCATGTCATGGTTTTCGACATGTTCCTGGTGTGGAGGTCCATTTAACGGTGGAAATTGTCGGCGATGTACCAATGTGAGTTTCGGAGACAAGTTTGTCGGTAATCCCGATCCCATTTCAAACAATGAAACACTCGATTTTTCCTACCTACCTCCACAGCCCCAATACGAATCCTACTCATGCGAGTTTTGTGGGAATGATTCTCATTACGGTTTTGATTGTCCACCACGGGTCCCGCTTGTCTATGAGCCAGAACCATGTTACAATCAGAACTTTGGTGAAAGTTATTTTCCCAATTATCTCTGTTGTGAGAATTGCGGGGGTCCTCATGCGACTTTTGAATGTCAACCGATGAATCAAAATTTTCAAAATTCCAATTCTCCCGGTTTTGACAATTTCCAACCCCCACAATATTCCATCAGTCATCAGACTTCCGAGCCTTCACATCATTTCAATGATTACGAGGAGTGTAATCTTCCTCAAAGTTCTGAAGAAATACGCATTCGAAAGAAACTGCAAATGAAAAGAATGGTGTGTAAGCTTCAGCAGATGAATATAAGAATTCGATATGATGACGATGATGATGAGGATAGTATTCAAATGAAGGAATACTATGATTACGACGAGGAGAGTGTTACTCAATTGAACGATCTTATTTCTCAACTCCCTCAGTCTATTGCTATCACACCTATCTTACCTATTATTGCTTCCAAAGACTCTCTCATAATGGAGGATGATCATCTCAGCACTATTTCGGAAACGGAATCATCTAGTGTTGAGGATCTTGTCCCAATCCCAAGTGAGTCTGAGGATATATCCGATAGTGATTGTGATTTGCCTTTTTGTGATTCTCTTGACATTTCTGAGGTTACTTCCGGGATTTTCTCAAATCCTCTTTTTGAATTTCATAATGACTACACTTTTGGGAAAGTAA
Organism: Chrysanthemum makinoi; assembly: GCA_910596185.1. NCBI lineage: Eukaryota > Viridiplantae > Streptophyta > Magnoliopsida > Asterales > Asteraceae > Chrysanthemum > Chrysanthemum makinoi. The sequence goes on from OU343223.1 coordinate 168,764,619, forward strand.
ATCCTCTTTTCGATGAAATGTCTGAGGCCGATACAGAGACCATCACGGAAGTGGTGGAAATTGCTAGCTCTCAGAGCACACCACTTGTCCCACCTCTGTATTCTATCTTATCTCTTCCATCATGTGATGACGATTCTATCCTCACTGATGAGATTCATGATCCAAAAATCATGAATTCCCCTTCTGATAATGAGGAGTTAGTCATGATTTTTATCATGATTTTCTTTCTTTTCTTCACATATGGTGTGACTTCTCGTTCCCTTTTCTCCTTCGGGAATGAGGACACTATTTTTGATCCCGGCATTTTCATTTATCATCTGTGAGCCGGGTCTTTCTCTGTATATCTCGTCGGTGTGGAACTTTCGCGTGCTTCAATGTTTATCCAAACATCTTGAATGAAAGTCCGATGGAGATTGTTTCTTCCACTTTGCTTCCCCATGAACCAATGAATTCGGGGTCGAGTCAAGCTAGCGACTCGGTAATCAAAAACAGTAGCTTAGCATGGGTTTTCACCCATGTGTTCCACCCTAGTGTGGGGGAGTTGCCCCACATGTTATATATATATATAAGTTTAAAAAAAAAAAAAAAAAAAAAATCATTCTAAATAATGGCCGTAGTATTTCCCTTTTACGTTCTTTGTTTCGGCATAACCGCCGGTACTTTGAATATTGAGGGCAATATTCATTTCTAAGTGTGGGGGGGAATTCTCACGAATTTCATATATTATCTACCCAATTCCCCCGTTTTTGGCCAAAATTTTTTTGGAGTAAGTGTTTTACACTTTCTCATTTGGTTATCAGTCCGCCTTGTCTAATAAACAAAAGGATTGGCTAATCCAGGAGCAAACGGCTCTTGGTAAAGATTTCTCAAATCCGTTTATATGGCTTGCAATTTGCCCAAAATTGTATGGTTTTCAGCTCACCATATCCTTAAAAGTGAAGAGTTGGCTAGCCCACAAGTTTATGGCTTGTGGTAAAGGCAGTGGAAAATCCATAATTGGTATTCAGCTCACCAAAGATAATATTGATAATTTATCTAAAAGTTGGCTAGTCCAGAAGGGTACGGCTTCTGGTAAAGACAAATCAAATCCGTTGAAAGCTGGTGGTTTGCTCAAAATCACATGGTTATCAGTGTACCATGGTTCTTACTTGAACTAAAACATTTGGCTACTCCAGAAGTAATGGATTTTGGTAAAGAGTTTAAAATCCATTATGTTTTCTCAAATCATTGCTAGGGACTAGCAATATCTCAGTGTGGGGGATTGATGAGTGTCTAAATACTCATCATTTTTGTACAATATAAACTGCAAAATCATCTGAAAACACTCAGAAACACATCAAAATGATCAAATTATCACAAATCAGTGTTTTATGTGTTTTAAATGCAAAAATATCAAAATCAGATGAAAAACGTATCAAATTTGCAAAAATTGCAGTTTCAGTCCCCCAAGTTTCAAAAGTTGTCAAAAATAGTCCCTGAGTTAAAATTTCAAAAGAAAAGTCACCAAAGGTCCTTTTAATATCATAACTTGTCAAATTTAGTCCTTTGGTGAAAAATATCAAAAGTTTGAGAAAATTACAAAAATGGTCCTCCAAGTTTGAAATTTGGCAGAAATGGCCCCTGGAAAATTGGAAAATGACAGATTTGGTCCCTGAACTTTTGAAACTTGTCATTAATGGTCCCTTGAGGTAACTTTGATGAAATGTCAGATTAGGTCCTTGCAATTTCAGATTTGACAACATTAGTCCCTAAGTTATAAGCCTTTTCAAACCATTTTGACCCTTGAACCTATTCTGACCCCCTGTCACTAAACCCTTTTTGAACCCCCTGGTATTAATAACCCAAGTCAAACAGTGTTTGACTAACACCCTACGCGCCAAAAACACTTCACCCTCCCCACTAGCCTGTAACTCCCCTGCACACTCAACCAAACCTCACCTTATCTTCTTCCCTGTCCCCCCACACCTCCTACAATCCAAGAGACTTTGATTACAACCTTTCCCACACTCAATCTCTCCCCAACAGGTCATAATCCCTTTCCCGCCAAAATTGACAATTTGGCCAAAAGTCACAAAAGTCATCCAATGGCCAAAAACACATCTGGGATTAGCTTAGAGAGAGAAAGAGAAGCAGTTGAGTATAAAAAGGAGGCAAGAGGAGAAGAGAAGGGTGTTAGCTAGTTTTTTCATTTTTTCCTTTAATGTCGAATTTTCTTTAAAATGTATTAGCTTTAATCAAATGTTGTAGTTCAAGTTTATTTGTATCTTATTTAAGTTAAACATTGTTATATTGAGCTTTTGAGTATCAATTTTAAGCTTTAATCAAATTTCAGTTTATTGGTTACTGTAGAAGTTTTCAAGTTTCAAATTCTAAATTCAAGCTTCTAATAAGCTCATGATTTAATCAATTAAGCTTATTTAAGCTTACTTTGGCTTTTGATAAGCTTTTATTCAGTTTCAAGTAACTTAGCTCCATGGTCAATAAAAGTCAACATGAAGCTCAAATTGGGTTTGGTGATGATTATGGTTGTTGCAGAGGTGAATTTGGGTTGCATTAGATTAGGTTAGTTTGGTTTTGTGTTTGGTTTTGGGCCTGCACCAGCTGGATAAAGTTGTGAGTTACCTATCTCACTTTTCATTTTAGTCATATTGCAGCTTTTGCTTATTAGAGTATCTGTGGTCACAACTTGTTTCTATGTGCTTATCTAATTGTAATTAGGTCAAGTAAACTCAGTTTGATCAGTAGTACCCTCTGGTTCAGTGTTTGTTCTCATTTCAGTTTGCATTTCAGTTTTTAAGAGGTGTTTGGTTTAGCTTTGTTACCTGTGTTAATAACTAGTGCAGTGGTAATTACTTGTTACTTCATGTTTGTTAAGTTCATATTAGCTCATTTGAGTCATTACTTTTGCTTGCTAATCACCCAAAGTCAAAAATCATCAAATCTCTCTTAAGCTTATCCACTGTTGGAATTTTGAAAGGCAAACCACTTGTTTTGTGTTCAAAAGACATAGATATATAGTGCAGTAGTCTCATTTCATGTATAAACATCATTCTTAGTTCATAAATCTGGATCAAAGCTCAGTTTAGTCAACTTCTCAGGTTTGATAAAAAGTCAAATGTTGAAATTCTTAGTTTTTGGCCAACAACAGAGATTTTTCTTAAGCTCAATTCTGAGTCATTTTCACTGTAACTTGTGGTTTTAGAATGTGCTCCTGGTCTAGTTTCTTTTTGTCAATTTAGCATAATTTTATAAATTTTCTTTAAGCTCTTGATTAGCTTGTTAAAATGGTACCAAGTCCCCTGTGCAGGGCATCAGGTCTGCACAGGGTTTACACAGGTTGTGCAGAGCTCACAGTAAGCTCTTGGGAGCTTGTCTAGAGCTAAGTTTTGGTTTACAAGCTCCTTGCCAGGTCCTCTTTAAGTTCTAGTATTTAGTTTCCAGTTTCCTGCTTATTCTAGTGCTTATTTCTCTGTCTAAAGTGGACCCCCAGTCACTGTTTTTAGCTTAAACTCTCAATAAGCCAAATCTGTTGCAATTGCTTATCAGAGGTTGTGGCTTGTTGAAACTTGTTCCATTTTAGTCCCTTTAGCATACTTAAGCTCTTGTTTTGGTTTGGTGCCTTTTGGACCCCATTTGCTTATTCAAGTGCTTATTTCAATAAGCACTTGCTCATCAGTTGTTTATTCCTCCACACATGCACCTGTTTTTCTATTTTTCCTTTATTCCTTATATTATTTTAGATTTTCCCTGAAAGTTTCAGATTTTTCTAAGCTGTTTAGTATTTTTCTCAATTAAAAGTAGTTTTTAATCATTTTTAATTAGCTTTAATTGCATTTAATTAAGAAAAAGTTCCAAAAAATAATTTTTCAATTTTAATAGTTTAAGATAAATATAAAAAGCATAAAAAATATTTTTCCCTATTTTTCTCCTTTTATTTGGTATTTTTCACTATTTAAATTAGATTAAAATAGTTTTAAATTAGTAGAAATTAGAAAATTAATCAGAAAATTACAAAAATAGTTTTGAAAATTCTATTTTGATATTTTAGATTTTTCTTAGTCTTAATTTTATTTTTCTAGCTTTATTTCCTAATTTCTTGTGTTTTAGGTAATTATTTATTAGTTAAAAATAGTTTTTAATTAATAATAATTAGATAATTAGTTATAAAAGTAATTTTCTTTTTCCAAATATTTTCTTTTATCATTAGGATTGTAAAAATGTATTTTTCATATTTTTAGGCTTAATATTGTGCAAGTTTCACTTTTTATTTCGTGCGTTTACGTAATTTTATTTTAAACGTAAGTTTTTAGTTTTAAGTTTTAAACGTTCATCATTTTAAATATAGTGATAGCGTTTATTTAATAGATTTTATCTTTTTAATTTCCTTTAATTTGCATTTAAGCCGTTTTTATTTGTTGGCTTTTCCTGTAGTTATAATAATCATCAAATCCCTTTTCCGTTCAAATCTCCCGATCACTATACGTTTGATAATCCATTGCATAGCTCGCTGGGACATAACGACCCGGGGAAACACTATACTCCCCTGATCTTCATTGCATTCGTGCTTAAGCAGTTTTAAGCTGGTTACGGTCCGTCATTCACAAGTGGCGGGCTTGTGTGATTTAGCTTGACTGTTTGGCACGCATCAGGGTCTCCTTCTTCAATACCAGCAATCTCTAAGAGAAAGCTGATAGTTTACATAGGGTTCCCTGTGAGAATGAAACAAGCTTCTGTTGAGAGAAACTTGAGTGGCTAAGAAGGTTTAGTGCATGCGTCACTGGGTCCATGACGACTTTGATCTTCAATACCGGTGTCATCAAGTGACAACCAGTAGCATATGAATTGAACCCTGTGTCTGACCTAAGTTGAATAATCTGGAGGGCTATTTCTTTTCACCCTTTTCTTTGCATTTTTTTGTAATTCTTTAACTCCTTCTTTCTCCGATTCTCATTTTCTCCTTTTTATAATCATACCTAAGGACTTCTAATTCTAACTATTGGTGGTGTCCTTGGTTCCATCATCACGGGATTTTACAATTCTATGGTTTAAACCAAGAAATAGATTCTTTCGCGGGATTTTACAAAACTAAGAATAAACCGAGAGATAGTTCCGGAAATGCACATTTCTTTCACCGGGATGTTTTAATTGTTACGGGATTTTACAAATCTATGACTTAAACTGAGAAATAGATTCTTTCATGGGATTTTACAGAATCAAGACTAAACACTAAACAATGTCAGCTTGAATATTTTATGACAACTTTGGTTTCAGTGAATATCTGTTTTAGGGGAACATGCAGCGGTTTATCAGCGGTTCATTCTCCATCATCAATAATTCTTCTCCCATATGTAGAATACTTCACAAACCGTACTAAGTAGAGTAGTATACACTACTTTCCCTTGAAGGTTGACCATAAGACATCAAAGTACACGTTTCTACCCCATGATGGTTTCGGACTTTTGGAAGCATCATAACGTGTACGACCATTTGCATGAGAAGTTCTTGTCATAAGCAAACATCTTGAAAATCATGACTGAATCTGAAGATTCTTGAAAGTTTTTGCTTAGACTGTGAAGTGTCATTGACATTCTGTGGCATCGAATATTCTTTGGGAATTGCTGATCACATCTCATCCATCAAACGCATTTGGCAAACATATCATCCACTAGTTCTGTCGGCAATTGCTGTGACTACTTGGTGAAGTAAACCCGATATACCAAACTTGATCGTGAAGTAGAATTCCCCAGATTTGTTACTTAAACTTGTACTAATCCTTGTGGAACAGAAATGGTGTACCCAATGTACAAAACCTCTTGACAAATCCTCAACAGCGCGAGACACAGAAGTGATAGCTACGTTGTGGGTTAAGCGAGAAAGAATCACAAAAGTAACTAGATAGCCAAGTCTTTCTCACACTCAATAAACGCCCAAACAAGTCATCTTCGCAGAAGGGTAGAAAGAAAGAAGAAGAAATAAGTAAACGCTCCCAGAAAACCTCACTACAAATCCAAATAAGAAATACCGAGCACAAACAACCCTGTAGACAACTTTGTTCAATTAAACAATTCAAGCCGTGAAATAGTATCTTCCGTGAAAATGTATAAACCAAAGTGCCAAGCCTCATGACACAACGAATCTTAGCATCATACCAAATCTCATCATCAAATCTATTTATCACAAACCTCATAAAATCAAAATCATCAAATCTCATAGCAGATCAATCTCATCGTTATACAAAACGTACACTGGATCCAACTTAAGCCCATATCAGAATTCATTCCAAGTTCAGCCCATGACTTAATATTCGATCCAAGAGTGAGAAAGCTCATTATCCAATATCCAAAACTAATTAAACAATCTTAACCAATTCTTGTTAAGGCAATTATCGAATATCTAAAATATCCGATTTACACACAAGCCCATGCCCATTCTAAAAATCAAATCCCAAGTAATTAATGATCCAAAACTTGGTCATAAAAATACGGCCCATAAAATAATTTTCACCATATCATTTTACAAGTTAACTTGTACCAACACTTACAATTTCAAATACAACACGCATAAATCTGAGTCCTTATAATCCGACCCACGTTAAAGAGTATATTACCCAAACTGTTCGGCCCCATTTCATACACCGGATCCAATTATACGACCCATTTTAGAATTCAATCTGATACAAAGTATGACACATAGGCCCACGAATACAAACTCTCTTAATCTCACATACCCTAATAAAACGCACACCACTAACCATGAACGAACCAACTTCAAAAGAGTCCTAGTAACATATACGAATATGTGTACAAATAATCTAGTATACAGCCTACTTTTCAAAAGAATGTGTTATAGAACGAAACACAACCCAACTTCCCAAAACAATACACGGCCCATGAACTAGAAATCCAAATCAGCCAAACCCTACACATTAGGGTATATAACGACACTTATATCACTCATGTTACCCTAATTTTACTCACACATAACACGCCCCATCTCCTAAAAATCCTCCTCAAACCCTAAATAATCTCAACATATTCTGTCTGCCCCCCATCTGTTATCATCCTTATACCAAATCACTCCTGGATTAGATCAAACCTCTCTTCAAAAGTAAATCCGCCTTACAATCTACCGTTTGAAGAAGTAAAAAAAACCACCTTCTCATGTTAAGCTCGCCACAGGGTTGGCTAGAGCTATGAACATGGTTTCACAATCAAACCAAGGTGGGTATAATTTTTTTTCGTGTGCTTTTTTTTCTTAGTACCAATGAACGAGGAGAAAGGGGACACAAATTATTGTTGTTTCTTTTTTCTTGTGAAGTTCGAACATAACCAAGGAGATATTTGACTTATAAACGAACTTGTTGTGCACGATCAGTCTTGACAATTTGTTGTGAAACTTAACTAGTTGTGCACGATTTAATTTGAGATTTGGACTTATAAACAAATTAGGAAATTCAAATAATAGTCTTGTTATTTGATTTAGCTTAAATATTTGGATATAACAAAAGGGATTAATGCCTAAATAGATCGATGATGTACTCGTTTATTTGTGTATAGATTTTTAATATCTAAGTGTTTAATGAACCACACACAAATACGAAAATGAGATCATTTTTTTTTCATATTCGATGTGAGATATCAAGTATAGATCTGTGATGATAGATTTCGAGGGTTTTTGCACTTTTAATGTGAACTTGATATAGCATTTGACTAACCCCGAAACAAATCTGAGATCATTGATGAAGTGTCATGACTAATTGATAATGAATGAAAGAATGTGTTAGGAATTGGAAATTCCATAAGGAAGTGTCGGTCACCCCAATTATAGTCTAGCAAATGTTAGCTCGTAGACATATCGTTATTTACATTATTTAGTAGTTAATTAGTTAGTTATTAGCGTAATTTAGTTTAGTGTAACACCGTGGAGGAAGAACGAGTCTTTACCCACTGTATGCCTGATCCACAGCTCGACAGGAGGGCGTGTAGGTTATAACTATAAATACCCCTTCCATCTTTGGAAGGGGTGGAACTTTTAATCTAACCTTTCTTCTTTTTTGTTAAACCTCTTTTTAGAATTCCCTCTCTACTCTCTTCATCTCTCTAACATGGCATACTTGTATAATCATCTCCCTAGACCACTCGAATCATCAAACAACATATTATTTATGATCCTACAAATGGTACCAGAGCCTAGGTTTTGTTGTTTGTGGTGATTCCCGTGGTTCGATTCATGGTTTTGTATGCGGTTTGTTTGATTCTTGTATGCGGTTTATACGATTCATAGATACGGTTTGATTCATATGATGTATGTTGCTGTTTGGTCACGTTGATGCGGTTTATTGCGGTTTTTTTTGTGTGATTTTGGTGTGGGCTGCTACTGATCCTTACATGTTGCTGTTGTTGATGTAGTTGGTGTATATGTGGTTATATGCATTGATTAAGCCGTTGTCTTTAAGTAGTTTTTATGATGTTGAATCTGTTTCTAAACAGTTTTTATGCTTGATTATCAATACGGTTTTTTGTTTCATGGATGCAATTTGTGCTAATATGATGTTTCTTCTATGCGGTTTGTGCTGATAATATGTCCAGATTCAGCGTATAGGTTGCGGTTTGAGAGCATATTCAAATCTATGCGGTTTGTCACTTGTGCCTGTCCAGATTCAAAGAACCAGATGCGGTTTGACACCTACTGAAACTGCGGTTTGTTAAACTGTCCAAATTCAATGTATTTTATGTGATTTGTCAGTTTCAAAAACTGGATGCGGTTTGACTTGAAAAATTCAAAAAGTGCGTTTTGACGCCTTTAAGATGCGGTTTGTCAAAATGGGTCAAAAGCGGTTTGACTTTTGAGTCAACTGCGGTTTGTCGATATTTGGTCAATGGTCAACTGCGGTTTGAAGAAGGCTACGAGTTGTTAAAACAAAAGCGGTTTGTACTTAAAAGCGGTTTGTCGTTTTTGTTTCAATATTAAGCGGTTTGAAAAGAATATGCGACTTGAACCTGATGCGTTTTGATGTTAAATTGACTGCGTTTTGTTAACAAAATGGTCAAATGAGATTTGAGATAAGTCAACTGCATTTTGATACAAGAAGAAGATGAAGAATACGTATGCGGTTTCGTATTAAGAAAAGAATGCGTTTTGTAAAGAGGAAAATGATGAAGCGTTTTGTCAACAATCCTAATGCGAACATACTAATAAGCTTTGACAAGTTTATTTCTACATCATCATTCTCAAATCTTCTATCAAAAGCACTAATCACAACGACTATAAGACTAAGTCTCAGCTGCTAAACAAGATTCAAACTCAAGCATACCAACGCATGTTTCAAACTGTATTAAACAAATCAAACCAAACAAAGTATTGTCTATCTACAATCATGCCACATACCAATACATTAAAATAATCATGTCACATACCACCACAGACTTCAGCACATCTATCCTAAATTCCATTTTCAACTACTGCTACATTCGACCCATTATCTAAACAATTCGTTACATAATCTCAGCGTTCATTCTTTCATGCCGTTCAAAGATTTATCAAAACTGTCATAGGTTATGCAATCGAAAGTTATGAATCATCATCGATTTCGTGTTGAAGACTGAGCTTTGTGTTTAATTAAGGAAACTAAGTATGTGAAGATTGTTAACATGAATGTTAAAATCTTTCATGTCTCGTTCCTCTAACACAAGTACATGACCATTACTTAAGACTCGATCCAATAACATGAAAGGTTAATAAGATCTCAGAATAGTTTCATCTCATTCGTGCTAATTAAAGACATATCAAGACTTTGAAAAGTCTATTAACGAGAGAAACAATCATCATAAATCCAAACTCAAAGTCTAAAAGAAACATAATACTCGACAGATCCATACTCAAAACACAATCAATCTTGTAGAAGCATTACACTACTTGATAATATTCGATTCTTAAAAGAAAGATGATAAACAATGATACGCGTACAACGCGAGTTCGGGGTCAAAGGAACTTCCTTTTTGTCGAGCAAGTTTTTCAACATCCTAGGCAGTAAACCTAATCGTTGTAGTGTAGTATTAGGGTAAGCCACGGGGATTGATATCGTTCTCTAGGGGAATAGGAATGCTAGTGAGAAGTTACTACGCTAAGGTCGGGGTTGAGGAAGATTATTTTTTATCTTTTTTTATGTTTTTTAGAAATCGAAAAGGTACGAATCTCGGGGTATTGGATTTGGGGGTTGGTATTTCTACCGATTACTCTACTTATCTAATTATCTAATTAACTGAGCTAAGGTGAGTGTAGTCTATGTCTATTGTTGTGTGCTCTTATGATGATTCAAAATGTGTTTACTTAGATGTTATTACTCCCTAGTTATCTCCTATTGATGGTTGAATTGTCACGTCCTTATTCTTAACGCGTTGTGTTTCTAAGGTCGTAGGGTATGCGTTTATCCCTAACTCTTTGAAGCTACCAAAGGTTAATGACTACGAAATTTCTAGGATTCATAAACTTAACACTAAGGTTATCTTTGGATATCTAGCCTACAATTCCACTAGTAACTATAAGATAAGGTTCAACAGAGATTAATCAAGCATTAATAACACAACGAATTACCTATCGAAATACTAGGTCAATCACAATTAAGATAAGAGACAACCAATCAATATTCAATAACTAGGTTTCATATTATCTAAGCAAACACACAAGTAAATTAGCCGGACATGGAGAACATGCAAGCATACACACAATCAATTGAAGACATGATTAAATCAATGAAGTAAAACACTTATCTTGTTGTAAAATAGGGTATGAAACCCTAAGATACTGCACAAGACAACCTTGGTTCGGTTTAGGTTTTTACTCCCCAAAACTACTTCTCTAAAAACTGAAAAATTCGGATTATATATATAGTGTTACAAAATGCGACGGCGTCACTCTTTAATTGTGACGCCGTCGGATCACCGCCATTAGGGTTTCGTCTTGGCCACATCAACTCTGTGACGGCGTCACCTTATGCTCGTGACGCCGTCGGCTTCAATCTCTGACGCCGTCTGGTTCCAAATCTAGGCCGTCTGAGTTGCGACGCCATACTCTTTTAAACCTGATGCCGTCACTTGTAAATTAGCAATTTGGCTACTGAGTCGTCTCAAAATGTGTCGCGACGGCATCGCAAATAAACCCTGACGCCATCCCCTTTCAATTCTAGCAGCTTGAGTGTCTCGATTCTTGACTTTGGCTATTTTCTTCGTATATTCGCGCCTTTTCGTCTGAGTAAGTGTCATCCCAGCAATTTGCCTTCAAGAGACCTAAAAAGTGAAAAGGAACGAAATTAAGTAATAACGGATACAAAAGTGATCAATTAAAGGCTTTAATGACCCCTCAAAAAGGTACCTTTTAAATCCTTATCAAACAACTTGTGTTTAACACCTTGTATAAGATTCGGCTTTTGAGGTATTTTCAAAGAAAAAGTAATGGAACAAAAACTCGAGAGTCAATTACCTTTCTGAGTTTTAAATAATTGTAATGAGATATTTCGATGCGTTGATTTTGATGACTGAGTTCAGGTACGGATGGAGGAGGGGGGCTGAATTGGTGAGAGAAATTTTAGGGTTTGATTAACGAAATATTGGGGTTAAAAGTGATTAGAAGTAAACACATATATATTGAGGGGCGGATTTTAGGAGTGATATTAGGGTAAGAATGAGTTAAGTGGGACTTTAAATCCCTAAAATTAGGGTACCAGTGGTAATCATGGGCTTGGGCCTTTAAAACCGAAAATGGCTTTAATATTTGGAGAAACATGTGGATAATGGGCCAAACATATGATATCTCTATTGGACTTGGGCCGAACTGTTGCTGCGTTTGTTTAAGAACTGTTACTTGGCTCGTGTGCTTTAACAAATTGAATGGGTCTCGTGTGATCAACTTGATATATCACAGATTTTGATTAGGCCACAGATTAAATGTTATCACATGTTCGTGGGTGTTAACAAATTTAGGTGTTGATATATCATAGTGCGGTTAGATTTAAGTGTTGGGTATTAGTTGATATATCACGAATGTCTCATTTTGAATTTGTACGTCTGATGACTACAAGAGCGCAGTTATTGAAGAGATTTGGATTTTGTATGATTTGGATGACATGTGATTTGGACCGATGGGCTTCTCAATCATGAGCTTTTGTTGATAATTATTCTTGAATATAGACTACGACTTGATGAGATTTGATGTTGAGATTTGTTGATAATGAGAGTTGGTGTGCTAGTTGACACTTTAGTTTATACATTTTCACAGAGAAAATTATGTCACGGCTTATGATTGTTGATTGAACAAAGTTGACTACGAGGTTGTTTGTATTTGGTATTTCTTATTTGGATTTGAAGTGAGGTTTTCCGGGCACATTTACTTACTTCGTCTTCTTTCTTTCTACCCTTCGGCGAAGATGACTTGTCTGGGCATTTATAGAGTGTGATAAAGACTTGGCTATTTAGTTACTTTTGTGATTCTTTCTCACTTAAGTCACAACGTAGCTATCACTTCGGTGCCTCACGCAGTTGAGGATACGTCAAGAGGTTTTGTACATTGGGTACACCGTTTCTTTTTCACGAGGATTAGTACAAGTTTAAGTAAAAAATCTGGGGAATTCTACTTCATGATCAAGTTTGGTATATCGGGCTTAGTTTACCATGTGGTCACAGCAATTTACGACAGAATACGTGAATGATGTGTTTACCAATGGGTTGATTGGTTGAGATGTGATCAACAATTTTCATTGATATATTTGATGCCACAGAATGTCAATGATACTTCACAGTCTAAGCAAAATCTTTCAAGAATCTTCAACGTCAGTCATGATTTTTCAAGATGTTTGCTTATGACAAGAACTTTTCGTGCAGATGGACGTACACGTTAATGATGCTTCCGAAAGTTCGAAACCATCATGGGGGAGAAACGTGTACTTTGATGTTTTACGGTCAACCTCAGGGGGAAGTAGTGTGTACTACTTGACTTAGCATGGTTTGTGAAGTTGTCTACATATGGATAAAGAATTGTTGATGATGGTGAAGAATCGTGGATGAACCGCTGCATGTTCCTCTAAAACTGATATTCATCGAAACCAAAGTTGTCATAACACATTCAAATTGACATTGTTTACGGTTTAGTCTTGATTTTGTAAAATCCCGCGAAAGAATCTATTTCTCGGTTTAAATAATAGATTTGTAAAATCCCGTGACAATGGAAACATCCTGGTAATTGTGAAGTGCATTTCCGGGTCTAACTTACGGTTTATTCTTGGTTTTGTAAAATCCCGTGAAAGAAACTATTTCTCGGTTTAAACTATAGAATTGTAAAATCCCGCAATGATGGAACCATCCTGGAGAAAGGGAAAGTATTTCTGGAACTTATCTGATGCTGGAGCTATGGTTTCTACTTCAAAGAAGGGATAAAAGGGTGTACTTCATGAATTGGGTGATTGTTTGAATTGTCTTCTTGGCAGTTTGGTTATTTCAAAGTTTTACGGGGTTATGTGCTTTTAACCATGGTCGGGATGAAACCATTATCAAAGTTCATTTAAACGTCAATGGATGCTAGATTTGAGCAGTTAACCTGAAGATGTGACAACAGCGTTAACTCATTATTATTTATTTGAGGTTGAAGTGAAATTTCACGGGCGAGTGTACTTAGTATCTGAAGGTATCGGGGATGGTTGGATGAAGATTATTCGAGATCCTTGTTCGAGCTTTTAATATTTGTTAATACAAATAAACCGTAAAAACGTTTATTAATATTTTGCGATATCTTTGTGTTTTGTTGATAACAAATATAATGTTATCTTAAGTACAATTATAAGGATACATGTTATTTTTGTAAAGCATTTACATATAGCCATTTAAATACAAATTGTTGTAATAAATTATTTGTTGTAATAGTTTATTAGGATGGGTAAAAATCACAACCCATGGATCATATCCATAACCCATGGTATTGACCCATACCCACTTAACTAGATACATTGTACTCATTAGATACATTGAATCTAAAAGAATACCCATGGACCAACCCATAACCCATAACCCATGACCCATAACCAAAAAACCCATGGGCAAAGAGGAGCATCCCACGGATCCATAGGATTACACTAGACGGATCCCTTGTGGGAGGGATCCATGGGATCCGGGGAACAGTGGCAGATTTTGCCTATAAATAGAGAGCCATTTCTTCATTCTAACCCACCCCTCTTCTTACCAATTCTCTCATATACTCTCATTCTCTTCTAACAAAAGATCACTTGATCTAGAGAGTACTTCTTTCTTTCTTTCTTTAGTGATTCTCATATAGGTCCTTCTCTAAGGTGAGATCACGAGCATTCTACAAGTCATCCAAGCAAGGGGTCCTTGATTGATTTGTTCCTTCGCAAGATTTCTGTAGCGAAGATCTTGTATTTGATATTTCACATATTTGTTGTGTAATAGTCGTGTTGGTTTGGTCCACCATGTTACGGACTCGGTATTTAGCTTTGTACCCGAAAAAGGTGTAAGAAACGTTGTGAAGGCTTCTCCGCCAAGTTGAAGGAGTTTGTTAACATAGTGCTTGAACTCTCGAGTAGGTGACTCGGGGAGTGGAGTAGGGCAAGGAAGGTGTCCTTGTAGCCGAACCACTATAAATCGGTTGTATCATTTCTATCCCTTTGCTTTACTTTATTTACTTGCTTTATCATTAGATCTATACTTTATTTACATCCATACGATCTCACATATTATCGAATCTAAAGTTTTTGAAACTAACTTAAAACCGGCAAAACTATTCAACCCCCCTTCTAGTTTTCCATAATTGGTATCAGAGCTAAGTTTATAAAAGTTTTAAACTAAACCGTATTTTAAAAACTTTTCGATCACTATGGGTTCTGAAAATTACAAGGAAGGGAAATCTATGCAACGACCACCACTACTTGAAACTAATAGTTTTATATATTGGAAAAATAGATTCGAAACGTATGTGAAGTCTAAAGATAATGATCTTTGGTACATTATTGTTGAAGGCGATTTTGAGGCTACCTCAAAAGATGATAAAGGAAATTTAGTTAACATACCTCATGATAAACTAAACGATGAAATGAAGAAAAAGCTTTCTAAAAATAGTGAAGCTAAAATGTATTTGTATAATGCTTTACCCAAAAAGGAATTCGAAGAATTTCTATGCTTAAAACCTCTAAAGAAATTTGGAATTCTTTAGTTGTAACTCATCAAGGTAATCAACAAGTTAAAAATAATAAAATTGATTTATTTGTTCAAAAATATGAACAATTTTCAGTATCGGATGAGGAAATTATAGATCATTCATTTGCTAATTGTAATACTATTATTACATCGTTACAAGCACTTGATGAATCTTTTTCTAGCCATAACCATGTTAGGATATATCTAAGGGCACTTCCATCCAAGTGGAGATCCAAGGTGACGGCGATCGAAGAGTCAAAATATTTGACAATCCTCACCCTTGATGAACTCATAGGCAACTTAAAAGTCTACGAGCTTGTCCTTGCTAAAGACTCCGAAGATTCAAAGGTGAAAGAGAAACACAAATCTCTTGCCCTTAAAGCTAAAAAGGCTTCAAGCGATGAAGAGAACTCCTCTTCGGATAGTGACGACGAGGAGTATGCTATGGCGGTAAGGGACTTTAAAAAGTTCTTTAGAAGGAAGGGAAGATACGTCAAACAACCGTATGACGACAAGAAAGGATTCCGGAAAAGCAAAGAGGACGAGAAACCAAGGGATGATCGTGCTTGCTTTAATTGTGGGGACTAAAACCACTTTATTAGTAAGTGTCCCAAACGGGATGATCAAAAGGCGTTCGTGAGCGGCACGTGGGGAATGAGGGACGAGGAGGACGAAGAAATTTGTCTCATGGCAAATGACGAGGTATGTCACGAATACTATAGTAGCCCATCACTAGACGATGACTCATTGCATAATGAATATGACAAACTTTGCAACATTAGCTTAAAACTAATTAACAAAAACAAGCTTTTAAAAAGTCAAAACCAACGTTTAGATAAAGAAGTCATAGAATTAAAAGCAAAATTGAAACGTCTAGAAAAGGGTAAAATAGCAAGTGGTGAATGTGAACTTTGCGTTCAACTTCAAACACTAGTTGATCAACAAGATTCTAAAATTGCTAGAATGAGTACGAATACTTTAGATATGATATTAGATAGTGTTAAAACCGGAAACAACCAAAAAGGTTTAGGTATTCAACAACTTGATCCATCAACTAGTGAAAAAAAAGAAACACAATTTGTTAAGGCACTAGAAAAACAAGCCATTGTTGTGGCGGATCCCACGGATCCCATAAAAAGGGAACCGGCTAGTGTACGCCGAGGATCCGTGGGTCTGCTGTAGCAAACAGTGGTAATAACATAGCTTCTTCATCTAGAACTGATTTTGTTATCGTTAATAAGAAGAAACCAACTCATTTTACCACTAGACAACCACCTCCAAAATATAATCCCATTTTTGCAAGAAACAAGGCTCCATCTTTTTCAAAACCTAATCCATCTAGGAGACCTAATATTGTTTACCCGAGAAGTAACCATCAAATGGGATGGAACCTAAATATGCAAAATGGCTTTCCTTTTCAAAACTTTGAACCATGGAATGCATATTCACCTTATCCGTACATGTCTAACATGAATGGAATGTTTAACACTAATGGACCCATGAACAAATGGGGACCAAACTTTTGAGTTAATTGTTTTCTTAGGTGTGCTTAAAGGTCGACCTAGACCCGGATGAATGGGTCAAGGATAGCGGGTGCACGAGGCACATGACCGGCAATAAAGATCTATTCTCCACATATGAATCATTCAATGGAGGTAATGTGGTGTTTGGAAATAGCAAAAGTAAAATCATCGGTAAAGGTACGATTTCTAACAAATCTCTAACCATTAACGATGTGTGTCACGTAGAAAACCTAAACTTTAACCTCTTAAGTATAGGACAAATATGTGATAAAAAGTGCAATGTACTTTTTACTGAAACCGGTAGTAATATATTAAAAAATGGCATAACCATAGGAAGAGGAATTAGGAAACATGGAGTCTATGTCATTAAAATTGGTAATGAACCAAAAGACAAACTTTGTCTTACCTCTATGGATGATACTTCGACCTTATGGCATCGAAGATTGAGTCATGCCAATATGCGACTTCTTCAATCGCTATCATCCAAAGATCTAGTAAGAGATCTACCTAAGTTAAAATATGAACATCACTTTTGTGATGCTTGTAATGTAGGAAAACAAGTTCATTCTAGTCATAAAGCTAAAAACATGGTGTCTACAACTAAGTGTCTAGAATTACTACAAATAGATTTATTTGGTCCATCCGCTATCCAAAGTTATGGAGGCAACTACTACACTTTGGTCATAGTGGATGATTACTCTAGGTACACATGGACAAAATTTTTAAAGAACAAAACGGAAACGTTTAATTATTTTGAAACATTAAGCAAGAAAATCCAAAGACAAATAGGAAGTCCTATAGTGTCTATTTGAACGAATCATGGTAGGGAATTCGATAACGAAGTTCAATTTGGAGCTTTTTGTGACGCTAATGGTATTACTCACAACTTCTCAGCTCCGCGCACTCCACAATCGAATGGAGTAGTGGAAAGAAAGAATAGAACCCTACAAGAAATGAGTCACACCATGCTTAATGAGCAATCCATACCTCAAAAGTTTTGGTGCAATGCCGTTGATACTTCAACGTACATACTCAATCGAGTCTTAATTAGACTAATCTTAGGTAAAACTCCATACGAGTTACTCCAAGGCAAAAAGCCTACGTTAGACCACTTTAGAGTCTTTGGTAGCAAATGTTTTCTTCTTAACACTAAAGATTACCTTACAAAATTTGATCCTAAATCAACCGAAGGTATCTTTCTAGGTTACTCTCCTAATAGCAAAGCTTACATCATACTAAATAAAGAAACAATGAAGGTAGAAGAGTCATTAAATGTAAAATTTGATGAAAGTCCACCCAAACCCTCTCCACTTCTTGTCGATGACGAGATTGTAGAAAGTGAAGCTATAGTAATAAAGAAAAAGATAAATGAAGAAGAAGAACCTTTAAATGATGAAGTCATAAATATCAAAGAGTCCAAAGATCACCCCGTAGATAAGGTCATAGGAAAGTTAAACGAAAGAACATTAAGGTCTCAAGTTCAAAACCAAAGTAGCTTATTTTGTTTTGTTTCAACCATAGAACCTAAGAATACACAAGAAGCCATAAAAGATGAAAGTTGGGTAATGGCTATGCAAGAAGAATTAAATCAATTTGTTTCTAATGATGTTTGGACACTTGTCCCTCCACCTAGTAATCAAACCATAATAGGAACCAAATGGGTTTATAAAAACAAGTTAGATGCAAACGGAGTAGTGTCTAGAAACAAGGCTAGACTCATTGCCCAAGGGTATAACCAACAAGAAGGAATAAACTTTGATGAGACCTATGCCCCCGTGGCTAGATTAGAATCTATAAGAATACTTCTTGCGTATGCTTGTGCTAATGATCTAAAGCTTTATCAAATGTGTTAGGACCGAAAGTCTATATTATTTATGTGGTTTTAGGGGGTCTAGGTTGGTGGAAGAAGATAAATATCTTCATCCTTTTAGTGAGAGAGTAGAGAGAGGGAGGAGAAACAAAGGAAAACTTTTATAAATAAAACACACAAAACACTACACCTAATGCTTCACCTCACCCCTCATGGAGAGTCATGAGGGGTATTTATAGGCTCAACAAACCAATACTTTGCCACTTAAACAATACTAGTCCCTATGGGCAAAGTATTCTACGCATCTAGTCCAATTCACGTAAGTGACGTTATCTTTATAAAAAAGCGAGGCTAACAATCTCCTTCCAAGATATTGTCACACGTGAATGGTTACAATGAGACCTATAAATACAAAACAAAGTAAATTACAATAGTAATGAACAATGTTGACTTTGTTGAAGCGCAGAGTCTCTGTAGTCTAGATACTGAGGCAAACTTGAAGTTCTCTCTTCCGACGATCTCGACATTTGATCTTTGGCGCTGACGGCACAAATCCTTGTAGCTCTGAACTTCAACTGTAACGGTTTAGCTAGGTTATTACTCCCTCCTAACTAGTGAGCCTTTAACTTTCTTTTGCTCCCTCCTGAATCGACAACACTCTTCCAACACGTAGCGGAGAAAGTAGACTCTTGATTGTAGCACAATGGTTGTCGTTCTGGGAACATCGTAACAACATAACTCACTTAGTATTGCATCCAAGTTGGTAAAAAGCCCCGATGTACACACACTACTTCTCCTTCTTCGGTCTTAAGCACAAATCCCTTCATAATCCAATCACGGAAGATGAAATACCAACTTCTCCCTCCTGATGGTTGCGAGCAATCAGAATCATCATAATGTTGCGTACATGCCGTATACCATTTGTCTTGATGCAATATTAAACCTTAGCTTTATCAAAATTCTGTGAGAATATGTCGCAAAAATACTATCAATAAATCTCTCAAACCAACCTGAAAACGAACCTCCTTTGAATTCACCGGCTAATAGTAATGACCACATACGGAGAAAACCCAATACGACTAACTTGAAAAGGAAGTAAACATCCCAACTTTGTGACTTACTGCTTGTTCTAAATTTTTGAACAATCCACAACTGCGTGTGACACTGAGCACAACAACGTAACTCCTTAAAGTGATGGTTATACACTGTGAGCACTACAACGTAACTCCTTACATCAGTTATAACCAGATTGTCAATTCATAATCACTTATAGTGACAGTAATGCCCCAACAAGTTATCTTGAGACATGCATCCAACCAACCATCGTCTCAAAGATAAAGAAGATCACCCGTGAAATGTTACGTCAATTTCTCGTAAGTGATACCATACAAAAACCCCGTCGTCATTTTTTCAAATCTTCGCTCAAGCCGTGAATTTTTTATCCTCCATGAAAAATATTATCATACCAAAATACCACTCTTGGAAAATTGTATCCAATAATTCCTTTAGGAGAAAAATCAGATAACAATATTTCTTTTACGACCATGTTAAAACACGTTTATAGTAACAAATCACAATCCAATGTGTCGACATCCCAATTCAATGAGTCTCACCAAAGGCCCACGAAACACAACACATTATGCCTGGTCCATCTACGAGTTACAACATTCGGCCCACCATGATACCTGATCCATCCATAACCGGGTATAATACTAGCTTATCACTCATAATATTAATATTTGACCTAAACCTAATCACAATAACCTTGTGATGTCCGCCCCCCTCCTCCTCATTTCTCTCAACCCTAAAGCATATATTAGTAGCTACACCTCCCTCTAAAACATTTGTTCTCACCATACCTTAATCTCATCTCAATCCATCTCATCTCCACCAAAACACCTTTCTCTTCTATTATAAAGAACGTTTGAAGAACTTCAAGGTTTGTGCTTCAAGGTCTTATATGATCTCAGGGTGTATAACAGAAGAACTAGGAAGATAATGGAGACAATGAATGTGAATTTTGACGAACTTTCACAAATTGCTTCTGAGAGACTCACTCTAGAACCCGCGCTTAATCCGATGGCTTCTAATCAAAACAGATTAGAACCCGCACCAAACCAGCAGACTTCTGGACACAACAGTTCAAGACTCATACAACAAAGAGCTCCATCTACTTTTGCTGACAAACCTCATGAAAAAGAATGGGAGAATTTCTTCGAGTTAATGTTCGATGAATACTATAGTGGAACTTCGACAAATGCATCAAACCATCATTCCGTTGCACCAGATCAAAATCATCCACCACCACCAACAGAAGATGCATCTATAACGGTCGAAACCAATTCACCAACTCCATCAACATCATATACATCTACTCCAGCAACTCCAATTCTAGAAACAGTTATACCAGCAGTTGATGAACAAAACCAAAACATACCATTTCATGAAGAACCTACTCAAAACCAAAACGATGCAACGTTAGATGAAGACTTATTTGAAAACCCGTTTGCTACGGAATCAACTGAATCATCTTCAAGCTTACAAGAACCATCTAACTCGCACTCGTATAATCTATGGTATCCTTCTACTCTGAAGTGGACAAAAGACCATCCGATTGAACATGTTATTGGTGAACCGTCAAGGCCAATTCAGAGGAGACGCCAACTTGCCATCGATTGCGACTTGTGCATCTACCTTTGCTCAATTAGCACTAAAGAACCAAAGAACATTCGGGAGGCAATGGCAGATAATGCTTGGATAGAAGCAATGCAGGAGGAACTTCTCCAATATCGTCTACATGACTCTTGGGATTTGGTTCCAAGACCAATTGACATTCGCGTCATTGATCTCAAATGGTTATGGAAGAACAAAAAAGATGAAGAAATGACTGTAATTCGCAACAAAGCTCGTCTCATGGCCAAAGGATACAGACAGGAAAGGGGGATAGACTATGAAGAGTCATTCGCGCCGGTAGCTAGACTTGAAGCAGTCAGGATATTCTTAGCCTATGCAGCTCACAAAAACATCACGGTTTATTAGATGGACATTAAGACCGCGTTCATGAATGGAACTCTGAAAGAAGAAGTGTACGTGAGTCAGCCAGAAGGCTTCATAGATATGGAACATCCAGACTACGTCTACAAACTCAAAAAGGCAATCTATGGATTAAAGCAAGCTCCGAGAGCGTGGTATGACAAACTGTCTTCTTTCCTTATCCTAAACAATTTCACCAAATGAACTGTTGATCCTACCTAATTTACACAAAAATGCAAAAACGACATTTTGATCGTTCTGATTTACGTGGACGGCATCATTTTTGGGTCCACTAATCCGAATCTTTCAAAACATTTTGAAAATCTCATGAAAAGCAAATTTGAAATGTCCATGATGGGGGAACTAAAGTTTTTTCTTGGTTTACAAATTCATCAATCCCCACATGGAATTTTTATTAATCAAGCTAAATATAAAACTGAGATTTTGAAAAATCATGGTATGGATAATTGTGATTCGGTCGGAACACCAATGGTAACTTCACCAAAAATTGGAGCCGATTTATTTGGGAAACATATCGATCCAAAGAAATATGGAGCATGATTGGTTCTCTCATGTACCTCACTGCTAATCGACCCGATATTCATTTTGCTGTTTGCTTATTAGCACGGTTTCAGGCAAAGCCTACCGAACTGCTCCTCAAAGAGGTTAAAAGGATCTTTCGGTACCTGAAGACATCCATTCACAAGGGTCTTTGGTATCCGAAGGAATCCGGATTTGATCTTATTGCCTTTTCAGATGCGGACCACGTAGGTGATCAAGTTACAGCAAAAAGTACATCCGGAGGAGCACAATTTTTGGGTGAAAAGTTAGTAAGCTGGTCTTCAAAGAAACAAGATTGCACTGCACTTTTAACCACTGAAGCAGAGTATGTGTCTCTATCTACGTGTTGTGCTCAAGTTCTATGGATGAGAACACAACTCACAGATTATGGCTTTACTTTCGATAAAATACCTATGTATTGTGACTCGAAAAGTGCCATAGCCATATCGTGCAATCCTGTTCATCACTCGAAGACTAAGCACATTCGTGTCCGCTACCACTTCATCAAAGAGCACGTAGAAGAGGGTACCGTTGAGTTATTTTTCGTGAAGACAGATTACCAACTCGCCGATCTATTTACTAAAGCCCTTCCAAAAGAAAGGTTTAACGATTTAGTTCGACGAATTGGAATGCCAAGCCTAACCCCTGAGGAGTTAGAACGTCTTCTCGAATCTTCTTGAAAATGATTTTCCAAAAAGCTTCACTGTAAATATTTTTGAAAAACAAAATACAAAATTTGAAAAACCAACAAAAGCAAAATATAAAAATATAAATCTTTCAAAAAATTCAAAAACAATATAAAATCAAAAATCCAAAAATATTCTTCTCACGACATGTCTCTCGGATAATCGATATTCTGTATGTTTCTAGAAATTTCATTTAACATTGATACGGACATGTACAGATGCTTGAGCGAGAGTTCTTTTAATGTTTTCCAAAACATGTCGTTTCTCTAAAATTTCTTCAAAAATGGCTTTCGTATACTTCAGTACGAAACCCAGACAAAAAATGATGACTTTTGATTATTTCAAATCAAAACTCGTGTTTTTAAAGAAAAATCATCATCATCATCTTGAGCACCTTTTTCAAGATTGTTCAAAAAGATTTTCAAAATCTTTCAAAATTTTTTGTGCTCAAGATAACTCCCTCTAAAACCCTTTAATTGATTATGCTTTATTAAATGGGGAGTATAAAACAAAATGTTCAAAATTCATGCTTAAATCAAATTCGTTTGTCTCCCCAAAAGATTCTAAAATGTTGTTTAATCCGATGATATCAAAAATATCACGAATATGCTATTTTTGAGGGGGAGAAGACGTGGTTAAAATGTGATAAAAAATGTTTAATGATCGGTATTTGAATCTCAAAAGAGCTCGACTCAGTTGAAACCAATGAATTGACGAGTAATCAAAGTCAGTAAATGTACCATTTCGAGAAACTTGTGATAGACATGCACTTTCATGGGTCTAACCTTCTTTTCAAGAAGAGTTTACAACTTCAAGGTAGTTATTAGAGCTAGTTGTCACCTAAAAACTGACAATGGAACTCTTTAACTAAGCTAGGTAACCGTGTCTTGTGGGGAATTGTCTATCATGAGCCGATCAATTCAAAAAGTGCGAACTCTACCCTCACTGTGCAGATTTCTGTCAATACTTATAAGCACATGTGAA
This sequence comes from Chrysanthemum makinoi, assembly GCA_910596185.1. Lineage (NCBI taxonomy): Eukaryota > Viridiplantae > Streptophyta > Magnoliopsida > Asterales > Asteraceae > Chrysanthemum > Chrysanthemum makinoi. The sequence continues at coordinate 168,788,413 of OU343223.1, forward strand.
GGGGGAGTGTTTCTGAAAATATAAAACTCTCGGAGTGTTTCAAACATGTTTTCAATCATAAACACTCTGAGAGATTTTCAAGAAAAATGGTTTTATGACAACATGGGACAGTCATGGAGTTATAAGGTGACTAAGGATAGAAAATCCGTCTTATGATCCGCCAGAGCCGGAGGGATCTACCCAAGGACAATACCCATAGTTAGTATTAGAATTCCTTAGGTATGATTGAAAAAAAAGGAGTAATGTGAGAAAGGAGAAAGAAGGGGTTGAAGAATTAAAAAGAAATGTAATGAAAAAGGGTGAAAAGAAATAGCCCTCAATAATCAACCTTAGGGCAGAAACTGGGTTCAATTCATATGCTACTAGTTGTCACTAAGATGACACTGGTATTGAAGGCAAAGACGTCATGGACCCAGTGACGCACTGCACTAAACCTTCTAGCCACTCAATTCCTCTTAAAAGGATTTGTTTCATTCTCACTGGGAACCCTACATAATCTATCGACTCTCTCTTAGAGATTGTTGGTATTGAAGAAGGAGACCCTCTCCCTAGTCTCCGCTCAGGAAAACCAAAATGCACTAATCATGTCTAGAGCCACGAGATTCATTAAAAGATCTCATAGGAACACATGACATTTCATCGCTTGTTGTTCATCAATAAGGACACAAGTGATACATTCTAGAGTCCTACACAGATCTTAGCAATCTGCCAGAACATTTATGAGAGGTTTCACAATTGTGATCCTTAGTGATTGAATGGAAACTCCTGCCAGGGTCAACATCAAGCAGCCCTGACAGTAGGTCACTTCGGTAATTCTTTATGGGTTACGCTTAGTGTGTCTCAAACGGTCTACCGTCGTGAAGTGATGCTTGATTGTACTTGACTCACCGAACTGTAGATGTACTTCGGTATGTCATGTTAGCCTTCTTGAGGGCCTCCAGTTTCATGAACAGCCTTTGCTAGAATTAGAGATGTGTTTTCACACTATGCTGTTAACACCCTCAACATTCAAACTTGTAAGTGCTGGAAATCCCGCTAAGGAGATTCCTTTCACGAATCGAATCCTGAATATGAGGGTCGTTACTTGAATTTATTCAATGTAGTGCCAACTGTCCCTTATGGGATTAGGACGGCTGATTCGCCTGACCAAGGTGAATGGAATCAAGACATTCATCAGTAGAACAATTGTAGTAATCAATTCTTTAAGAAAAGATTACAATGATCAATTGGTGTTCGTGACTGTACCTAGGAAGCTACTACTGATGGATGCTCGCGGGAGGAAGAGATCGTGCAGATTCTCCACATGCTCATACCAACAACACATGAAAGTTCTCATCAAAATCAAAGGCAACTCAAAGTTAAAGATGATTCTTCGTCAATGTCAAAGAATCTACAAAGTATAAAGACTCGAGAACTACATCATTGGTAATTAAAAGTCAAATAGAAGTGTGAGCATGGTGGAGAATGACGTGGAGACACCTAACCAACGAAGTTGACAACGGCAGAATACCACATTAACTGATCACAGAGCATGAAGGAACAAAGAATTAAGACTACTCTATATCAACACACAAAGTTCAAGCTCAAGGAAAGTAAAGACCTATTCAAGTGGAGCATCTTTTGAATGACCACCCCTTAGGGGGAGATTGTTAGCCGTAACATTATTTAATAGAAGTGATGTTCATTCACGTTTAGGAACTTTGTAACGTGTGTTAGATATCGTGATAGAATAGTCAATGGGCTCGAGGATTGGGCTAAGCTAAATGGGTATTAGTTATGTTAAGCTAGCCTTTTATCTCTTGTAATCCAATCCTACCCAACCCAATCCATACGAGGCCCATGGAAAGCCCATAAGGGTGTTTAGTACTTGTAGTATAAATACCCCTCAAATGTGTCATTTGAGGGGTGTGCTTGAGTGTGTTTTGTGTGTGTTTTTCTTTGAAATAAACATCATCTTGTTTTCATCTTTCTCTCTACATACACGATTTATATCATATCAAGTCACCATCTTTCCTTTCTTCTTCATCTTTCTTTACGCTTATAGTTTGTGTTTAACGTGTGTTCATCTTGTGGTAACGTGGGTATAGGCATAAGGTTGATGTAAAAACAAGGTCCTACAAAATGGATGTCAAAAGTGCTTTTCTAAATGGTTTTATTAATGAAGAAGTATATGTAGCTCAACCTCTGGGTTTCATCGATTTTGAAAAACCTAAACATGTGTATAAGTTAAAGAAAGCCCTTTACGGTCTTAAACAAGCTCCAAAAGCTTGGTATGATAGACTCAAGTCATTTTTAATCAAACACAACTATACCATGGGGTTAGTTGAGAACACACTTTTTACTAAGAAAAGAGAGTCACATATAATTATAGTTCAAATATATGTAGATGATATTATATTCGGATCCACTTGTCAAGACATGTGTGATGATTTCTCTAAAATAATGCATGACGAGTTTGATATGAGTATGATGGGAGAACTTAGTTTCTTTCTTGGTCTACAAATCAAACAAGTAGAAGATGGTATCTTATTTAATCAACCTAAATACATAAAAGAGATTTTAAAGAAATTCGATCTAGAAGATTTGAAACCAATTAGGACACCAATGTCATCCGACACCAAACTCACAAAAGATGAAGACGGCGAATCCGTCGATAATACTAAATATCGTGGCATGATTGGTAGTCTTCTCTACCTCACGGATAGTAGGCCGAATATCATGTTTAGTGTTTGTCTATGTGCTAGGTTTCAAGAAGACCCTAAAACATCACACCTAGAAGCCGTAAAAAGAATATTTAGATACATTAAGGGGACAACACAATTAGGATTATGGTATCCTAAGGGCACAGGAGTAGAAACAATTGTATATGCAAATTCTGACCATGCAGGTGATTATGTTGACCGAAAAAGTACAAGTGGGCTATGTACTTATATGGGATGTTGTTTAACATCTTGGTTTTCAAAGAAATAAATGGCATTAGCAATATCAACAACCGAAGCCGATACGTCTCCGCCGGCAAAGCATGCCAACAAGCACTATGGATGAAACAAGCGTTAGTTGACTACGACATTCATCTAAGTGACATAGCCATTCTATGTGACAACAAGGGTGCCATAGATCTAAGCAAGAATCCGGTATTACATTCTCGCACAAAGCATATAGAGATTCGTCATCACTTCTTAAGAGACAATGTTCGAAAGGGGAACATCTCTATTGAGAAGGTAGCGTCCAAAGACACCATAGCCGACGTCCTCACCAAACCGTTGAAGCGGGAACAATTCAACCTACTTCGTCTTGGTCTTGGTCTCATGGAACAAACATCGTAATTTAATTTTTGACTCTACAAGGTATGTAAACACTATAGCCTTCTTCTTTCTGAGTCTAGGATCTCTATTTCACGCATAACTCACAAACAATACAGGAATTTTCAAAACCCAAGATAAATTTTTCACTTATAACTCATAGTTTCTCTTATTTTCTTTCAAAAATACGTACAAGTTGTAAACACATAATTACATACACATTATCTTTTCATAGGATAAAACGATTTTTATTCGCACATAGAAACCTCTTTTTGAAACATTTTCTAAAAATGATACCTCTTCCCGTATCAATTTCACAAAAGCAATTTCTCACGTCTAGGAAAAATCGCTTTTTCATTATTAATACAAAGTAAAAACCCGTTTTCATTGCATCTCATGTTTCTTGAATGCTAAAGGAGATACATAACTAATATGTATTTTCGGGTACATTCATTTAAACAACAATGAATTAGGAGCACTCGGGTTATCTCACATAATAGTATGCTTTTTCACTTCTGCTCTATTTTTCTTTTCTTTTTAAGAGTCGAGATAACCGCAACTCAAAATAGTTTGCATATAGGCACACACTAGGCAAAAATGTTTCCAAAAGGAAAATTTTGTGCTGCCTGAATCACCAGACCCACGGATCCCAGCCTTAATGCTGGACGGATCCCTCAAGGGAAGGATCCGTGGGATCCGTGAGACAGAAGCTGGTTTTAACTTCTATTTTCTCACTTTGGATGAAAACTCCAACATTTTTTCATTTTTTAGAGTATGTTCTTTAATGCTTGTGTTCTCATGATCACATGCCTTAAATTCATATCTAATCATTAGATTTTAATCCACATTTTTGGTCAAGCATTCATTACAATGCATTGTTTTTCTATATATAGAACTCCCAAAATGCTTGCATAATTCATCTCATCTTCACAAACAAACAACACCATGTCATTCACAAGCTCTTACAACTTAGATGAATCACCTAGTACAAACAATCCTCTGCATGAAAGCCAAACTTTTGTACTACCACCTTCCAAAATACCACAATCAAACTCTAGGATATCCGCACGGATTAGCATCCGATCTTGTTGTTTAGCAAAACCATCATCAAATGGCTCATCACCATCAAATAACTCACCACAAGATGCTTCCATTATAGCACCTCCTTCATCACCAACGAGTACACCAACTTCATTACCCAATCACTCACCACCAAAAGTCACTCTTTTGGAACTCCTTAAGACTCCAACAAGATCTCAACAACCAAAACAAAAAGAAATAGCCTTTTTTTGACACCTCCCACTTCTCCAAACATAATTTTCAATGATCTTGAAACATCACTACCCTTAGCTCCCATTAAGCTACAAGAACATCTAGGTTCTTTTCCACCACCACTTCCAAACTTTCCGGACTTTGATCCGTATTTTCTTATTTTTCCACCACATCTTCCGCAACTCACAAATCAAAACAACCCGAAAAACTTCCGCACTCATTACCCACATCACTTACATTGTGAACATTGCCAATCCACTAGGGAAATTGCAATAGAAGTTATGGAAGAAATGCGATTCATACTCAACCTCATCCTTGATCGCATCAATACCATTACTCATCAAAACCTCCATCCATAACCTTATGCAAGCATGGACGGAATCATTATTACAATTTTCTATTTTTAGTACTTTTCTTTTGAGTCATTTTCAAGAACAAGTCTTGTTCTAATTTTTACATGCTTGTAGGTGGCATAAATACCACTACACTTTGTTGTTTTATTACAAGGCCTTGTTTACATACATTGGCTCCCAATCTTGATTCTCGTCAATCACAAGATTACCTAAGCATGTTACTAACATTTCTATTTGTAGGATTTTTATTTTTCTTCACTTGACGCCCCAAACTAGGGAGAGCTACCGTCAAGGGGGAGTAAGCGATACGTGGACTAATTTTTCCACACTTTTATTTCTTCGTTGGGTTAACTTTTTGTTTCGACAAAAAGGGGGAGAAGAAGTAAAACTTAGGGGTTTTCAAAACATACATCTATTTTTAAGTTTTACTCATCATAACATTATGTTTTCTCATCAACAAAAAGGGGGAGATTGTTAATACAAAATAAACCGTAAAAACGTTTATTAATATTTTGCGATCTCTTTGTGTTTTGTTGATAACAAATATAATGTTATCTTAAGTACAATTATAAGGATACATGTTATTTTTGTAAAGCATTTACATATAGCCATTTAAATACAAATTGTTGTAATAAATCATTTGTTGTAATAGTTTATTAGGATGGGTAAAAATCACAACCCATGGATCATATCCATAACCCATGGTATTGACCCATACCCACTTAACTAGATACATTGTACTCATTAGATACATTGAACCTAAAAGAATACCCATGGACCAACCCATAACCCATAACCCATGACCCATAACCAAAAAACCCATGGGCAAAGAGGAGCGTCCCACGGATCCCTAGGATTACACTAGACGGATCCCTTGTGGGAGGGATCCGTAGGATCCGGGGAACAGTGGCAGATTTTTCCTATAAATAGAGAGCCATTTCTTCATTCTAACCCACCCCTCTTCTTACCAATTCTCTCATATACTCTCATTCTCTTCTAACAAAAGATCACTTGATCTAGAGAGTACTTCTTTCTTTCTTTCTTTAGTGATTCTCATATAGGTCCTTCTCTAAGGCGAGATCACGAGCATTCTACAAGTCATCCAAGCAAGGGGGTCCTTGATTGATTTGTTCCTCCGCAAGATTTCTGTAGCGAAGATCTTGTATTTGATATTTCACATATTTGTTGTGTAATAGTCGTGTTGGTTTGGTCCACCGTGTTACGGACTCGGTATTTAGCTTTGTATCGGAAAAAGGTGTAAGCAACGTTGTGAAGGCTTCTCCGCCAAGTTGAAGGGGTTTGTTGACATAGTGCTTGAACTCTCGAGTAGGTGACTCGGGGAGTGGAGTAGGGCAAGGAAGGTGTCCTTGTAGCCGAACCACTATCAATCGATTGTGTCATTTCTATCCCTTTTCTTTACTTTATTTACTTGCTTTATGATTAGATCTATACTTTCTCTACATCCATACGATCTCACATATTATCGAATCTAAAGTTTTTGAAACTAACTTAAAATCGGCAAAACTATTCAACCCCCCCTTCTAGTATTCCATAATATTTTAAAAAATGAAAACTTGGAAATCTAGTTATTTTTGGGTGATTTTTCTTTTTCTTTTACCACTTGGGGGAATTGGGCTCTTACCACCACAAAATAACTATCACTTTAAGGAGTTACGTTGTAGTGCACAGTTTCACATTTAATTGTGGATTTTCAAGAGGTGATGTACGTCTTATACTTGATGGTTGGTTGGATGAAGAGTATAGAATACTTAGAGATTCAATGGTGGATGAAATCTCGGCACCGCTCTTTGTTACATATGTGCAAGTTTAAGTCACGAGTTCGGGTTGTTTTACTTCAGGGTCAAACTCATCATATTGGGTTTTCTCCTTCAGCTGTCACGGCAAAGAGCCTACTGAATGATAATGGATTGATTACAAGTTTTGCCAAGAGATGCTAAAAAGAGAGAGATTATGACGTTTGAACACAACAGTTCAAGCCTCGTTCTCTAAAGAAAAGAAAAGTGTACGTCTCAGCGCGCTTTATCTTCTGAAGAAGAGAAATCTTCTTATGACGTTTGAACACAACAGTTCAAGCTTCGTTCCTCAAAAGAAAAGAAATGTGTACGCTTCAGTGTGCATTATCTTCGGAAGAAGAGAAATCTTCTCATTAATGACCATTCTCATCAACATGCTTCATACTTTTTCCAAGCGCTTTCAATTATCAAGTGAACCGGACTATAGATGATTTTTCTCTTATTCCACTTGCTTAAGTATAATGACGAAGGCGACATCATATGCAACCTTTGAGGGGGAGAAGTGTGAATAGACTACATTTGGATGATACTCACATGTTTAATCAAGAATGGCAACTTCGTATGCAATTCTTGAAGGGGAGAAGAAGTGTGAAACTGCTGCATGTTGAGTTATATATGAGAATATATGGTCATACGGCTCCTAACTCATGGAAGAATCGAGCTTCTTCTTGTCGGGTCATCTTCATCATATCTTCAATAGAGATGATGGTGTACAGATTAGTTCCACGTGTTCCTTTTAAAAGTTAGTTCCACGTGTTCCTTTTAAAAGTTCGACACCATCTAGTTCTCTAATGAAGCAAGAATGTTTTCTAAAGGCCACTTCTAGATCAGAGTCATAGAATTGACCAACAGAGAACAGATTATGACCAACATATTAACAAAGCAAAAGTGTTCCTCTAAGAGCCGTTGGTTGACATCTTCTCACGGACTGATGAGTTTAACGACAAAGTGCTTCCTGTTGCGGGGCTGATTTCTTTGATAAACATCTTTCTGTTCTTGTTTGATTGGGAGGGATTTGAGTTAAGAGGATTTGCTAAATATATGTTAACGGGAATGCATTTGGTGAGAAGAAGATGTTAACATTCTATTCCCCAAACGGACAATCTAGAAGGAGGTCGAGTGTACAGTCTGTTCTACACTTTCTACTGCGTGTTAGAAGACTAAAGAATTACATTTGATTATCTAAAGACTTCTTCTTAATCTGAGCATTTATCAAACAGATTGTCGGTTTAGGGGAGAGCACTAATTGGGGGAGAGTGAAATGTCAGATTTAATCCCCAATTAGACTTGCTCACATTCTACTTCAGCAAGTTGATTCTCACAAGATTTCTAATGGTCTTCTCATAAGATTTATAGTAAATGGGCGTATAATGTGTTGCTGATTCTGAAGCATCAAAACCAGCAAGGGGGAAGGAGACATGTATCCAAACCCGAGTAAACTTGATGAACTTAATACTTCTAGGTGATTGAAGATATCCCGGGAAGACAAATGTCATTACCGCAGAGAAACTCAAGGTTTGACTTATGGCGTTTAGTGTTCTTATTCCAACTATGTGGGGGAAGAGATGGAAGAGTTAGTGTCTGGTGATAAAAGAGGTACACAAGTGTGTGATGATTTCAATGTTATCGTAATCATCAGGGGAGAGAGACTATGTACATTAGGGACGTTTAGCTGTTTCACTTGAGAGCTTAATCAGTGATTTAGATATATAATCACTTATTCCGGAGTTGACATCCGTAGAGATAATCAGTTATTCGGCCTGCTACTTCAATGTTAACGGTTATTCTCTCCTTGGGCATTCAGGTACTTCGGGTTCTTGAGCTTCATACACTTTCTTCAGAGGAGAGAAAAGTATACTTCGGGGTTATTCTTTGGATATCAGACTTAATCTGCTACTTCGATGTTATAAGTTTATCTGTCCTTGGGTATATGTGTATTCGGGTTCTTGAGCTTTATTCCAAGAGACTGGCGGTATCAATTCAACTACTTGAAGGAATTTGTCTCTTGACAACTTTTTGGTATGGATCGCTTCAGACTTTAGTGGAAAAGGAATTTGAGAAGATTATTTAAATGTGGGATGATACGTTGCTATTCTTCTACCTTGATGATATAACCCCGAACGAAGAATCACAAAGATTATTCTTAAAAAGGAGCAGCAAAATCGATGATAATGGTGTGCTTCTGTGTGCACCTAGCTAAGGCAAGATTGAAATAGAGTTTCGAATCTGCTCAACAAAAGGATTTTCGGTTTAGGGAGAAGCTACCAAAGTCTCACTTTCAGATGGTTCAATTTCTTTCTTCTTTTTTAAGAGCCTCAGAAGCTTTGGTGGTGGATGTTTAAGAGATGACGATTTCTATCTTCTACAACGGGGCTGCTCGATATCCTTATCTCGGTACTCGTATCATCATCCTTCTTAAACTATATCATCTACTCTATCTTTGTACATATTTATCAAAAACCAAAATACAAAAATATAAAACCAGCAAAAAGAAAATAGAAAAATATAAAACCTACAAAAATCCATAAAAATCAGAAAATTTGAAAAAGACAAAAGATATTGTTTTTCAAAGACATGTCTTCTGGTATCGATAACATCTACGGTCTTAGAAATGTCATTCAATAATGGCACGGGACCATAAATGAAGTTCGAGCAGGAGGTGTAAATATTTTTTCAAAAACATGTCTAAATCTATGGCTTGCAGTTACTTCAGACTGTAACCCGTGCTTAAACAATGGTTTGCTATTATTTCACATAGCTACCCGTTCTTCAAGAAAGGAAAGTGCTACGCTAAAACGATTTTCACAAAATTCGTGCACTTATCCTAAAACTAATTGAGGAAAGTATGTCAAAGTACTGCTGTTCCTACACAAATGTTTTTCTTTCTAAAATTCTTCGGAAAAATATTTGTTGTATTTCAAAATGGTGGAAAATGAGTTGCTTTAAAATCAATCAGACTTGGTGTTTTCATAATATTTGGAAACTCAATCAATGACTACAACGTTTTTAAACTTTTTATGAAATGTGTCATTGATTGAGGGGGAGAATGTTTTCAAATCTATATCATCTATCGGGCTTATCTAATTATCCTACGTGCTTAACTGAAAATGATAGTTGCCTATGTCGAAGGACTAGGAATTTAGGATATGATTGTTAGAATTAGATGACTATAGTTGGATATACATGTTATTCCCATGCTTTACATGATCTGATTGATATGTTGGATTGCATTGTATTAGTCGATTGCTGTTTGGGTGATGTCGACCACCATATATCTGTATGTATGTTTACTAACGTATGCAGATATCATGGTATAAAAGAATGTTCCCAATCCAGATCCCACAATTGAAGATGATTGGATGCCAAAAGGAAAGGGCAACTATTTCTTGGGTCGACAAATGAAAAAACGAAGCTTAATTGGACCTCTATGGAGAGTTGGCATGACAAATGCAACGTCAGAGGTCTCACTGCATCAGCAGACGGTTTTCTTCCAACCTTCAGCAACAACAACAAAAGCAGCTTATCCACCTAACATATCTTTGTGCAGGGATAATAGTGATGATATCATTTTTAAACAATTTTTGAAAAATATTGTCTTGAAAATGGAAAAATATTGTTCTGAAAATAAACTGAACTCAAATTTTGGAAATCAACCGGACTTCATTTTAAACTAAAGTCACTTAATCAACGACTACGGTCATTGATTGAGGGGGAGAGTGATTTCAAACTTAAGTATTTTCAAACGATATTTCTTCATAAAAGTCTGTTTGTACCTAATAAAGTGGTGATCTAAAGATTTAATGTTATGTCATGGTATGATTGTCTTTAAAACTCAAAGATCTTTCAAAATGAATTTTTTTCTGTTCTTGTTTGATTGTGAAATTGTTTTATTTTACCTAAAGATCTCTTAAAATCATCATACCTGACACTAACAATCTTTAATGTCTGAATTGGTCCATATCAATCATTTTTCAAAATTAAATCTTGCCACGTCTTTCCCCAAATTTTTCTAAATGATTTAAATCAATTGGGATCACAAATCTCAATTGGTTTGAAATTTTTGATCGGGGGAGAGATCGTGATTTAAATCTCAAATTGGTTTTAAAGGGTTGTTTCAAAAGCTCTCCTTCCTTCATGTGCCAAACGATTTAAATACATAATGCACATGATTGAGGAGGAGCATTTATCCATAAACTAGAAGAGAATTTAAACCAGGCATATTTTCTCCCATGTTTTCTAAACCTATTTAAATCACTTGGGATCCAAAATCTCAAAGGATTTGATATTTTTTATCGGGGGAGAAAATGTGATTTAAATATGAAATCTGATAACAAGCGATCGTTTTGACTCAAAAAGTGCAGGCTGCTCTCCCATATGTGCTAAACGCTTTCGAATCTCGAAGCACATATTAACGGGGAGCATTTTTAATGAAATTAAACTATCAAGGTACAAAGGTTTCAACATTTTATCATATGTACCTTGATTGAGTTTGAAATGGTTTTCTCTATGGCAAATGTGATCGTGAAAGTACTTCTAAGATCTCTTTCCTCTATGTGTTAAATGATTTCACATAACTAACGCACATTTTGAGGGGGAGAATTTACCAAGAAAATCAAATGGTTTTTTCCACGGAAATTGTGATCAAGAATATATTTCTAAGAACTCTTGCCTCCATGTGCTAAACAATTTCAAGATCATATGCACATGTTGAGGGGGAGCATTTCTAAATGATCAAAACTATTAAGGTACAAAATGCTTTGATCTCGTATCACAAGTACCTTGATTGATTTTACAAATTATTTTTCAATTGGTTTCAAGAAGGAAAGAACAATACCAAAAGACCGACCAATTTACTTTATGCATGGTGTTATAAGGATGGTTAGGTTAGGTATTCGTTCCCACGATCCCGCCAGAGCCGGAGGGATCTACCCAGGGACAATCCACTAGATAGTGTAGAAGTCCTTAGGTATGATAAAAAAAAGGAGAAAAGTGAGAATAAGGGAAGAGTGCCGACTGAGATAGACCTAGAACTGGAATAAACCCAACAAGGTTCTAGTAATGAAGTCTCGGTAAGCACTGAAGGGGTTGAAGAATGAAAAAGAATTGAATGTGAAAAGGGTGAAAATAAATAGCCCTCCATTAATTCAACCTTAGGGCAGAAACCAGGTTCAATACATATGCTACTGGTGTCTACTTAGGTAACACTGGTATTGAAGACAAGACGTTATGGACCCAGTGACGCACTGCACCTAACTTCCCAAACTACTCAAGTTCCTCTTAAAAGGACTTGTTTCATTCTAACAGGGAACCTACATAATCTATCGACTTTCTCTTAGAGATTGTTGATATTGAAGAAGGACACCCTCTCCCTAGTCTCCGACGTAGGAAACAAAAGTGCACTATTGAGTCTAGAGCCAAGAGATCATCCACAATATCTCATTAGGACACAAAATTAATGAAGACTTACTGTTTCACACAATGTGAAAAGTAAGAATATATTAAGAGTCCTACGCATTATCCTTGTGGTATTGCCAGAACATCCAAGTGATATGTAAAAGTATTCACGATGAAGATGGAAATCCTTCTAGAGCCAACATCAAACAAGCTCTTGGTAAGTGACATGTGAGATCTTTCCAAAAGATCAAGCTTGTGACAACTGGATAGAAACGATGGGGCGATTCATTCTTGAATCAACCTTGGTCCAGGAAATGAATTGACGAATACTTTTGGAAAATCCGTTCGATGTGCAAATCTTCTTTTCTCTAGCACATCGAATGTGTATTCATGTTTTCAAACACAAAAAGTATCTCTGATTGAAAAAATACTTTTGGAAAACCGTTCGATGTGCAAATCTCTTCTTTTCTCTAGCACATCGAACGTGTATTCTTTTTCAAATACAAAAAGTATTTTTGATTGAAAATTGATCCTTCTCATAAAACCTTTGTCGTATTGCAAAACTCTTTCTTCAAGCAATATGCGATTGTTTTTCAAATCAATTTTTCATGAATCAGTGAATCTCAATTCGCTGGTTCACTCACTCCTTGTTGTCTACTTTGGGAAGCTCCGGTTTGAGAACGGCTAGATCAAGCGGCGAAACCTTGTCAAGGAGATTCTTCATAACTCTACCTGATCACAGGCAGTATTTATACTGATCAAAGGGGAACCGTGGTTCTTGCAACTATATTCAACGAAAGTGAACAAAGACACTTTCGTGTGTTTTAGTGCTAACTGTTGTTTGCCGGAACATTGGACGGTTGCAACTGATCATTATTGAGAAGTCAATTCACTACCGCATGCTCACAACTTACACCAATATAATTGAAGAAAATCATGAAAATCAAAGACATATAAAGATGCTTCCGATACTCTGATGAAAAGATGTCATGATCCAGAAAGTGTGAGCATGTCGGTCCAAAAGTCACAACATCACATGAAAGCAACACAACAAAGGGTGATCCAGAGATTTACTGTGGCTGATGATCTCAAAGAAAGCTCGAAGATCATCAAGACGTAGATCAGTTAAAGGCCTCCACTGAAAGTACAACATAATTGGACTATGAAGAGTCACTATTTAAGCACAAAGATTGCGGACTTAAAGAATTGAAGTCTACGAGCTCTGAACTGAAGACAACATAGAATGCTAGGATTTAAAATGTAAATCATGGGGTGAACTCCCTTAGGGGGAGATTGTTAGGAATTGGAAATTCCATAAGGAAGTGTCGGTCACCCCAATTATAGTCTAGCATATGTTAGCTCATAGACATATCGTTATTTACGTTATTTAGTAGTTAATTAGTTAGTTATTAGCGTAGTTTAGTTTAGTGTAACACCGTGGAGGAAGGACGGGTCTTTACCCACTGTATGCCTGATCCACAGCCCGACAGGAGGGCGTATAGGTTGTAACTATAAATACCCCTTCCATCTTTGGAAAGGGTGGAACTTTTAATCTAACATTTCTTCTTTTTTGTTAAACCTCTCGTTAGAATTCCCTCTCTACTCTCTTCATCTCTCTAACATGGCATACTTGTATAATCATCTCCCTAGACCACCCGAATCATCAAACAACATATTATGTATGATCCTATAGAATGTATCTTTAACAAATTTGTTATGGATTTTACTTGATATTCGAATATGATGAAATTGATGTTTAGAAAGATTGTCCATGATGATTTAATTTCGTGTGATAGATCTTTGAATTCCTTGAAGCTATTGTAAACACACGAGTCAATAAGGTCTTGAATGTAGTCGAGAGGTTTATGATTGTGATGTAGTTGTATTTTTGTTTTTGATTGAGATTGATTGTGAGTTGAATGTTGATTGTGAGTTGAATGTTTTGTTCTTTGATGTTCTTCATTTATGATCTTGGCTTATTTTTTTGTGTTCTTTGATGTTGGTTTGATGTAACTTGTAACGATTTGTTGTAACTTGTGTTTGAAAATTCATTTACTCATCCCTTTTCTCAAACCGCATCTTTATATGACAAACCACATCTTTATATGACAAACCGCATCATCTTTTAGTAAACCTCAGACTTTTTATATCAAACCGCATATCTTCTTGAGTTTACTTCAAACCGCATCTTTCAAACTGCTGTCATGAGTCAAAACGCATATACAGTCAAACCGCATTGGTAACAAAATGCATAGCAAGACCAAACCGCTTTTAGAACTTTGAATCTGGACCAATTGGTATCAAACCACAACATTTTTGAGATTTTGACAAACCGCAACATTTTTGAGTCAAACCGCTTTAGGACACAAACCGCACTTGCGTCAAAACGCAGTCGTGTGTTTACCAAACCGCAACCAGTTACAAACCGCATCCAGATCTCTGAATCTGGACAGAATTATGACAAACCGCATAGTCCAAAACGCTGCAGCAGGTCAAACCACTTTAATCATAACAAACCACATTATAAACATTGAACTTGGACCGTTTAACAAACCGCAGTAAATAGATGCAAACCGCACAGAAGAATATGACCTCAAACCGTTAATAATTTAAGACAGATTCTGTACCAGCAACGTTGATTACAAACCAGTATAAAACAGTTTATCAATTGCTTAAAACTATTATAACAATCGGTATAAAACAGTTTTAGAGAATATTTGACCACATGAAACAACAAAAACCAGACATCATATTCATAACATCATCAACTTAAGAACCTGATTCGGAAACAACATCAAACCACATCACGCCACATCAACACGCATCAATATTGAACAAACCGCATACACAAACCGCTCACTAACCATACAAGTCATCAAAAAAAACATAACCTGTGCTCTGATACCAATTGTTGGATCATACATATTATGTTGTTTGATGATTCGGGTGGTCTTGGATGATGGAAATACATGTTAGCCATTAGAGAGATAAAGAGTAGAGAGGGTGTTCTTGAGAGAGAAAGTAAAAACAAAAAAGAAAGGTTAGATTGTGAAGAAGCACCACCCCTTCCAAGGATTGAAGGGGTATTTATAGTTACAACCTAAACGTCCTCCTGTTGGACTGTGGATCAGGCATACAGTAGGTAAAGACCCGTCCTTCCTCCACGGTGTTACTCTAAGCTAAACTAAGCTAATAACTAACTAATAAACCAATAAATAAAGATATTTCTACGAGCTAACATATGCTAGACAAAAGTTGGGGTGACCGACACTTCACTATGGAATTTCCAATTCCTAACATAATATTTATATTGTCTCGTTATACCTATGGTCTACCCTAGTGCACTAACTGGCAGTGTCCCCGGTCGTGTGTAATGTAGTATTCGGTAAAACCGAGGTCGTCCCAAAAGCTATGTGTGTGGATTTTAACTAAGTCTAGGTGTCACAGATTTTAATGGGTTTTAAGGTTGAAATGATTAATTAACTACTAAAATAAGAAAATAAGAAAAGCAAGTAAAGGCGAGGGTTGTGATCAATAGAGGAAAAGTGTACTAACCTAGTTACTCATCCTATCAATTTAAGTTCACGTTTAATTACTTCCAATTGCTTCAAGTGGGGGTTTAAGTCGCTAGGATAACATTTGGTCAGTTCGTCCTAACATATCAGCAAAGGTTTCGACCGGAGATCAATAGGTGACCCCTTTAAAGTCCAGTTGTTTTTAGTCCCCTAAGCCAAGTCATTAAGTTCCGCTACATGCAAGATTCATAACAATGAGTGCCCGGGCGCTAGCATCTTAAACACTCATCCCTAACTTCTTAAGTTCATCCAAACGGTAGGTGATCAGTTGGTCAAATCGCACAAGCGAAGAAGGGTCGTCAGTTGGTCAATTCTTACCCTTCCCACTCAGTCTACCTACTTAGGGTCAGTTGGTCATATCTCCTAACTAACTAGCCACTACCGCCATTCAAAACTACCGAAACAAGGGTAGCTACCAACAAACTATGCATGCATACACTAGAAACAATTATACAGAAGCAATGTAAACATAAACAAAACAATTAAGGAATCATAACTAGGCTAGCACCAGAGGTGCTTAGCCGCTCATATTAACTAAAACAATCGATTCAATGTTTAACATATCAAAATACATGAATTGAAAGTAAAGAAATGATAAAATACTAATGCTTATCGTAGGAGAGTGATTTCTCCCTTGGAGATGGCTCCGTATGCTCCTCAAGATCTACCTTCAACCTTCTACCCATGTTCTCTGAATTGGTGTGTGGATTGAATGAATAGAAATGATGGAATTTAGGCGGTATTTATAGGCCAGATCTGGTTACGGCGTAACTTAAGTTGAGAGTTACGCCGTAAAATACAATTCTTCGTATTTTGCTCTGGAAAAGCTGGTTACGGCGTAACATCAGGAATGAGTTACGCCGTATCTTCAATAAATCATGGTTATGCCGTAGTTGTGGAATAAGTTACGGTGTAGCTTGCAGCGGCGCGGAACATCATTTGACCTAATTAGTTACGACCTAATCCTATAAGGGAGTTACGTCGTAATCTTCAGTTTAGTTGTTTTTTTGAGCCATGCTTCTGTTACGGCGTAATGTGAGAGGAGAGTTACGCCGTGACATCTTCAAAATGGGCATACTATCATATATCTTCAATAAACTCTCCAAATCCGCGTCTCATTAGCTCCAATGCTCGTAATTTACCTGAAAGTGAAATATAGAGGAAAACAAGCGTAAATCCATATAAATGATATAAAATACGAGCATTATTGGGGGAAATTGACACTTAATATTCAGGATTATTTTATGTTATCAAATATCCCCTCACTTGAACTCTACTTGCCCTCAAGTAGACCTTATTAGATAGATTCCTAAAAAGATATCTCCCATTACCTGGAAAATATAAGTTTACAAATCCCTTATGCTAGAATAAAACAAAGCCGAACACCTCACGAAATGGGAACTAAAACACTCAAATCTCTCAACTATTTTAAGTGTCAATTTCGGGGTGATCACTCAACGCACAATCATAGAATGTATTCTATCATAAGCTTGGCGGTTACACAAATCTCCACAACTAGAGTTAAGGGCTAAACAATTCTCGAAGGCAATATGGGTAGACACGACAAAGGTTTAGGGTGAGTCGACATTACTAACATGTCACGGCGAAGTGGACAAAATCAATGATACATGACCAAATCCATGGCCATGGTGGAATCACTCCTAAACTAGAATTCAAGTGTTAGTAAGTAATATGTAATAGTTAGCATAATTATGGCTTTTATGTTAGTTATCAAGGTTAGGCTCATGTAGAAAGCCCACGAGCCTATCCAAAGCCAAATAAGTAAAGGATGGGAACTTGGAGTGTTGCCCTAGTTCCCTCCTATAAATAATCTTGTAAACCCTCACTTGAGGTATGGTTGTTCAATTCATTTCATTATCTACGCATAACTTATCTCACATACATACGCATAGTGTCGTGTCTTGTTCAACCGATCCTTTCTTTTCTCTAGTTCTTATATTGATGCTTTTGTTACAAACATGGTGACCTAACAGTGGTATCAATCGCCAAATAGTTGGGTGAAAAGGTTTTGTTTTTGAAGTTTTGGTTTTACGCGTAACTTTCGGTTCATAAACTTTCTCACGCATAAAAACTCATTTTTTACACTTTACAATCCAAGATTCTTGTACTTTCAAGGTTTTTAGGTGTTAAAATTTCAGTTTTTGGCAAAAAGTTTCAAACTTTACGTGTATTTCATTGGTTTTAAGCTTGATTTTATACGTGTGTTTAGTTCTACGCGTAACGTGTCTACAAGTTTTGGTTCATCAAGTTTCACACTTTTGTGTTATTTTGGTGATATTGAAGCTGTTTCATTACAAAAATCTGGTTTATAAACATCTTTGGGCAGAAATCAGTTTTGGTTCATTTTTACGCATAAGTAAACCCTAAGTTTACGCATAAGTTGTTCAAGGTTTGATCTTCAGTTTTCTTGGTTTACTCAGTGTTTTCTTGCTTGGATAAGCCTGAAAACACTTCGACTTTGGATATCTTTTACACTGAGATTAGTGTAAAGGATTTTTGGGCAAAACCCTAGTTTTACGCCTAAGCATAAAAGCTTACGAGTAAAAAATCTTACGCCTAAGCATTTCCTACGCATAAGCACGTCTTACGCCTAAGGAAAACTTACGCATAAGTTTCTTACTGCTAAGTCTTTAGTTTACGCATAACCTAAGGTTTAACTAACCCTACGCGTAAGCTACTCCTACGCGTAAGTCTCATTCTTACGCGTAAGTTTGGTGTTTTTACGCCTAAGGTTTTCTTTGCCTAAGCTTGGTTTCTACGCCTAAGGACTCTTCATCAACAAAGTTTCATTCGACTACAAAGATCCATTTTACAACACAAGTTTTCAAGATGTCTCAACCACCATACTCTAACTACTTTCCTCATGTGTATCCTCAACAACAACAACAACAACAACTTAGTCCTCAACAACAACAATTCAATCTACAACAAAAAGCTTATCAACAACAATTTAGCCAACAACATTTTCCACAACAAGGAGCAATTCCACCACAAATGGTTCAACCATCACCTAGTCTTCAAGTACAACCTTACACAAACTTTAACAATCAACATCCATCCAGGAATACTATGAAGGAACCAACTTGGTTTGCAAAGATGTGTGAAGCTTTAAGTAGCCAACAATCCATTCATGAGGCTGGATCACTTGATAGACCTCCAATGCTCACTCCCGAAAACTATGATCAATGGGTGATTAGGTTCTTTAGGTTTTGTGATCTAAAGAAGCCACATGGCAAATTCTTAAAGAAGGTTATCCTGGAAGGTCCATTTCAGATGCCTACTGTCACTACACCCGGAGATCCAAATGCTACTCCACCAAGAGGTGATGTCTCCAACATTGCAACTCTTTCTGACTTCACTGCTGATGAAATTCTTCATTTCGAAGCTGATGAGCTAGCAATGCAATACATTCTTTTGGGATTACCCAATCCGATCCTTCGAAGTGTTGATGCTCAAAAGAATGCTAAGGCAATGTGGGAACATATTCATCTTCTCATGGAAGGCAACAACTCAATAAAGAAGACATGGAATCCAAAATCTACTTGGCTTATGAACACTTCATGATTGAACCTGGAGAGACATTAGAGTCATATCATCATCGATTTTCAGACATCATCAATGTCCATATGTCTTGGACAAACATAACATAATTATGCCAAGAATTGCAGTCAAAACTAAGTTCCTGAGTAGTCTTGGTCCTGATTGGGAGGAGTATGTCATTTTCATCCGTCAAGCTAAAAATCTTCATCATGCTACATACGGATTGTTGTACGACTATTTGAAGCCTCATCAAAAAGAAGTTGACAAAGAAAGGGTTATCCGTGGACAACATGTTTCACCTTCAATTCCGGTTAATCAACAATTAGCTTTGTGGGCTCAAGCTTGTTATCCTCCACAACCCACTGCTCAACCAACTGCAACAATCACACCATATGATCCATCAAAGCAACAATCTCAAGAAACTCAATTGGTTCCATACAACAACAACTCTGATCAACTCCAATGAAGATGCAGAAGCTTTCGATGCATTGCAACAAGGGTTTGTCATGATTGCTAGAGCCTTCGGCCGCTATACAAACAAATCCAACAATCACATTCGTTCCTCATCCAACACAAGGAATCAGGCTGTTGTTAACAATGGACGTGTTGAAGTTCCGAATCGTGGTAATGGTCGTCAGATGGGCAGTGGTCAAGGTTTTAATTCTATGGGAAGGAATAACATGGGTGCTCCACAGCGAGCTCAAGTGGTTGAATGGGGTAATGCTCAGAATGGGATTAATGGTCTTCGTTGCTATAATTGTAATGAGAAGGGTCACCTAGCTAATGCATGCTCCAAGCCGAGGACTAGAGGCAGTTCTTATCACAAGGAGGCTTTACTCTTGGCTCTTAAGGATGAAGCTGGTGGAACCCTCACAAACAAGGAACAGAGCTTCATGGCAGATGTAGATTCTGATGATGACATGAAGGACTTGCAGGCTAATGCAGCAGTGATGTTGATGGCACACATGCAAGCTCTCCACATGAGTGACACAGGCCCGGTGTATGACACTGACGGCTTGTCTCAGGTACCGGATCAGACTATACTCATTAATAATCTGATATCTCAGCCAAAATCTACATCCGACAAGGGTCAGAGTGTTCAACATGAGCCGTCTACATCTCATTCCGATGATCATCAAATAGACCCCGTAGTTATATTTGACGATCAAGATGACCTTATGGTTACCTTTGATAATCAAGTTGACTCCATGGTTATACTTGAGGATCTGACTAATGATCATGTTGAGACTCACGTTGAACAAGATGAACCTTCGTCTAATCTAGAAGTTGAGCTCATGACCTTAATTAAAGACCAAGAATCTCGACTGGAAATCTGCAAGCAATTAAAAGAAAACAATGCACTGTTGACTAGGGATAATGAATGCTTAATAAGACAACTCAACGTTTTTAAAACTCAAGAAAAATGTGAACAAGGTTTTGAAGTCGCTTTTGTTAAATCACATCAAAATGAAAAATCATTAGAACGACAGATACGTGATCTAGCCGCATCCAAGAATGCTTTATTGTCTCAAATAGAACAACTGAAATATGATCATACAAAACAAATTAACGCTCTTACTTTGGAAAATCAAAAAGCCAAGGCTGAGTTGTTAACTTGTCAAAAACAGTTCTCTGAGTACAAAAAGCATTCAACGAAACGAATAGATTCCTATCTTGAAGAAATTGTTGACTTACAAAACAAAATCAAAGAGTTTCGAAATGTTGTTTATAAACATGGTGAATCAATCACAACGATTCAAAAGTTTACTTTCAAACCAAATCCAAATGGCTATGGACCGAATCTTGCTGATTACAAACCTAAGTTTTCAAATAGAGCATTCAAACCAACTCCTGAAGTTTACAGTGCAGAACATAGAATTGATGATTCCATTATGAGTGTTGTTGAATATAATCATCAAAAGGAATTAGATGCAGAAGACGAGTGAGTCGATCAAAATTAGAAAATGTTGTTTATAACAAACCATTTAACTATTCAAAAGCTGTCACTTTCGTCGCATAAAAGGATACTTCTAACACACCTTGGGTTATCACACCTATGTCTGAGTCTTCTAATGTTGGTCCCCAACCCAATTCTGCACAAATTAATGGTCCTTTACCTTCACCCAGTGAAGTAAAATCAATACCCGAAAATCGTCAAATTCTTAGATATTTTGACATTTTAACTTCTCGACATCAAACTTTTGAACGTGAGATTGAATTTCATTCTGAAATAAAAGTTGAAGATTTTCAATCAGCGCGAGAACAAAGAGATATTTTTAGAAAAAGAATTTTACCTCATGTTAAAATTTGAAAAATTGTGCATTGTATTGGGAAAGGGAATTTCATAAGGAACTTGGATTGATGAAAATAGTTTTTGAGAAAACAGAAACATCTATTTCAAATACAAAACGTAAAAGAAAATGTTGAGAAAAGATGTTGATCGACTCTTGGAAGATGTTATTTGTGCTGATATCCATAATGTTGTGTTACTTCATTCTTTTGCACATGAATTTGATTATATCTCTGCGATTCATTGATTCGTTGCAAATGTTGAGAATACTGATTTTGTGTCACAAATCAAGTCTTTAAAAGTTGAAAATGAACGAGTGACAAACGAGCTTTCAAATGCAAAACGTCATCTTCAATGGTGTCAAAAAGATTGTCATACTCGAGAACTCGCTTGGCAAAACAAAATCTCTCAGTTGCAAGCAAAAACCTTTAATTCAAAACCTGAGCAATTGGATGATGAAAACGCGTCTTTGAAGTGTCAAATCTTAAAATATGAACAAAAAATTTCAAAAATTAAAAAGAACCATACTGTCATATCTGATTTACTCAAAAAGACTCGTGCTAAAGCGTCAAAAGACCTTGATGATCATCTTGCATACATGAAAGATGTCTTACGACGAGATGGTCTCACTCGTACTGAAAATCTTAATTTGTTACACACTATCCATGATCTTAAAGCAGAGGTGGTGAAACTTAAGAAAGATAAGGATAGTAAGACTGTAGTATCTGCACCCAAACAAATTCAAAATGACTCTAGAACATATGATGACAAACCACAAGAAACTAATGTGCTTCCCTCTACTGAAACAAGAATAGTTGCCTCTTTTCCCAACGCCTGCACTTCACAGCCTAGGAGCAATACAAGGAAGAATAGGAAGTTGCAACGTAAGAAAAGAACAATAAAGAATGCTGAAGTAGAAGAAAACCCTAGGAATTTGAATAAAACTCAAGTTGCACCCACTTTAGATATTGCGTCTGACAAATGTAATGGAAAAAGTGATGTAACGAATGCTGAACCTTTAAGTACTTTTGATGTTAAGTCTGAAGCTTCTTGTGTTATATGTCATAAAAGTATGCTTTCTGATTGTCATGATAAATGTGTTGCTAAAACTATCTTGTCTCGTTTACGGAATCCAAAGAAACTGAATACCACTAGGCCCACTAAAGCTTCTAAGTCTGTGCTTGGTAAACCGCCCTCTTTAGATTCTATGAAAAGCATTGATGTCCCTATAGCTCCATTATCACATCCAAGGAACGTAGTACCACCTAGTTCATTCACTAAGACTAAATCAAAGACTAGTTGGAGATGGCAGAAATGGTTACATAATACACTAGGATTTAAATGGATACGTAAAATCATTGATATGTGTGTTTCGACTATAACTGCTCCGGAACCCTCTAACTCTTCGGGTTCCACATCTATTTCTATTCCATCTGTGTCATCTGCGTGTAATGCAGGTGATACAGATCATCCTTTTGTTGTTGATAGCGGATGTTCCGACACATGACAGGCAATCTCAAACTGTTATCAAACTTTATTGCAAAGTTCATTGGCACTGTCAGATTCGAGAATGATCACTTCGCAGCTATCATGGGCTACGAAGATTACATCAATGGAAACATCGAAATTAGCAGGGTTTATTATGTGGAAGGTCTCGGTCACAATCTCTTCTCAGTAGGTCAGTTCTGTGATGGAGATTTGGAAGTAGCTTTTCGGGAGAAAACTTGTTTCATTCGTGATCTACAAGGAAAAGATCTTATGTCTGGCACCCGTAACTCAAGTTTATACACAATCTTAATGCAAGACATGATTGCTTCATCTCCCATCTGTCTCCTTTCAAAGGCAACATCAACAAAATCTTGGCTATGGCACCGACGTCTCTCACATTTAAACTTTCAAACCATAATCAACCTTGCTCGATACAAACTTGTTGAAGGTCTCCCGAGATTCCGGTATTCTAAAGATCACCTATGTTCAGCTTGTGAACAAGGAAAAAGCACTCGTGCTCATTTTCCTTCAAAGGTGGAACACAGCTCTCAGCATGTGCTTCATATTCTTCACATGGATTTGTGTGGCCCGATGAGCGTGCAAACGATTAATGGCAAATGCTACATCCTGGTAATTGTAGATGACTACTCCAGATGGACTTGGGTTTATTTTCTTCGAAGTAAAGATCAAGCTCCACAGATGATCATCACCTTTCTCACAAAAATTCAAGTTCAGCTCCGGAACACAGTCAGACAAAGGAACTGAATTTGTTAATCAAAATCTTCGTGCATTTTATGAGAAAGTGGGAATTGAGCATCAAACATCAATTGCACGTACCCCAGAATAAAACGGAGTTGTTGAAAGACGAAACCGTACGTTAGTGGAAGCTGCCAGAACGATGTTAATCAATGCTAAACTTACTTGTGGGCTGAAGCCGTCTCAACTGCATGCTACACTCAGAATCGCTCAATGATTACAAAACGCCACAACAAAACACCTTTTGAGCTTATCCACAACCGAAAACCGAATCTCAAACACTTTCATGTATTTGGATCCCTTTGCTACCTGAATAATGATCGTGATGACTTTGGAAAGCTCAAAGCCAAAGCTGACATTGGAGTCTTTATTGGATACCATGATAATTTTAAAGGTTACCGGATCTGGAATCGTCGTACAAAACAGGTTATGTAAACGATTCATGCAAATTTCGATGAGCTTACTGAAATGGCTTCTGAGCATAACAGCTTGGAACCCGGTCATAACCGTTTAAACTTCCCTCTAACCCCATCATCAGCTAACACAAGCTCCCAGCTTACTCGTCAACAAATGGAAAAGCTATTTTCTCCTCTGTTTAGTGATGATATTGATGAACGTGCTCCAGGTGTATCCAATGTTTCCGCTGCTCAACCTGATCATACTCCAATACCTTTACACCGCTACAACAACTCTGTTGAAGAAGCACCACCAGTTGACTCTACGACAACAGTTGAACAAACGCATCCAACGACGCGAACCAGCTGATGATGTTCGAATGATGAAGTACCCCACTGCAGATTTTGATCCAAATCGTTCTCCAACCCGTTTGCTAATGGCTGCTGCACCGATGTTGCGAAATCATCCACAAGCCATTTGAATCCTCCCAATGCGAATGTATATCAACATCAACCTTCCACACATCGTTGGACGAAAGACCATCCTCTTGAAAACATTATTGGTAACCCGAATCAACCAGTCATAACGAGACAACGTTTTCACACAAACGGTGAACACTGCATTTATGCACTCACTATCTGCCAATCTGAACCTAAAAACATTAAAGATGCAATGACTAAAGACAACTGGATTAAATCCATGCAAGAAGAACCCAATCAGTTTAAACGTCTTGAAGTATGGGAATTGGTTGAAAGACCAATAGGGGTCTTCGTCATTGGTCTCAAATGGATATGGAAAAACAAATTGGATGCTGAAGGAACCGTAATCAGAAATAAGTCACGTCTGGTGGCTAAGGGTTATAGACAGGAAGAGGGTATTGACTTTGAAGAATCATTCACTCCATTTGCTCGTCTTGAGGCTGTACAGATTTTTCTGGAGTTTGCGGCTCACATGAACATCACAGTCTTTCAAATGGATGTCAAAACTGCCTTTCTCAATGGACAACTGAAAGAAACAGTCTATGTTAGCCAGCCATAAGGATTCGTTGATCCAGAGTTCCCTAATAACGTCTACAAACTGAAGAAGGCTCTCTACGGTCTCAAACAAGCCCCTCGGGCATGGTATGATAAGTTATCATCCTTTCTTATCGCCAATAATTTTGTAAAAGGTTCGGTCGACCCTACACTGTTCATACAATATCACGGGGCACACATTTTAATCGTTCAAATTTATGTGGATGACATCATTTTTGGGTCTACACATTTAAAATACTCAAACGCTTTTTCAAAACTAATGAAAAAACATTTTGAAATGTCCATGATGGGTGAACTTACGTTCTTTCTAGGACTGCAAGTTCATCAATCACCCCGTCGTATTTTCTTGAGTCAGTCCAAATATGCTCTTGAAATTTTAAACAAATTTGGAATGCAAAACAGTGACACCTATGCCACACCTATGGCACATACTAAGAAACTAGACACTGATTTGCATGGGAAATTGGTTGACCCTACCAAATACCGTAGTATCATTGGGTCTCTCATGTATCTAACAGCCAGTAGACCTGACATTGTTTTTGCCGTTTATCTTTGCTCCCGTTATCAGTCGAGACCAACTGAAACCCACTTCTCCGAGGCTAAAAGAATCCTCTGATATATCAAGGGAACCATTAACTTGGGGATATGGTATCCGAAGGATTCTTGTTTTGAACTAATAGCTTTTTCAGACGCTAAACACGCAGGATGCTCAGATTCACGAAAAAGTACTTCAGGAGCACTACAATTTCTTGGTGATAAACTGGTGTCATGGCAATCAAAGAAGCAGGATTGTACATCTCTGTCCTCAACTGAAGCAGAATATGTAGCCATGTCGGCGTGTTGTGCTCAAGTCATTTGGATGAGAACACAACTCAAAGACTATGGTTACGTATTTGACAGAATCCCGATGTACTGTGACAATCAGAGTGCTATTGCGATTTCGTGCAACTCTGTTAGGAATTGGAAATTTTATTGTGAAGCATCGGTCACCCTATGTATAATCTAGCTTAAGTTAGCTCGTAGACATATCGTTTATTATGTTGTTGTTAGTCAGTTATTAGCATAGTTTAGTCTAGTGCAACACCGTGGAGGAAGGAAGGGTCCTTACCTATTGTATGCCTGATCCACATCCCGTCGGAGGGCGTAGTAGTTTTGTATAAATAGCCCTCTCCCCACAAGGGAGAGGGTTGGATGTTCATTGGAATCTAACCTTCCATGAGTTTCTCTTTCTAGAATATCCTACTCTCTCTCTCTAAAACCATCTTTATATGCCTATCTTGGTTATGATTTAGTGTGTTTGTGAAATCCAATATGTAACAATTGGTATCAAGAGCCATGGTTTGATCATCTCTCTTACATATCCTTGGATTTCTAGTGGTTTTAGATAGTTTTTGAGTTTGAGAAAGGTTAGTGGTTTTTGCATCATTTGGATCATTTCTTGTGTTAAAGGTTTAATTTTGGGTGTACTTTTGTATTTAGAATCATTGTAAGTGCTTGGGTTTGGATTTGGAAAGTTTGAATCACTGTGGTTGGGCTTGTTTTGGATTGAAAAGTGTGTTTTTGAAGTTTTTCTTGCTAGCGACTTGGTTCTCGTTGTGTTTTTCATCGTAGCGACTTGCTTCAGTAAAGTTAGCGAGTTACAGTGTTAGTTGTTAGTGACTTGAGCCTAGCGACTTGTCTATTGAGACAAGCCGAAAAATAGTACAAGTTAGTGGATTCTCCACTACGGCTAGCGACTTGGTGAGGTTAGCGAGTTGCTTCAGAAATTGTTAGCGAGTTGTAGTGTAAATTGTTAGCGACTTGATACTAGCGACTTGGATCTTAGCGAGTTGTTCTTTAGCAACTTAACTGTGTCTAGCGACTTGGTGCTTAGCGACTTGGTGTCATAATTCTTAGCGACTTGGTGCTTAAAGACTTGTCTTCTAATTCGTAGCGACTTGGTGTTATGGTTCTTGGCGAGTTGTCTTGTTAGCGACTTGTCTATATAGAAATTTGGTAAATTGATGCAAGTTACTCATATCTAATATCCATCAACACAATGTCTTACATCACTGACCCTTTAATCTCTAAAGTGCTTGAACTGTATGATACCTCACAGAACAGTGAAACCGGTTGCTATTCTGAATGTTCAACCTTGATTGATTCAACAATTTATGATCAACACACTTCACAATATGAGTCTAAATCTAATGAGTCACACTTGTTATTGACAAATGATGCAAGGCAAATGGAATGCAACATTGAGTCTTTTCAACTACTTCATCAGCATCTCACACATCTGTTATCTACAACTAGGCATCGAACATGCAGTGCTCTCTTTCATCAGGACTTATCCACATTGACAAGAACTGTGTTGCTGAACTTAGAACAACTGAAGCTTCAAATTACCAAAAAGAAGGTATTAATGGAAGACTCGAATGCTGCACTTCAAGTAATCTACAACCAATTTCAGCCATTTATCAATTGGGAATATTCCGCAGACTTTGATCAACATGTGACTGGAATTTCATTCAAGAAACATACTGGAATGGAAATTCATGAGTACATCAACACATTTATTCAACTTATGGATAATGTGGAAATGTACATTAGGGAAGTTGCTCAAGAGAATGTTCAGTTGAATGTGTTGAATGGGTGTCAGATAAAATCAAATGAAAGTTGTGCTAAATCGGGTAATGGACCAGTTGAAAGAATGGATGATGCTGAATGCAGTATATCAGATACAACAAAGGATGATGAAACCGACTTTACTGGATACAAAGGATAAGAGTCAGAGTCAGAAAAGCTTGAATCAGATTGCATTTCAGTACCTCCTGTTATGTATGAGGAGGATACAGATGCCATTCCAGCAAATGATCCAGAGATATGTGATGAGGTATCCTTAACTGATCAACATAATGCATCCACTAATGTGCCTGATCATTTTTATCCTAACTCTGATCACGATATCGATAAATGTTTCTTGGTTAAGCCTGAATCTAAAATCCTCAAAACAAATGACATGGTTGAAAAAGGGGTTTATGATGAACTTTCAAACAAATACTCAATTCTTGAAAAACATTGCATTTCCTTGGAAATTGCAATACAACAAAGAGAAGAAAGTTTTTTTACTACAAACACCAGTATAAATCCGGAATTCCTAGAATTTTGAGAAGTTTTTGAAATCAACCACTTAAAAACCCAGATTCAGGACAAAGATTCAACAATATGCAATCTGAAATTAGAACTCTCAGATCTGCATAAGAAATGTAATATTGGGATGAACAATCCTAACCATGAAGTGAGTGATACACTTAAATCTAGGAATGATGAATTGGCTCAATGTGTGTCCAACCTATTGAGGGAAAATGAGTCCTTAAGAAAGAACTTATTAGAGAATAATTCCAAGTTGATAGATCAAACTAATTCCTTTTTGGCTGACATTGATGCCCTCAAAGCCCAAATTCAGGATAAGAGCTTCACTATTGTTGCCTTAAAAAATGAGCTTAGGAAATCTATTGGAAATAGGGTGAACACTAAGTTTGCAAAACCATCAACCTTGGGAAAGCCAACTGTTCAGAACAACTCAAAACATACTGTAGTTAGGCAGCCCAATGCTTTTAGCACTGAAAGATTTAAACCATCGAAATCTAGGCTTGCCTCCCAAGTTGATGCGTATATTGTTTTGACAAAACCAGTCACTTCACTACTTCATTCCGATATGATGAATAACCAACCCCAGGTTAATGTTCAAAGTTCTAAGATCAGGAATACTGGAGTTCATCTAGTTCTCATAAGAAGCATCAAATGGCTGATCAATCCCCTAAGAAACCAACTAATTACAAAAGGTCCAATATTCAAAAGAGGGAAGTGCATACATCCAAATCTACTAGCAGCTGTTTCAAATGGATTCCCACTGGCAGATTATTTAAGTTTACAGGATCCAAACTGACTTACATACCTAGATCTTGCCTTAAGTGGATGCCCACAGGAAAACTCTTCAAGAATATTGAACCTAAAGGGATCTCTATAAATGACACGCCTAGATCAAACTGTGCAACATCCAATAGTGAGATTACTCATGTCACTAACTCATCTATTTGCAATACTACATGTTCTTCTAGTGCAATGTGTCCTCAGTCTTTTTCAGGTACAATGCTCAATTCAATCAGGAACATCATGACGTGGTTTCCATCAGAAATGAATATTGCTCACTCAGGAATTGTAGCTTGCCAGAATTGATGTACCTCGTACTTTGACTCCTATTCGTCTTGAATCTGGACTCGATCTTATAAATCTGTGTACAAATCAGTTTAAAAAAAAATATATTTCTAAATCATTTTAAATCATTTTTTTAAATCATTTTTCATTTAAATCATTTTTTTAAATCATATTTTTTAATTAATAATTTTAATCGTTTCCCTCAATCTAATAAAAGATATATCTCTTGTTATCAATAACATCTATGGTCCTAGAAATGTCATTCAATAATGACACGGGATCATAGATGAAGTTCGAACAAATGATATACTCTTGTTTTATAACGGGTGAGTCCCATTCAATCAATGTTCATTGGTGACATTGATTGAGGGGGAGAATTTTACAAGTTATCTCATTTTTCTCTACATCATTATTGGATATGTATTGTGCTCAGATGCATGTCTTTGTCTTGTCATATTTCATGGTGTCCTCTGTGTTAGTTTTCTTATCTTATTATGTTATCTTATATGTTATTTGTGTCAGTTTGCAATCTGATAAGTTCATGGACTGAAAGTGTCTATAATACATAATATGATAGATAGCAACTTACCTTTAACAGAGTTAGCGACTTGGCAAGTAAAGTTTTAGCGACTTGTTAATTTACTTTGCTAGCGAGTTGCTAGACGTTCTCACAAGTACAGGGACTAAAAGTGGCAACTTGGTATTCTTGTTAAAACCTGTGTCTATACCCTAGCGACTTACCATTTATTTTTCATTATTTCAAAAAATTCAAAAGTGTCCCTTGTGTTTTTCTCTCCTTTCATATTTCTGCTAGTGATTTGTGTGTGGTAAGGTTATGTTAATCATTTTCTTGTCTCTAAATATAAGGATTATATGCATCCCCTAACTCATTTTCCTTAACATATTCCACTAATCTTGATCCTCGTCACTTGCTTTCCTCGCTTAGGTTTGTTGAATGAAACACTTTATATACATGGGTTAATGGATTAAGGGTTGTTTGGATTCACTAGGGTAGATGTAATTTTCCATATTTATATGTATTAAGAATTTGTGAGCGACTTGTTGTAATATTTGTAGGAGGTTCATGTTGGGTTGTGTTTCTGGAATTGTTAGTGTTTATGGATTAATTGTACTTGTTCTTCGTAGCGGTTTGATTTTGTGTTTAGATTGATTACATATGATGAATGGATTGAGGTGATATACGTATGATATACTTGTGTTCTTGATAGCGACTTACCTGTTATGATAGTGTTCTTGGTAGCGAGTTGGTGCATAGTGTCATCATGGCGAGTTGCTATTACTGATTACATTCTTGTTAGCGATTTAGTGAGTTGATGTGTAGCGACTTGGCTTTGTTACTGTTGATAGCGACTTGTCTTTACAAGTTAGCAACTTAGTAACTTTGAATGTAGCGACTTGGCCTTGTTATTTTTGATAGCGACTTGTCTTTACAAGTTAGCAACTTAGTAACTTTAAATGTAGCGACTTGGCCTTGTCATTTTTGATAGCGACTTGTATTTACAAGTTAGCGACTTGCTGGTTCAATTTTCAAGTGGCGACGTGTTTTATTAAATTATTTAAGGCGACTTGCTATAATAATCTCATGCTAGTGACTTGGTTCAGGATTTCCTATAGCGATTTGTATTGACAAATTGCTCTTTGCGACTTGCTATAACATTGTTGGTCTAAGCAATTTGTATCTGGTTTCTCTTGTAGCAACTTGATATGAAAACTTATCTTAGCAACCTGGTATAACAGTTCAATAATAGCACCTTGTCTCATGAAACTATTTCATAGCAACTTTGTTCTTATCTAATTTAATTAAAAAACAACTTGTCTCTCGAAAACTGTCTCAAAAAGAGTTGTTACCTTGAAATCTTACTAATGCTACTTGATCTACTTTCTAAACATTTCAATCTGTTTATGGGAACTCTATCAAATTTGCTACGTGTTGTGTCTTTGTCATGTGATTGTATTATATAGTGCTTAACTAACCACATATTAACTAACATGCTCTCAATCATTGCTGTTATATGTATGTATCTTTAGATATTCAATGGCAAACACAGCCTCATCTGAGAACCTTACTACCTCTGCTCCACCCAAAGTTCTTACAGACAACGAAATCTTTCCTGAAGATAAATGGGTAGAGATAGGAAAAAGTAACTGTTATGTGGATATGGAAAAGTTGCAACAAAATCCAATACTTAAAGTGTCAATTGATATCCTCAAAAACACAAATTTCTTCAGTGCCCTAACCAAGCAATGCACAATTCCCACCATTTACCTACAACAATTTTGGAACATCATTGAATGGGACAAAATCACGGCTCAATATTCCTGCAAGCTGGATGATAAGGAATTTGTGATCAATTCTGACATTCTCAGCAAGGCCCTAGGAATCACACCTTGTAACCCCACCATACGATCTGAACCTCCACCTAGTCCGGAAGAGCTTATAGTCTTTCTGATTGGTTTGGGTTATCAAGTTGGCATATCAAGGGCTTCTGACATCATCACCGGACACATGTATCAACCCTGGAGAGCAATGACAACAGTTCTCAACATATGCTTATCAGGAAAAACATCAGGGTTCGATAAAGTGAGGATTCCCATCTTGCAAATCCTATGGGGTCTCATCAATGGGGTGAATGTTAATGTCTCGGAACGTATCTGGAGGGAATTCTCACTGTCAATGAACACATTCATTACTGATAGAACAAATTTGCAGAAGCATGCTCAGGGTCGAAAGAAAGTAAACAAGCTTGTGATTCCTAGCATCAGATTTTCGAAGCTTGTTATCCAGTACTTGCAACAGACTCATAACTTCAACCCTAGGAGTGAATCAGCCCTACATAATGCTAAGGATGAATTCGTTCTCGGCAACCTCAAATATATTGCTAGAGGTGTCAATAAAGAGATCTTTGGACTGCCAATTCCTGATATTCTTCTCACTAACGATATTAAGAAGACGAATCACTTCAAACTGTACAAGAAAAGGGCTTCCAGATCCAGTGTTAATGTTGATGTCTCTCCCACTCCACCACAACCCAAAATTGCTAAGTCTACTTCTGGCTCAAAGACTTCATATGATGCCCTTCCAAAGAAGAGACGTGAAAGATCACAACCTACTGACACCACAACCCTGAAGCAGAAACAAAAGAAGAAGGAAGTAGAAAAGGAAAATGTTGAAGGCACTGAGACACCAAAGGGTGACAGTAAATTGGTTGACGAAGATGAGGCTAATTTGCAGCAAGGAATTCAACAAAGCCTGGAAAGCCTGAACATGAGATCACCAATTGGAGGTGTCGTGTTAAGAGAACCTGAACCTGTGCCACGCCATACAACTCCAATCACACAAGACAAAGGGAAAGGGATTGTTGGTGTTGATGCCGAACAAGCTGCTCACATGCTTCTGACATTCTCCTCTTCACCATCAAGAACTACCACTCAATTTGAACTGAAGAAAAAAAGTGTTGAATCATCTTCAGCTCAAGAACAATCTGGATTGGAAAAGGAGGTATTCGAAGCACAAGAAGAAACTCCTGCATCAAGTGATACCCAGTCTGATCAAAATGTTGATGAAGAGATGCAGAAAGACTCATAGGAGAACCTTGAATCAAGATCTGATGAGACCAGGCATTTGGAAGAACCAAATATGTCTATCGATTCTCTATCCCTATTAAAGAATCTAGATACAGACTTATCTTTCGGTGATCAGTTTTTAAATGACAAACCCTCAGATTATGAGCCGTTTAAGGAAAATGATGAGAAAGAGGAAGCTGAGTCCATGTACAATGTTGATATTCAGCAAGACACATCAACCACTCCTCCAATGTCAGCACCTATTCAAGAAACCACACTTCCACCACCCAAACCCATTATTAATCCAGTTCAAGTTGTCACTGTCAGTGATGCCGTCACTCCACCTACCTCACCACCTCCTGCTTCACCTCCTCCAGTCAAAACGACTGAGCAATTTCTCGAAGAGGCTATGACACGTATTGCGACTATTGAGAAACACTTTCCTATCGCCGTCAATAACCTTGATAGTTGTGTCAAAAGACTGGAGAATCTTAACCTTGATGAGATTGTTACAAAGGCAATTGAAGCAGACATTAAAGATGCGGTTGAATGGGCAATGAAGGCTCCATTACTTCAGCGATTCAAAGACTTGCCGATCTCTGACATGAGATCAGCTCTCTTAGAAAGAATGTATGAAGCAGGAGAGCATCTGGACAATACGCATAAGAAATTATATGAAGCACTCGAGGAACCGATGAGACTTGATAATTATCAGCAGTTTGTAGAGGATGTACGAGAAAGAGAAGATAAGAAGAAAATAAAGACTGCTCCAATAAAATCAACTGATAGGTCTGGAGGTCCTAAGCCACCACCACCTCCTCCACCTCCAACTGGAGAAGCAGGAACTTCTGGGGCTGGAGGAACTTCTAATACAACCTCTGCACCTCCACCACTACCACCATCATCACCACCAAAACCTTCCAATCAATCTAGTCCATCCAGAGATCAGGGAACTCAGAAGAAATTTGCTGCTTGGACCACGGTTGATTCAAGGTTCACACCCTCATTCACTTCTATTCCTGAAGATCAAGTGCTTCATGAAGAATCGTATGTCATGGCAGATTCAGAATCTGATGACGATGATGCATCCACCAAGCATATCCCCAAGCCATCTGAAGATGATTGGTTTGATGCATACGTGTCAGGTGAACGCTCTAACCCATCTAGAGTTGCACCTTCAAAAGACACAATTCAAAGTTAGCTCACCGAAGAGAGACCTCATACCTCAGAACCTTCATGGTCCATCCCAGAGACTGACACGATGATCACTGACCACAACTGGGCTTCAACAATTTCTACTAACTATGAAACCCCAGATGAAGACTCTCTCCTTCATGTCACTGGAGATATGGGAAACTTCATTAAGTGGTTTTGTGAACAGAAGGGAATCTCGTCCATCACTTCAAAGGATCTTGAAGGACAAGCTTTTGAAATTGTCAAGGTTTTTCACTCAGATGCCAATCAGCTCCAATATAAGATGGAAGAATGCCACAAGATGCTGAGTGATCAAGTCAGTGAGCAGATTAGTCGTTACAATGTGAACAAGCCTCTTCCTCTCGGTGGTGAACCTGGAAAAATGACCATTCAGTCTGAATTCTTCTTCAACCGTGACCTGGACTATCTATGTGCTCGCTCTACTAAAAGAAGACCAGCTTTATCGATTTCGAAGATGAAAGCTGCTACATACACTGATCAGGGTCTTGAACAGATGGTTCCGGATCAATTCTAGGCTGACAAAGTACAAAAGTATGACATTGCCGCTTCATATGGTATTTCTCATTGGTGGTTCAAAAAGAATTTCTACATTGAGAGACATGGAGCTGATAAAAGACGCAAAGCTGTTAGATCCAAGCTGTGAATTCTAAGTGTTGTCAGTGTAGAGATCTTCCCAATCTATGGCTATGATTACCTTAAGAAGACCGTTCTTCGAAGAGCAGACCAGAAAGATCATGTGATAGAAGAAAACGACTTCAAACATCTGCTGCCAGATGACTTTGAAGATCTCTATCTTTTGAACCTACAAGGACATCTTAACCATCTACCTGTCCGTGAGAAGAAGGCTCTCTCTGCTGCTGTCAACCTTTGGATCAGGGGCTTAGTCATTCGAAAAAGGGTTGAGGATTTTCAGCTAGGAATGGAAAGCTACCAGACTCGGGTCAACCTTACAAGGCCGCAATGGGATGCCTCAGGACATGAATTTCGTCACGAATATAGAGTTCTTGACACCCCTAGAGCCGTCCTCTTCACCGACAGATACGGGACACGCATGCTAATGAGACTGTGCGAGCTCTACAAATTCAGTGATGGCACTCTCAAGATGGTTGAAGAAGAATTGAACTCTAGAGTGAATGAAATCAAAGTTGATCTGAAGCAGTTGAACAGAACAAAATTCTGGTCTGATGAGGATTTGAAGAGGTGTGAAGATTTCATTGCTGCGATCAGGCGAAGACTTAAGACTCGAATGATCTTCCGCAGCCTTGAAAGTTTTGTTGGTGGCAGACTTCGTGAAGGTCATTACAAACTGCTTCAAAGAACTGAATGAAGACATCTTCCGGAAGTAGTTTTTGTTTTGTACTTTTTATGTGTAAAATGTGGTGTATGAACTATGAACAACTATAATGTATGTAATAGTGTTAGGTTATGTAGTGAGGTTTCCCTTTGTGTCTAAGGTACCTTGATTGTGTGTTAAATGGTTTCTAAATATTTGGTAATCGTGGTTGTTTTTCAAAAAATCTCTTTCCTCTATGTGTGAAAATAATTTCAAATATCCTATGCACATATTGAGGGGGAGAATTTTCCAAGAAAATCAAATGGTTTTTTTTATGAAAATTGTGATCAAAGAAAATATTTCAAAGCCCTATTGCCTCCATGTGCTAAACAATTTCTAAATCATATGCACATGTTGAGGGGGAGTTTTTCTAAATGATCAAAACTATTAAGGTACAAAATGCTTTGATCTCGTATCACAAGTACCTTGATTGTTTTTTCCAAATGATTTTTCAATTGGTTTCGAGAAAGTATGAACAATACCAAAAGATTGACCAATTTACTTTATGCATGGTGTTATAAGGATGGTTAGGTTAGGTATTAGTTCCCATGATCCGCCAGAACCGAAGGGATCTACCCAGGGACAATCCAATAGATTGTGTAGAAGTCCTTAGGTATGATGAAAAAAGGAGAAACGTGAGATATGGGAAGAGTGCGGACTGAGACAGAGCTAGTACTGGAATAAACCCAACAAGGTTCTAGTTATGAAGTCTCGGTAAGCATTGAAGGGGTTGAAGAATGAAAAAGAAATGAAATGAGAAAAGGGTGAAAAGACTTAGCCCTCCATTAATTCAACCTTTGGGCAGAAACCGGGTTCAATTCATATGCTACTGGTGGTTACGAAGGTAACATCGGTATTGAAGACAAGACGTCATAGACCCAGTGACGCACTGCACTACAACTTCCCAAGCTACTCAAGTTCCTCTTAAAAGGACTTGTTTCATTCTCACGGGGAACCTACATAATCTATCGACTTTCTCCTAGAGATTGTTGATATTGAAGAAGGAGACCCTCTCCCTAGTCTCTGGCATAGGAACCAAATGTACACTATTGAGTCTAGAGCCACGAGATCATCAAATAAATCTCCTTAGGACACTGTCAATGAAGACTCTTTGTACCACACAATGTGGAAAAAGAGATTATATCTTATGTGTCCTATGCATTATCCTTGTGGTATTGCCAGAACATCTGAGTGATATGCTAACATATTCACAATGAAGATGGAAAGCCTTCTGGAGCCAACATCAAACAAGCTCCTGGTGGGTGGCATGTGAGATCTATCCAATCGATCAATGAATAGAAACAATGGGGAGATTCAATTTTTTGAATCAATCCTGGTTCAGGTTATGGATTGACGGCTACCTTTGAAAAACCGGTCGTTGTGCTTAAAAACTCTTTTCTTTAGCACATCGACTGTGTACTAATATTTCAAAATAAAAGGTGTTTATGATTGATAATTGATTTTCATTAAAACCTTCGTTGTATTGCAAAAACAATTTCTATTGTGCGGTACACGATTTTTTTTCAAATCTCTTTTCATTAATGAGTGAATCTCAATTCGCTGGTTCACTCACTCCGTATTGTCTTCTTTGAGACGTTCCGGTTTGAGAACATCTAGAGCAGCTGCGAAACCCTGTCAAGGAAATTCTTTGGAATTATACCTGATCACAGGCAGTACTTGTACTGATCAACGGGGAACCGTGGGCCGTGTACCTCAATTCAACGAAAGTGATCAAAGACACTTTCGTGCGCTTTATTGCTAACTGTTGTATGCAGGTACGACCGACGTTTGCAGCTGATCAGAATGAAGCGGTCAATCCATAGCCGCATGCTCACACAACACATTCATTTCTAAAAAAATCATGATTAGTGCATCAATGACTCTGATATTTTCACTCCATGCTTCTGCTACGCTGCTGCCAATATCATGTATCAACAAAAGCTTCCGCTACTCTGATAAAAAGAAATCATGATCCAGAATGTGAGCATGTCAGTTCAAATGTCACATCATCATATGCTGGCAACATCACAATGGGTGATGCTGAGATTAACTGTGGCTGATGATCTCTATTAAGGCTCAAAGGTCATCAATGTGGATCAACTCTATAACCTCCACGAAATATACATTGAAGTTGGACAATGATGATATCACCACGGAAGCACAATGTTTGATTATCTTGATGATTTGATGTCTACGAGCTCAAGATTAAAGATCAAATAGAATGCTAGGATTCATAATGTAAATCATGGGGTGACCTCCCTTAGGGGGAGATTGTTAGGAATTGGAAATTCTATTGTGAAGGATCGGTCACCCTATGTATAATCTAGCTTAAGTTAGATCGTAGACATATCGTTTATTATGTTGTTGTTAGTCAGTTATTAGCATAGTTTAGTCTAGTGCAACACCGTGGAGGAAGGAAGGGTCCTTACCCATTGTATGCGTGATCCACAGCCCGTCGGAGGGCGTAGTAGTTTTGTATAAATAGCCTTCTCCCCACAAGGGAGAGGGTTGGATGTTCATTTGGAATCTAACCTTCCATGAGTTTCTCTTTCTAGAATATCCCACTCTCTCTCTCTAAACCATCTTTATACGCCTATATTGGTTATGATTTAGTGTGTCTGTGAAATCCAGTATGTAACAAACTATGTTCAACATTCGAAATCAAAGCACATCGATCTTCGATATCATTTCATCAAGGAGCACGTGGAAAAGGGTACTGTTGAATTATACTTCGTGGGTACTGAATACCAGATGGCAGATCTTCTCACCAAAGCCTTAACTCCTGCTAGGTTTAATGAGTTGGTCCACCGGATTGGTATGCGGTGTTTAACACCAGAGGAACTGGATGAACTTTTAAAACATTCTTAAAAACAGTCAAACACCAAAACCTCTTTTGTAAATATTTTTCAAAAACAAAATACAAAATTATAAAATCTGATAAAACAACAAAAATATTCTTCTATCTAATTTCTATCAAACATGGCAAGTACATATATTCCGTCAACACTTTAATCTTTCAAAATTCAGAATTTTTCTCGGTCAAGTGTTGAGGGGGAGAGAGTATATATTTTTTGGTTTCATAAAACCTTGTACTTGCATGTTACCTTATCTCGACTGTTTATTTGGTAATGGTGGTTACATTTCTGGTTTACTGACACTCCCCGGACTCAAATTTATAAAATTTATTTATTTCTTAAGTTGAGGGGGAGCGTCGTCAAGTTTTCTTTCCAAATATCTCTCGTTTGGTAACCAAAATGGAAGTTATGGGTGTTGGATGTAAATGTTTTAGGTGGAGGGACTGTATATGCCAAAAGTTCAAAGTATTTTCTAACAAAACTCCCCACCTAACTTTCTTAAACACATTAACTCATCACATTTATTATCCAACTAACCCATATCCTACGCGTAAAAATCTACCTCCTAATCCGTGTTTCTGATCATCATTTTGTAAGTGTTGTTACGTTTTTAACATGATTATAAGCAATGGTTTTGAGTCGTTTTGAAAACTAACGGCTAGAATTTAATCTAGGAGTGATTTTATGTTCTACGCATAAGCGTAGGAACACATAATCAAGTTTGAGTATTTTTGGTTAAAATGGTTGTGTCAAAACGTTTGTCTAATCACATTAATAC
This sequence comes from Chrysanthemum makinoi, assembly GCA_910596185.1. Classification (NCBI taxonomy): domain Eukaryota; kingdom Viridiplantae; phylum Streptophyta; class Magnoliopsida; order Asterales; family Asteraceae; genus Chrysanthemum; species Chrysanthemum makinoi. The sequence continues at coordinate 168,827,614 of OU343223.1, forward strand.
CATTTCTATCATCAATACTCACCCAGAAACTCAAATTGATTAATCTTGAATGTTAGGGTTTTATACGTGAATTGGGTGTTTTCATGTGAGAGTGTTTTAGGTTAATTAGATGGTTAAGAGAGGTTGTATATAAGTTGAATTGATCATATCCATACTCATAACTTGCCCATAAACATTAATTGTGAAATAATTAAATTTTAGGGTTTAAGTTCATACGTTTTGGGTATTTTTGATTCATAGCATTTTTGATGTTAAAACTTGTACAGAACACTTCATTAGACCTCTAAGATACCCCAGAAACAGTTTGGTGTTATTCCTATGGCTAGAACTCTTACCCGTAGGAATTGAACTTTAGGGTTTAAAGTCTACGCGTAAATAATTTTTCTACGCATAACTGTTTAATAGTATTCATGGTTAGATCTGAAAAAGGAATGAACGTATGTGTTAATATTGGTGACACGATGAATTTATTTCAGGTTTCTACGCGTGAAAATTCAGAATTAAGGTTACTTGAACATCTACGCATAAGGATTACCTTACGCGTAGAATGTTATGCGTAAGAGAAATCTTACACGTAACCTTTACGCGTAAGGTTCTACAATGGGGACTACGCGTATCCTGTGAAGGATATGCATAAACAGTGACCTCTACGCATAAGGTTCACTATTACGAGTAAGCCTTACGCGTAAGGTTCCATATAGGCTTACGCATAAGCTTTACGCCTAAGGCCCTCTTTTCCTACGCGTAATATTTCTTACGCGTAAGTCAAGATCCTTACGCATAAGCTTATGCCTACGCATATAACCACTCCTGTTTACGCATAAGCTTGCAAAACCTACGCCTAAGCCTAGTGTTAACCAAAATTATGAATTGTTACGCGTGCATACTTGTAAATAAATAAATCATAATGCCAGGAAACCAAAAATGTCACTAATAAGCTTAAATGTTTAATAAGTTGTGAAAAATAAGTATAAACTTGGACTTTAAAACTCAAAGTTAATCAACTCACGAAACTTTTCACGACGTCTTTGGACTATTGGACTAACAAGTGACATTGGACTCGTAACAATCATCGACATGTCACATTCAATAAATAGACAATAAAATCAACTGTTGACTAACGTAATGTCTTTTGATATGTTGGTTCTTTTGGCTAAATATCTTTCAGATCACGACATGGACGCTCAAATGCAAAATTTGGATGCACCAAATGTTCTCACTATTGCAGATATCTTCCCTCATGGTTACCCTATGAAGATCGGAAAGAACAACCTCAGAGTTGATTTTGATACCTTCTCTTGCTTTGAGTCTTCATGCCAGATTGCTGCGGATATTCTGAAGACTCACCCTTATCAGAACATGCTCACAAACTCGCTACGGCACGGAGATCTACATTCACCAATTCCGGCATACAATGCAAAAGATCAAAGGTCAAAATCTTTGTGACGGTGACGCTTAACAGCAAACAAGTCACCATCACACCTAGCATTTGAGGGCCATTCTTCTTATTCCTGTCATCGAACCTACTCAATACAATGCCACTCCAACTGAAGAGGTCGTACTCCAGTTCATGGTCGACATCGGCTATGATGAAGCTACCGGGGTAATCACAAAGCACTCATCTGTGGACCTCAAGAACATTCCTCAGCCTTGGAGAACCCTCTACATTATGATTGCAAAATCTGTTTCTGGACGTGATAGTGGTCATGAGCATCCCAAGCTCATAGGACGACATGATGACTTACCTTAAAAGGCTTGGCACCAAGATCCCGTATATCAGATACACCAAACTATTGATCAAAAGAGCTCTAGGGTATTATCCTAATATTCCCTTGAGACTTGATGACCCTAAACAACACTCCGTGTTGTATGAGCCCACACTCACTGTCAGATTTAAGGACTCTACAACAAAGAAAAAAGGTGCAGTGCTGCCAGATTATCTTATTACTGATGATATCAAACAATTGTCATCGTACAAACGATATCTGGTAGCAGTTGAAGAAGGCAAAGTAGGTTTCCTTGATGAAAAGTCCATTTGGTACACCTACTAGGAAAACCGGAGAGTAAGTGCAGGAAGCATTACAAGAACTGAGAGTACGAGGAAGTATCCCAAGAGGGCTCATGTTCAGAAAAGGAAAATTCCTCTAAAGAAGCCATTCCTATTCCCAAACCTGAACCGCAACAAAAGCTTACGGACGAGGACTCCGAGGATACTAAAACGGACGAAGAGGTCATCTACTCTGAAACTCCAACTGATGACACTCAAACAGTAGCAAAACCTCCCAGTCCAAAAGCTGTTAAAGGTAAAGGTGAAACTCCAGATTCTTGAGCGCGAAGAAGAGGAGAGCTCGGATGAAGAACAACCTGGGACAGAGACTACAGGAAAAAGGTGAAGAATCTGGACTCCAACACGTTGCTCAGGAATTCACCCGTGAACGAACTTCGTGGCCCGGAGGGTCAAGTGGTGGTGCATTATCTACACCAGTTCCGATGCGGTTAATCAACCCGATAAGGGAACTGGTACCACCACCCACGATCAACAACAAAGGCGACTGGAGGACACTATCACCTATGAATTTGAGGAACCAGAAAAGGAAGAGACGCAGAAGATTTCTGATAAAGATATTGAGGTTGCGGCTAAAGAAAAATCAGATTAAGAAGCTCAAGCTCAAGCAGAGGAAGAACCAGGATTAAGGCTGAAGAAATGGCTAAGTCTGGAAAAGATGACGAAGTTGATTATGATGACTTCCTTCTAGACAGCCCAAAGACGTTCCAAGGAACTTACTTCTGAACCACCAAAAGACCCCGAGTCTCCTCATGTCTAATCATCATCAGACTCGTCTTCTCACTCTTCACCTCCACCATCCAAAGGCACAACCAGATCTACATCCAAGTTAGTGAAGAAACCAACCGACTCTTGGATATCCCGGGCTAAGACAAAGATTGTCAATGCTGTCAAGCAAGTCAGGAATAAAGACATGACCAACAAAAAGCTGAATCAACTCGCTGACAGAATCAACTTTCTTCAAAACGGGATAAACGAGTAGTTGAAAGAAAGGGAGCATATCCAGAAGTTCATCAAATGAGATTTCCAAAAGGAACTGGAGAAGACGGCAAGAGAATATACTCACAAGTTTCTTCTCGACACTGTCCCTGGTGTGACAAGGGAGGTATTTTCCAGAAAACTTACTCCAAATATCGTCGCATTGGTTAAACATACAATGGCCAAAGAACCTGATCTCTCTGAAGCTGAGTTAATTGCAAAATTGGTAATGCAAATGTCAAAATGATCTGAAACTTTTACTTCGGATGAAGCTAAATTCTTTGAGGGTCTACTAGCTTATCAACTCAGGTCTTCATGCAAAGAGTCAGCAGGTCAACCTAAACGACCAAGAGATGACGATGACAAGGACAAGGATTCTGCACCAAAACATCCAAAGCAATCTGGAGAATCCTCCTCCATGCCACCACCACCCCAAAGGACTCCAACCGAAAGAAGATCTCCACCAAGTTCTGCTGCTACAGAAAAACCTCAGGACTCTGAGTTACCACCTCACACAGAGAAAACCGGTGATCACTTCGAGTACACTGGTGGTGACGATGAAGAGATCCCAGAGCCCCGACAACAACCCACCTCTCCCACCACAACAAAGAAACCAGAATCCTCATCTAAGCCAAAGAAGAAGAAGAAGACGAAGACAGATGTTCTCTAATGGCTAGATGACGATACAACTGAAGAATATGACTGGTTTTCCAGACTTTGTGATGCTACTCCCTCACTACCAGAAGGTCAAGAAATGGTAGAAGGACGTACTATGGAGCATGTGAAGATGATCCAAGAACAATTCAGAGTGAAGAAAATGACTAAGGCTGAGCTAAGGCGAGTTAAGAATGATGCCTTCCAACCGCTTAAAGACATCAGAAAGTGCAATCGAAGTTGAATACCATCTCAAAAACATTGCACGAGCCATGTCGAACAATATCGATTGGCTCAATCCCGAAGCTAACATCGACTTCACAAGAAAAGACAAAGCTCCATACTACACAGACTGGACAAGACCTCTACCTACAATTGGCCAACCGGATCAACCCAAGATTCCATTCCGTTATTTCTTCAACAACGACCTAGAATTTCTTCTACACGGTAGCGATGTCTCCAAGAAATACGCTACATCACTCACACTTCCTTTCCCTGCAGTTATATACTCCAACAACATAGCCATCGAGGAAAATGCTACTCACATGTTTGCCAACAGAGTAGAAAAGTATGACCTTGATGCAATGTATGGGATTCACCATTGGCCTGAACGCCGAAGAATCTTCTACAAAAGCTGCCAGGTTCAAACGTCGAAACACGAAGTGTTTAGTGACAAGCGGATCGTTGCTATTAAGCATGTTACTCTCTCGTCAAAGTGGGATTACACTTTCCTCAAGAAAATAGTGGTTAAACATCAAGACGAAGAAGACTATGAATTCTGTGAAGCGGATTTTTAAAGATTGTCTCTTAATGACATTGAAGATATGTATCTCGCAAAGGTACAGGGACGAATGCGACATTTCTCTACAGAAATCCAACGTGAGTTCATCAACTCGTTGTTAATCTTCATCAGAAGCATTGTGATCCAGGAACGTGTAGAGGACATTCAGCTTGCCGTGGAATCATATCAGACTCATGTTAACCTCACTAAACCACAACTCGACCTTCTAGACATTAACAAACTTCCTCAGTACACCCTCATCAGCAAACCATTTGGAGTAGTCTACCGCAGTGAACTACACCAAAATTGCTTAATGGCGTGCAGAGAGCTTCATAAGTTTGGGGATCATACACTGAAGAGCGTCAGGGATGGCTTAGCTTATCGGTTAAGGGAAATACATGAAGGAATAGGGTCGAAGAAGAGATGGAATTCGAAGGAGAAAAAGGATGTTAAGAGGATCATCACTCGCATCGATGAAAGGTTGTTCAGAAGGGACCAGTTCAGAACGTTGGAGAGTTTCGTAGGTGGTCGTCCCAACATTTCTCTAACAGGCTATCAACATCCAGAACGCATTCCTGGAGTTATTGCTGGACTACCAGATTCTCCTGGTAACCCTTGATTTGTTTCATTATCATTACTTGGTTGTGTGATTTTTATTTAACAATGGCTTGTGCACACATAGTAGTGTACACCGTTCTTGTAATGAAAGGACCCTGTGGTACGCTTCAGTGCCACAATCCTATAAAAGGAGTGAAAGCTTCTTACTTTTGAGTAAAACTTATCAAAACTTTCATTTTTCAAAGTTTTGCTCAAAAGAACAAGTACTTCCCCTTATGATTTTCAAAACCTCAAAAGTTTATATCACTTGTTGAGGGGGAGTATTTGTCTACCAAAATCTTTGTTCACAAAATTGTTCTTTGTGGAAATCCTCCCCCAAAACTCGAAATGGACATATTCGATATCAAAATTTCATCAAAAATAACATTTAATATGCCATTTTTGAGGGGGAGAAAAATTATGTGATAAGAAATATGTTGTGAATTGCAAAAGAATCATCGTGTGTATAGACCTAACCAAAGAATTGACGAGCTCTAAATGTTAGTAACTCGAAAAGACTTGTCCGGGAGGGGTAATAATTTCAAGCTAGTTCGCTAGTGAAGTAAACGTGTCTCGCAAAGGACTTGTCCGAGTAGAATGTACCATTCGAGAAACTCTTGGTAGACATGAACTTTGACGGGTTTGACAACCTTTCAAGGATTGTCCACACCTTCAAGGTAGTAATTAGAGCTAGTTGTCACCTAAAAGCTGACAATGTAACTCTTTAACTATGCAACGTAACTGTGTCTCGCGGGCGATTGTCTATCATGAGTTGATCAATTCAAAAGTGCGCGCTTTTCTCTCACCGTGCAAATTTCTGTCAAAACACTTAAGCACGTGTGGAGGGGGAGTATTTCTGCAAAATATAAAACTCTCGAAGTATTACAAAATGTTTCTTACTTATAAATACTTTGAGAGATTTTTCATGCAAATTGGTTTTGTGACAATGGAGTTATAAGGTGATTAAGGTTAGGAATAACCGTCCTATGATCCACCAGAGCCGGAGGGATCTACCCAAGGACACCACCAATAGTTAGAATTAGAAGTCCTTAGGAATGATTATAAAAAATAGGAGAAAATGAGAATCGGAGAAAGAAGGAGTTGAAGAATTAAAAGGAAATACCAAAAAAGGGGTGAAAAGAAATAGCCCTCCAAGATTATTCAACTTAGGGCAGACACCGGGTTCAATTCATATGCTACTGATTGTCACTTGATGACACCGGGATTGAAGATCAAAGTCGTCATGGACCCAGTGACGCATGCACTAAACCTTCTTAACCACTCAAGTTTCTCTCAACAGAATCTTGTTTCATTCTCACAGGGAACCCTACATAAACTATCGGCTTTCTCTTAGAGATTTCTGGTATTGAAGCAAGGAGACCCTCTCCCTAGTCTCCGCTCAGGAAAACCAAAGCACACTATTGAGTCTAGAGCCACGAGATTCATCAAAAGATCTCTTAGGTACACTTGAAAATTCATCGATTGTCGTTCAACAATAAGAACGCAAGTGATTCATTATCGAGTCCTTTACAGATCTTAGCAATCTGTCGAGAACATTTATGAGATGATCACACAAGTGATCCTCAGTGATTGAATGGAAACTCCTGCCAGGGTCAACATCAAACAGCCCTGACAGCAGGTCACTTCGGTAACTCCCCGTGGATTACGCGAAGTGTGTCTCAAACGGCTCTACGTGTGGGGTGATGCTTCGGTATACCTCGCCTCTCATTCGAATCGTAGGTGTACTTCGGTACATCGCGTTATCTCACTTGTGGGACTCCAGTTCAAGAACAACCTTTGTGAGAATTAGAGTTGTGTTTTCACACTATGCTGTTAACACTCTCGAAGTTCAAACTTGTAAGCGCTGGATTATTTCTAACCCATGTTTTATGTTTTCTTCTTATGGATGCTTGCGGGTGGAAAAGATCGTGCAGATTCTCCACATGCTCATATCAACAACAACACTAATTAAAGTTCTCTCAAAAGGAAACACAAAGTCAGAATGATTCTTCGTCAAGTCAAAGTATCTACAAAGTTTAAAGACTAAGAGAACTACATCAACACTATATTCCAACGTTAAAGAGCGTGTGAGCATGTTGGAGAAAGACGTGGAGACACTGGAGCAACGAAGCGGACCTGATGCAGACAACAACAACTTACTAGCACTTCCATCACAAAGAACAAAGATCAAAGAACAAAGATAATGATGACGTCAAAGCAGAATACTTCAAAGGAAACAATTTCTCTACACTGGGGAGATTGTTCGAATCAAGGCACTTCTTCTCACAAGAAAGAACAATGTCAGAAGACGTTAAAGCTACTATTACATCAGCACCTACAATGTTTATATCATCAATCACTAACACTTAGGGGGAGATTGTTGGAATCACTCCTAAACTAGAATTCAAGTGTTAGTCATTAATATGTAATAGTTAGCTTAATTATGGCTTTTATGTTAGTTATCAAGGTTAGGCTCATGTAGAAAGCCCATGAGCCTATCCAAAGCCCAATAAGTAAAGGATGGGAACTTAGAGTGTTGCCCTAGTTCCCTCCTATAATAATCTTGTAAACCCTCACTTGAGGGTTGGTTGTTCAATTCATTTCATTATCTACGCATAACTTATCTCGCATACATACGTATAGTGTCGTGTCTTGTTCAACCGATCCTTTCTTCTCTATATTCTTTCTATTGATGCTTGTGTTACAAACATGGTGACCTAACAAGCCAAGACACCAAAGATTGCTCGTTGCATCACCTAGACACGCTTCATGACTAAAGGGTAAGATAAGACATGGGATAAAATTGGTGTAAAATAAAATCAAGAAAATAGTCTAAATCTACAACCAAGTCATCACCACTTACCGTTCATCTAAAGTTCAAGTTTCAAAGTTAAGAAACCTGATCATGATAATACCTAGGTAGATGTGCCATTAGAGGACGTCATGATGGGCACATTACCAACTCCATTCTTCAAATGTGGCCGAGGTGGCCTCCTCGATACTAAATCTATAATAAGCTCATAGCATAGTGCTTATAACTTCACACTTTACAATCAAACGAATAACAATAACTTTTTTTTTTATTTTTTTTCACATAACTACTAAACATAACATCCCCCCACTTGAGATGAACAATATGAGAATTTGAGGGGTCTTCAATGATCTTTTAAGAATATGTCATCAATGAAAGCGTGATTCCCAAACCTTTCCACTTGAACCTTGAACTTAGGCAAACGATGACTTCCCATTTACAAATAAAGACTACAGGGTAGGCTAAGGTGTATGGGTGTAACGAAACAATTTGTTGGGTGAACAAAATGGAAGGAATGGTTCAGATGGTGTATCTAGGGGTACCTTGCACTAAATGTGAGTGCAACAAAGGGTTTAACATGGGGGTCGAGAAGTCGAGGTGACTAATCGATAGACACACAATGATAGGCTATTTGGGTGATAATCCTATAATACTGCCTTCTTAAACTGAAAAGTCCAAATACATCGAGCTAACTCAACATACCTCGTCTATGGTCTCGAAATGATGTAAAGGCCAAGTTCTAAAGTTTACAAGCTACAGACACACTCATAATTTGGTGGATTTGGGGTAAAAATTTGGAAACGAATAAGGCTAATCTCACCATATAATATCAAGGGTTATAATGTGCTCGACTAAGGTCTAATCTAGTTAGGTTAAGAAAAACATGTCAAAATTTTAAAAATGGCATAATTTTTCAAAATAAACTAGAAAAATGAGGGCAAATAAAGTTGAAGAGACAATTCTACTCCCGTCCCCCCACTTGAAATGCACAAAGTCCCTTTTGTACTAAGTGTTAAATAAAGGTGAAGAGAAAAGTAGAGTTAGAGCGAGAACTTCCTTGAAATTTGCTCCAAAAATAAATAAGGCTCACGAAAAGAATCGTGACTTCGCATAAGCATCCACGAGCAAACTTCAATCCCTGAAATCACACTACCGAAAAGCATAATTCTAAAAAAAAGAAAAATGAAAAAGAAACCTAACTCACTTTCGTAGGAATCACGGTTGCATTTAGCGAATGCAACAAGCCTTTTAAACCACTTGGTGTCCTAAGTGGACGAGTTTAGTCTCGTGAGGGCTTACAGGGAACATACCCACAAAGTTCATTTAAAAACTAATACAAGGTTATTGTGTTTAAAAAGAAAGAAGTGTTATAGGGGATAGTTACGTTGTAACTCCTATAAAGAGTTACCCCGTAATTAATGCAAAACCCGGCAGACGCTACAAGAGTGTAGCTACGGCATAACCGTTGCATGGAATTACGCCGTAATTGGTAATGCTCTGAGAAACTACTGCAAAAAGTATGTTACGGCGTAACCATAAGAATGAGTTACGCCGTAACTGTGGACAAATCAAGCCCCCGTTCAGCATGCTGCAGCAACTTTTCTCCGTTTTTATGTAAAAATGGTTAAAAACACAAAACCCAATAGAAATGAAAATAAAACAAATGAAAGGGATAATTCGGGTTGTCTCCCGAAAGAGCACTTTTCTTTATTTATGAGTCTTTAAGTTAGACTTATATCCATGGGGCTTTATGGTGGCCTTTAGATTTGGCCAACCTCCTCCATATCCTTCATCAAGTTATGTTTGACCCAAGCAACATTTGTAGCAGTGCGGAGATATTCCTTAGTCTCGATCTTCCAAATTTTGCTAAACTTTTTGTCCGGCCCCAAGTGGTATCTACTAAATCATACTTTTTAGCTACAATTGGTGGCGGCCTCTTATACGGAATGCCAAGAAGTGTGCACCTTCTTTGCTCATATGCTTCATCGTCGGGGTCAGTGAATCCATCTTCACCTTGTAGTTCAAGGTAATCCAAAATCCCTTCTATATCATCATCGTCTAACTCGGTACCTTTAAACCATTTATCGTCGAGTAAATCTTCCACTAGTACCCGTTTGCATTCCGCTTTCTCTTTGACATTTTCATCCATTACTTCACTCATGTCGTTTGGAATTTCTTTGCTCGGGTCTTCTTTACTCATGCATCCTTTCCAGATCTTCTCCTTAGTCAACCCATCTATCTTCCCATATTTGATTTTGACCCAATTGCCAAATCCTAAGTTGTCTAGCCAAGGTAACTCTGTTCTTTTCGGATCATTGGTGGAGGTCCACAAGAATTCATCATCCCCAACTCTCTCAATACTGCTTCCCCCGTTACATTTATCATCATAAGGGTTGCAAGATGACTAAAAAACTTCGCTGGGTGTTTTTATCTTCTCACACCAATGACTTCGAGCTATCTCGTCATTGGTGTCGTTTGAGGGGTCCTTCATGCAGTAGATATCATCATTTATGGACTCTTTCTGAAAACGATGCTCCTTATAATCAATCTTGAGCTTTTTTAGAAGATTTGGATTAATTTTAGCATCCCTGAATTGTATCGAATACCAATCGTCAAAGGATAATTCTCCGAACTTCATATTACGTCTTTCGAGCTCATAAGGGCATGTCCATTCATCGTCTTTTATATTACTACCCCCGTTGCAATATTCGCGGAACGGATTGCATGTAGGCCATGCTCGAGTGGACTCGTCATCAGTGATAACTATCAGAGTGAAATAGTGCATAATAGGTGGTTCTTCCTCTTCTTCGAATGAGAGATTTGCCAACCTTTCTTCATCAATATATGCAGGCCACATGTATTTGTATCCTTGACCCTATCCTTATCGATTCCTCCATCGCAAATTTCGTTCCGAGGGTCGCATGAAGCCCATAGATCATACCATTCACCATTAGCTACGGGTATTTTCTTGCACAAGTGATGCTTCCTTTTAGATGGAGATTGTGGGCATAAATTAATATCATTGGACCATCCGTTAATAACCTACGTCCCTGATTCATCTAACTCGAGAAATTTGTTGGACCATGTATCCCAATTACTCCGTAACTCTGATGTTTGGTTACGGTGTAACTCACTCCTGTCATCAGCATCGGTATCTTTCTTCATAATGACCCGATCGTTTTCTAACCCATGGTTATGCCGTAACTCGTCAGAAGTGTTACGGCTTAACTGAACACTATCGCCGGAATTTTCAGCCGTAATTGAATTTTTGGTGGGAGAATTGACTTGTAACTTTGCATCTTCATCAGAAAAGATGGCCTTGCATTCCATCATAGTTTTTATCCCTTCCGGTTTAGTGTTATTTTTCCTTACCTTCTCACTAAGCTTCTCCACCATTGTTTCAAGGGTTTTTAGGGTTGTGTCGTGATTGGAGAGGCTTCTATTAGTGTTTTCCTGAATTTCCTTGAGCCATTCATCTTGTTCCTTTTGTCTTTGGGCTGAGGTTTCTAGAAATTTGTTGATGGTCTCTTCAATGTTGGGCCTTTTTTCTCCAAAGGCCTGCTGTTGTAATTTCCAGAAGGTCCTCCATGATAGCCATTACTATTCCGATTATCCCCATAAAACGGTTGATTTTCTCCATATTTAGCTTCTTCGACTGTGCTATCTTTGTCAATGCGAGGAAATTTTTTGGTGAGATGTCCTCCTCCGCAGCTTTCGCAACTTACTTGGATGGCATGAACACTTTCTCTAAGCTTGAGCATATCTCGGCAAAGATTTTCAATTTTGCTAGTGATGGCGGCAATTCCATCAAGATTTCCACTTTGGTTCCTCTTGCTTCCTTCATCGTGCCATTTTTGGCAATGATCGGCCATTTTTTTGATGGCTTCAATGCCGAGAGTAGGAGTCATGTTCGGGAACGGTCCTTGGTAGTCCAACATCTGTCTTGTAGTTACGTTGATACCTTTATAAAAGATGTTGACCTTTTGCTGGCTGTTCAGGTCATGAGTTGGACACTTGTAGAGGAGATCGTTGTATCTATCCCAGGCTTGATACAACATTTCATCGTCATCTTGCTTGAAATTATGGATCTCCATGAGCTGATTAGATATCTTTGACGGAGGACAATATTTTTGGATGAAGTACTTTTTTAGTAGAGCCCATGTATCAACTGCCCCAGCGGGCAATCTTTCGATCCATCTTCTTGCTCCCCCCATAAGAGTAATGGGGAACACACGTAGCATAACAGTGTCATGAGATACACCAGGAATGTTGAAAAGGCTTGCGATGTACAAGATGTTAATACAAATAAGCCGTAAAAACGTTTATTTATATTTTACGATCTTCTAAGGTTTTGTCGATAATAAACATAAAATCATTTTAACAAAACAAATAAAATACGTAAATGGTTTGAGCCAATAGTTTACTAACACACTTACACATAAAAACTAAACAAGTAAAAGTGATTTTATGATTTAGTAATACATATGTACAACAACTAGTGTTTACATATTGGGTAGATATATACATAACTAGTATGTATTATAATGGGTAATATAAATGGGTAAAAGTTTAAGTATTTGACCAAATACATTGAATGTAGTTGGGTAAAACCCAAAGTCCATGACCCATACCCATGGAGCCTAACCCATAACCCATTGCAAGACATCATGCATAATTCATAAATGGGTATTATCCATGACCCATGGTTTTAACCCATGACCCATGGACTAGATGCATTGCATCTTGTAGATACATTGTATCTACTTGAATACCCATGGTCCAAAGTCTAGGACCCATGAACAATAACCCATGACCCATGACCCATGACCCAAAACCCATGGGCAAAGAGGAGCGTCCCACGGATCCCCAGGAATACACTGGATGGTCCCCTCAAGTGCGGGATCCGTGAGATCCGTGGAACAGTAGCACTTTTTCCTCTATAAATAGTGAGCCATTCCTTCATTGCAACTCACCCTTTCACATATATTTTCTCTTTGAGTTGTAAACTCCCTAACCGCAGATCCAAGTGATCTTTGTATGTAGTTTTGTTTATTGTGTGATTCTCTAGGTTCCTCTTAAAGGAGAGATCACCACCTCTTGAAGTCGAGCGAGCTCAAGTCTATGAGTTGCCATGCTTCGTCATCATCAAGACTACTGAGGTTCTCTTGTTGATAGTTCTCTTCTTTTTCATTAGAAGTGTAGTGTCGAAGACATAAGTGAAAGATGTCTAAAGGGTCAAGACAAAGACATTAGTGAAAGGTATCGAAGAGTCAAAGTAAAGGCATTAGTGAAAGGTGCCGAGTGTCCGTATTGAAAGCACTAGTGAAGGGTGCTTTGAAGTCAAGTCTAAAGGGATTAGTGAAAGATGTCTAGAAGTCAAGTCAAAGGCATTAGTGAAAGATGCCTAAGGTGTACATTCGATATGGTGTGTCAATGTACAAGATAAATTTATATTGGGTCAAAGGATATTGATATCCTTGTTGATGTTGTCTTTAGGAGTGGGTCTCCTTAGGGATAGGATTTGTGTAGTGTTGGGTAGTACTTCCTCCTTTGTAATGGAACTCGGTATCTAGCCTTATACCGGATAAAGGGTAGACGACGTGGTGATAGGTTTGGTTCTACCTCGTGGAAGAACCCGGTATCTCGCCTTGTACCGGATAAAGAGTAGGCAATATTGTGAAGGCTTCTCTGCCACAAGGAGTTGGTGTTGTGTAGTGATTACGAACTCTCGAGTAGGTGACTCAAGGAGTGGAGTAGGGAAAGGAAGGTGTCCTTGTAGCCGAACCACTATAAATACTCGCGTTGTGGTTTTGTGCTTCTTACTCTCTATCTTAATTTTTATTCATCTATACGCTTGTCTATAAACATCTAACACACACGTACAAATAGATTGACATAAGTTAATCTAAATAGTTTAAAACTAAGTTTTAATCGGTAAAACTATTCAACCCCCCTTCTAGTTTTCCACAATTGGCATCAGAGCTTCGTTACCAAGTTTCTTTGGGTATATTGTACTCTAAAAACTTGAGACGATCCTTGTTTAATTGTAAACTACAAAGAAGGTCTTTTACAAAAATAAACACCATGTCTTAAAAATACTTTTGTAGAATGTTGATTAAATGACAACAATATTTTTTTTTCTTTTCTTATTTACCTTACTAGATTGCACTAACCTTCCTTGTCAATTTGATTAGTTAAAAGCTCATATTTATCAAGCCATAGGAATTACTTGGTAACAAGATTACCTTCCCCAAGAAGGTATCTTAATCACGAAGGAATCAGAGTTGTCTATTGACATTTTTTGTCATTAGAAAGACACTCATAAGTGCATTAGAGGTATGATTTTCTACTTATCTCTAGATAACATTAGCTTAGAAAATAAGTATGCTCACATAGGAACTTATATGATTATCTTTTCACATACTCATATATTACACATAGCTTCGTTAGGAAACTTTTCTTGCTTACGTGTTACTCTTCCATCTATAGTCTAGGTTTATAAATTTGTCTCCTATTTTACTTAATCCAAAAATAAAATCTTTTTAATAATAAAACAAAACACAAATCTCAAAAATTTATCCTTCCCCATAAATATCCCCTCCGACGTCCACTCCACCAAACACTCATTTTTCAAATCTTCCACTTTCAAAAATTACCTCTCATTCAAACTTCATCTTCCTTCTTATCTTATCTCATCTCAAACCAAAACCAAAACCAAGAAAGATCTTCATCATCATGGTTTACATCGCCTTCGTACTCATCGTCTTGACACTCATCGCTCTCGTGTTCCCCATGATTAAGTTTTCTTATGGAGACATGTACTTTGTGTTGTTAATCTACATTGGTGTTATATACCTAATCCTTTGTATCTTTCTTAGCATTGAAATAAAATATTACTAATGTTCTAGTTTATCTAGTTTATTTTTCATAATGTGTTTGTCATTTTTTTTACTCTTTGTCGTTCGCACTTTTTGAGATACTCTAGAAGCCGAAAATGCATGCTAAAGTAAATATTGGCTAAAATACATATCCTTGTATAAACCAATAAGATGCAAAATTATATTTTTCGTCAAAACCCTTTTTCTGTCACTACAGATCCACTGATCCCTGTAGTACAACTAGCCATATCCCTCTTGGAAGGAAACCGTGAGAACCGTCTTTTTGGAAAATTGTAACACCCTTGGCAAATCCCACATCGGCTGTGGCCTGGAGAGATGCTGGGCTCATAAGATAACATTCGCCTTACAATGACACAACGCGTTTTGTGGTCTACTGCGGGTGGAGTTCTTAGGAACTGACAGTTAAGCGTGCTCATTTGAGAGTAGTACTGGTATGGGTGACATGCCGGGAAGTCTTCACATGAGGCTACAAAAACAAATCCGTGAGCCTGCGGGCAAAGCGGACAATATTGTGGTAAAAAAAGGCAGGGTGTTACAAGTGGCATCAGAGCCACTCCTGAGCCGTTCGGGATGGTGGGGCAAACCTCATCTAGGACGATGAGTCCCTAAGGGGGGTGATTGTAACACCCTAGGCAAATCCCACATCGGCTGTGGCTTGGAGAGATGCTGGGCTCATAAGATAACATTCGCCTTACAATGACACAACGTGTTTTGTGGTCTACTGCGGGTGGAGTTCTTAGGAACTGGCAGTTAAGCGTGCTCATTTGAGAGTATGACTGGTATGGGTGACCTGCCGGGAAGTCTTCACATGAGGCCACAAAAACAAATCCGTGAGCCTGCGGGCAAAGTGGACAATATTATGGTCAAAAAAGGCGGGGTGTTACAAAAATAGTCTCTCATGCAAGATAAAAACCGTTTTCTTCCTAAAAGAAATATTTCACTAGAAGGTTTAATACTAAGTGAGCTAATTGTCATTGTTAATAGATATCTAGTAAAAACGTTAGGTGATCATCTTTTGTGCTTTAACAAGTCTCATCTTATTCTTTTCACTTCCATAGGTCTCGTCATGTCTCATGAGTATCTCTCTTGAGCCCAACACACCTGGCAATCATGTCCGTGGGTTCAATAACCTCGAAACTCGTCACTTCCATAAAGGACGTATTGTCGACACACCTCTACTAGACGAAGAAGGTATCAATACCTCTTTCCAAACCATAGGACTAGAATGTCTTCTCAGAATTAACGAGAAAATATGTCCGAGGTTTGTATTGGAATTCTTCCATCAAGTTGAACTCGTTCGTAACGAGGATCGATCTCCATCTCTTTGATTTTGGATCAAAAACCAAAAGTTTGTTCTAACCCTTGGGCAATTTTCTCACATTCTCCGAATTCTAAATCATGGACAATGTGCCTTCACTGAAGATTGGTCTCTTGATTCTCTCTTCAACCATCGTGAAGAAAATAGTCCATATTGTTCACACATACCTTCCCCTCAATACTTGACTCGCATGTCATGCAAACCTCGACCTTATTACTCTGATCCAAACATTATCTATACACGAGATATCCGAGATGAGTACAAGCCTCTCGCACTCATCCTTTGTGAAAATGTTTGGAGTCTTAGGGGAAATCGAGAAATCCTTCCCGCTTGTTGTGCTCACATAATGTATTGTTTGCTAACACAACAACCATAGTAAACCTTCAAGGCAACAAGAACAAACTAATCCCTTATGGAATGTTCTTGACACGCCTTTATCATCACATCATGTACTTCCACCCTCAATTTCAAAGTCGGTTGTACGTACTCGTGAATAAGATGATGGAACCTCTTAACACATCTCTTATGAAGTCTTTCTTCATCCCTGAATCGGCAAATACTCATCATCCATTTGACGATCCACCTAGCGAAAATGCTCAAGAGACTTAGCTTTCTTTCCAAATAGGCTCCATCCTTAGATTTCATCTTTTTGTAATTTCTCTCATGAAATAAAACATTTAACGTTTGATGTTTTGATTATATTATTTTTCAAACTTCTTAGAAAACACTAGCCTTGAAATATGATGCCTTGTGAAACCTTTGCATACCTTTTGTAAAGGTATTGTTTTGCATGAGCCGAATCCCTCACCTTGTACTAGACGGATCCCTCCACTTAGGGAACCGTAGGATCCGGGCAAACAGAAATGCAATTGCAATCTTTATACTTCAAACCATGTCCTTAGATTACTTCACACTAGCTAAACATAGTACCTTAGGATCACTTAAGTCTTTCTCCCGCTTAGTAAGTTTCACACTCACTCCTAGCTCATTAAGGATCACCCTCAAGGTACTTTTCGATTTATCACCATTCTTCCGCTCCTATACTCACACATCATCTCTCACATGTCAACACATCTAGTTTTGTAAATCTATCAATTTTAGCAAATTGATTTTAGTCATCCTTACCTCAAAATGGGTCAAATTCTAGTTTTTCCATTTCCTATAACCTTTAAGATATTCTCCAAAAATTATCTTAAGTTACTATCTAGTCTCTAGGATCATTTAGCTCCACTTGACACTCTCAAATTTTTTAGTATCATCTTTGGTCATTCATTGGTACTCATAAAAGTTCCATTTTCTTCCATAAAAGGCAATCATTAGCTACATCACTCATTGCCCTTGATCATTTAAGTACCCTTTCATTTAAGACACTTAGGAAGACTGAAACGCTAAAAAAGGTATAGGTATTAGACCTTACAAACATCATTTTTCTCCTTTCTTAGCTGCTGAGAGCCGGATCCCTAGGACTAGCCTAGACGGATCCCTCATTGGAGGGAACCATGGGATCCGGGTGACAGATTCATCTTATCTCTAGCTAAAACAATCATTTCAAGCTCATCTTGCTAACTTGAACACTCCATCTTATCTTAATTAAGTCCCTAGATCAGTGCAACTCTGAAGTTGACTCTTGTATATGCTAATCATCACATTCCAAAGGATCTTAGTGGCTTAAGTCTTGAATGCACTTGCCAAATCTCTTTCTTTATAAACCACATTGTTAAGACTCCTAAAGTCATCATCTACATCCTCATTTTCAGCACTTATCATGAGGAAAGCTCCTAGTGGCAACTCATCCACCAAAGGACCACCCAAGAAAATTGCTCGTGTTGTACATGAAATTTCCTCAACCGAATCATCTCCCATTAAATCCACAAATGGTAGGATCTCCTCTCCACCTATCAAACCAATCCCCAAAAGGATTGTTCCCACAAAACTACAAATGCCAAACACCACTATACCCCCTATTTCCACTAAACCATCACCCTTAGTGCCTAGAGCCATATCATTCACCACTCCACTCTAATCACCACACCTCTACAACCTATAGGACTTGCCTTCTAGGCCATCACATCCTCCACCATTGCCAACATTCTCAATGGAAAGAATAGCACAACCAAATCAAGGTGTTGAATCAACACTAGCCCCGACATCCTTTTCTCCGTCACCCTCAACTAGTCCATTTTGGATTATGAGGAATCATCAAAGTCAAACACCCGACCACATGGAAGTTGGCACCTCTCTACCTCCGCCATCATCCTAAGTTGAGCCACCATCAAATGTGCCTCCGCCAATCCCTCCTTCTTTTGAGGCTCCTCAACCATCTTCACTTGATCCTTCACATCAAGCTATTTCCTTTCTACCACCACTACTTCCGAGCCATGACAAAGATTGTTATCATTGTCAACATGTTGAAAGCTTGATACATGAAGTACGTGAAGATCAACGTTTCATGTTTTATCACCTCCTCGAACGTTTTGACAAGATCAACAAACCCAAACAACCTTGAGCTTAAGGTTTCAAGTGGTGTCCTAGTTTTAAGATTAATCTAGATAGTCTAGGAATGATATCTCATGTTTAAATCATTCTCTTAGTTTTAGAGATTTGTAAATCATGTCTCGTATGTTTTATTGAATGAAATTACATGCTATAAGCCATATTATTTTGAGTATATGTTTGTTGCTTGAATACATATCTCACTTTGATGTTAACATCACTTGTTACATCACCATTGCTGTCTTAAAATTTCAGACAGACGGATCCCTACGTTTTGCCAAAACGGATCCCTCCTAGGAGGGAACCACGGGATCCGTGCAACAGAAGACTTATTTTCTACTAACTTGAGTCTTATTTGCAGAAAATTATGCGTTATATACTTGTTTTCTAACCTTTGTTTTGTAGATTTTCAATATACACATAAAGAATTTGACACCCTAAGCTAGGGGGAGTTTCGTGTCAAAGAAATACATTGCAAAATCATTTGCAATATATTTTAGGATTACGTTACATGACGTCCCCTTGCAAAGTTGCAATAATCAAGGGGAGCATTCTCGTCACAAAGATGAAACCATTTGCAAACATAGTTGGAATGCATTAGCTTAGTAGTTTTTCTTACTTGACGCCCTCACAAAGGGATGGACTCGTCAAGGGGGTGTTAAGACGAGAACTCTTCCCGTCACTTGCTCTCTATATTTTTTCTTTCTTATTACATGTTTTTCTTAAAACAATGTGTTAGTTTCTTTTCGAATCCAGTTTCGACAAAAAGGGGGAGAAGAGAGTAAAAACTCCAATTCAAACTTTTACGAATTTTAGTTTTTCCTTAAAATAATTTTATGTTTTTCATCAACAAAAAGGGGGAGATTGTTAATACAAATAATCCGTAAAAATGTTTATTTATATTTTACGATCTTCTAATGTTTTGTCGATAACAAACGTAATATCATTTTAACGAAACAAATAAAATACGTAAATGGTTTGAGCCAATAGTTTACTAACACACTTACACATAAAACACTAAACAAGTAAAAGTGATTTAATGATTTAGTAATACATATGTACAACAACTAGTGTTTACATATTGGGTAGATATATACATAACTAGTATGTATTATAACGGGTAATATAAATGGGTAGAAGTTTAAGTATTTGACCAAATACATTGAATGTAGTTGGGTAAAACCCAAAGTCCATGACCCATACCCATGGAGCCTAACTCATAACCCATTGCATGACATTATACATAAGTCATAAATGGGTATTATCCATGACCCATGGTTTTAACCCATGACCCATGGACTAGATGCATTGCATCTTGTAGATACATTGTATCTACTTGGATACCCATGGCCCAAAGTCTAGGACCCATGACCCATAACCAATGACCCATGACTCAAAACCCATGGGCAAAGAGGAGCGTCCCAGGGATTCCCAGGAATATCGGACGGATCCCTCAAGTGAGGGATCCGTGGAACAGTAGCACTTTTTCCTCTATAAATAGTGAGCCATTCCTTCATTGCAACTCACCCCTTTCACATATATTTTCTCTTTGAGTTGTAAACTCCCTAACCACAGATCCAAGTGATCTTTGTATGTAGTTTTTTTTATTGTGTGATTCTCTAGGTTCCTCTTAAAGGCGAGATCACCACCTCTTGAAGTCGAGCGAGCTCAAGTCCATGAGTTGCCATGCTTCGTCATCATTAAGACTACTGAGGTTCTCTTGTTGATAGTTCTCTTCTTTCTCATTAGAATTGTAGTGTCGAAGACATAAGTGAAAGATGTCTAAAGGGTCAAGACGAAGACATTAGTGAAAGGTGTCGAAGAGTATAAGTAAAGGCATTAGTGAAAGGTGACGAGTGTCCGTATTGAAAGCACTAGTGAAGGGTGCTCTGAAGTCAAGTCTAAAGGGATTAGTGAAAGATGTCTAGAAGTCAAGTCAAAGGCATTAGTGAAAGACCTAAGGTGTACATTCGATATGGTGTGTCGAAATACAAGACAAATTTATATTGGGTCAAAGGATATTGATATCCTTGTTGATGTTGTCTTAAGGAGTCGGTATCCTTAGGGATAGGATTTGTGTAGTGTTGGGTAGTACTTCCTCCTTTGTAATGGAACTCGGTATCTAGCCTTATACCGGATAAAGGGTAGGCGACGTTGTGATAGGTTTGGTTCTACCTCGTGGAAGAACCCGGTATTTAGCCTTGTACCGAATAAAGAGTAGGCAACGTTATGAAGGCTTTTCCGCCACAAGGAGTTGGTGTTGTGTAGTGATTACGAACTCTCGAATAGGTGACTCGGGGAGTGGAGTAGGGCAAGGAAGGTGTCCTTGTAGCCGAACCACTATAAATACTCGCGTTGTGGTTTTGAGATTCTTACTCTCTATCTTAGTTTTTATTCATCTATACGCTTGTCTATCAACATCCAACACACACGTACAAATAGATTGACATAAGTTAATCTAAATGGTTTAAAACCAAGTTTTAATCAGTAAAACTATTCAACCCCCCTTCTAGTTTTCCACACAAGACATTCTCAACGTGCTCATATGCATCTTCGTCCCTGTTCCCTGAAAAAGGGTTAGCCTGAAGCTCCCTCATAAACTGATCCTTAATCTCAAAACGGACATTAGCTCCAATCGCCGGTCTTACGAGTCTCGGCCCTTGTTCTTCTTTTGTCAATGCCAAATATTCCTCAAGAGTGAGGTCATCAATGATAACAATTTACATGGTACCTGAAACTTGAAAAAGATCGTAAGAAATTGAGAAAATTTAAAACAAAACAAAAATGAAAGACTTAATGAAAATCCTAATATAACTCCCCGGCAGCGGCGCCAGAAACTTGATGCAGGTTTTACTGACCAGGTTTTAATATTTATATTGTCTCGTTATACCTATGGTCTACCCTAGTGCACTAACGGGCAGTGTCCCTGGTCGTGTGTAGTGTAGTATTCGGTAAAACCGAGGTCGTCCCAAGAGCTATGTGTGCGGATTTTAACTAATTCTAGGTGTCACAAATTTTAATAGGTTTTAAGGTTGAAATGATTAATTAACTACAAAAACAAGAAAATAAGAAAAGCAAGTAAAGACGAGGGTTGTGATCAATAGAGAAGAAGTGTGCCAACCTAGTTACTCATCCTATCAAGTTAAGTTCATGTTTAATTACTTCCAATTGCTTCAAGTGGGGTTTAAGTCGCTAGGACAACATTTGGTCAGTTCGTCCTAACCTATCAGCAAAGGTTTCCACTGGAGATCTGTTAGGTCACTAGATTTACAACACAAGCTTCAATGAAAGAGATAGAGGCGGTTGAACACGTTAAACACGCACACATACGAACATAATAATACGGTTAGGCGTTGGTATATGTGAAAACATATACCTTTTTCTTTATCAAAACCGGACCAAAAAGACCAAAAACTAACCCCTAAAGCCATAAATGTTTGTGTTTTTGTGTTTATGTATGTGCAGGTAACGGATATTGCAAAATGGACAAAGAAAAGACAAAATGGACAAAAACGAGCACGAGAATGGAAGGAGCACGAAGTTACGGGACCAATGATAATTTTATTTGGAGCATCGAGGCAAGAAAAAAAAATTAAATACTAAACGAAGACCAAATGAAGAATTAATTAATTAAGAAGAAAAAGAAAAATAGAAGAAAGAAAAGAAATAAAATGGATCAGCAAGAAAAGGAGCTTACATGGAAATTAAATGAAACATTAACACAAAAAAGACTCTTGGTCTAGTGGTTGTGGACATGTTTGTCAAGCAAGAGGTCTTGGGTTCAAATCCCACTAATGACAAATTTGTTGATATATTTTTTTCATATCACAAATTATTTATCAAGAGCTGCTAGTATCCGAAGCCCAATTCAGCTCCAAGCCCAGAAGCAGCCCAGTCCACGCAGTTCACGATCCATTAAAGCCCAGCTGCTGCCATCGAAGCCCAACACATCCCAATCTCAGCAAATGCAAGCCCATATCAGAATTGGAAATGCAAATAAAAATCTGCTACAACCTTAATATATCAACTTGGGGAGCAAGTTTTGTAGGGTTTTATTTGTGCCAAGTTCTAATAGTTTAGGGGCCATTATGAAAAATTATTAGGGGCCAAAGTGTAACTTGTGGGTTTATAAAAACCCACCTCCTCACCTCATTTTATCATATCTTATTTTGTATTTTGTACCCAAACTCTTATATTTTATGTTTTATGCTCTTTAGTTTTATAAAAATTTTATTTCTTGCATCTCTATATTCTTCTTATCTCTTAATCTTTTTTATTTCATTTTATTTTTATAAAACTTTTTATAAAAATATGCCATGAAGAGTTGAGTTATAATAAGATTGTATGAGTGTATTTTATACGCTCCGTGCACACGCTCAACATATCATATTTATATTTTTATAAAAGTTTAGTTTTTTTTATTGTTTATTTTTATGAAAGTTTACGTTTTTATTGTTTTATTTAGCTTAAAAATAGTAAAAAGTCTCTAAAAATATTGTCTTTTTTACAAAAAATCCAAAAATATATTTTATTTTCGTCATAAAATTTTCGTATTTTTCTGAGTTGTTTAAGTATTTTTTAAAAAATCAAAACCTTTTTCTGTTATTTTTCTTTTAAAAAACTGTTTCGTATTTTATTTTAAAAAAATAGAAAAAAACGTCAAAAAAATATTTTTATATTTTCTGGTAGCTTTTCATAGTTTTCTTAAGTAGTGTGAATTTTTCATATTTTTTTGAACTAGTTTACTATTTATTTTGATTTATTTGCTATTTTAAACATAAAAATAGAAAAAAATACTTATTTAATTCCGAAAATCCTAAAAACTTTTATGTGAGCTTCTATCACTTTTCTTACATTGCTAAAAAATATTTGTAATTTTCGGACTTCATTTAATATTTTTCCTTGATTTATTTCCTTTCTATTATTAAAAAAAAATCTTATATTTTAAATCTTTAACCTTAATACCCAAATTAGTTTTTGTGGAAACATATATCCTTGAGAGAGTTTGGTGGTTAAGATTTGATTTATTAAGATTAGTTTATATTTTATTTTAGCTTTTTATTATAAAAATCTTATATTTATATATTTGTGCTAACCCTTAAGTTTTGATTTTGTTTGTGTAATCCGATCCTACCTCATAAGGCGTGGAGCTTACGGGTCTTTAAGCATTTTTAATACATAAAGTTTGAAGCTTTAGTAATTTTTAAGCTTGTTGGTGAATAAAGTTCTAAACTTTACTTACTAATTAGTGGATAAGATTAATAAAGTTGTAAACTTTTGTATTAATTTGTGCTTATAAGATCGGGTGGTTTTATTCCTCTCGTTTAATCATCGGGTTCTATTCTCTTACTTTTTTTTTTAGATTAGATTCTTCGTTTACCGTTACGTTTAATTATTCATATTATGCTTGTTAAGTCTTTTTAGTATCATACTCTTAGCTTAATATTCATCGTCACTAGTTGTAGTTTGTCATTTAAATTTTAGTTTAAACTTTAATTAGTTAAATTAGTTTTTAAAAGAAAAATCTCTTAAAAAAAAATTAAAAAGTCAAAAAAAATATATATATTTCGCTATTTTCAAAAAATCAAAAATCAAAAACCAAAAAAAAAAAAAAAAATAGTTTTAAATTTTAGATAATTTTTAAATCACATTTTTAAAGAAATATTATATCACTTTTAGGGGTTAAAATAGATTAATTTGCATTTTAGAATACGTTTTTTTAGCATAAAATAATTTGCGTCTTTAGTTCTATTTACGTCCTTAATTGAGATTACTTGTTTGCACCTTAGGATTAGTCGATTTATATGCCTTTTATTATTATTGCTTGCCCCGTAGTTTAGAAATCCTCAAAATCCTTTTTAACACATTCAAATCCCGATAATCGCGACGTGAGTTGTAAATTCCATTCAACCCTCGTTCGGAACGATCTCGGTGCTCAAACCTAACACGTTTGAGTTACCCCGTAATACTACACACTTCTCTTATTATTGATTTTAATCAAATCAATTTTTGGCGCCGCTGCCGGGGAGGGCTTGTAGCGAGTTTTCGTATTCCGTCTCGAATCGCGTGAATTTGAAGATCCTTCCCCGAGTGAAGTTACCGTCGTTTTTGTATATATAATTTTTCAAAAACCCAAAAACATCTAAAAACACCAAAACATTCTTCCTAGAGTGTTTACAAAACCAAAAAAAAAAATTAAAAAACCAACAAAAGAAACTGAAACGTCAATTGTTACGTCGGCTCACCTTGAGAGTACAACCTATACACGGAGTATAAGCAAGTCTTGACATTAAATTGCGCTGAAGAACGATCCACTCTTCGTTCCGCGCCGCTGGCGTACTTTTGGGAGCTACCGAGCACCAGTTGACGTAAAGGTTACAAAAAGATTGTGTTTTCAAAAGTTTTCTAAATATAAAACCAAAAAGATTTTCCTTTTTCAAAATTATTTTTCACTTTTTGATTTTTGGATTTTTTTGTGCATGCGCACTGCTCGCCACGACGTAATCGTAATCGTAGAATAGACGACCGGAGTTACGTACTATCGTTGAAGAACCCGTCGTCATGGCAGATACTCGAACGATGATCTAATTACTTCAAGCTCCCCGCATTAACGGCTACGGTGATGCTATCGTTGTTCCACCACTTGATGCCGAGAATTTTGAACTAAAAACGAACTTAATTCAATTGGTTTCAAATAAACCTTTTTGTGGTTTAGACCATGAGGAGCCCCACGCACACCTCCGTTGGTTTAATCAAGTTGCTTCTACGATAAACTTTCGGGGCGTCACTCATGAGTCAATTAAATTGAGATTGTTTCCGTTTTCTCTTGAGGGGCAGCCCGGACTTGGCTCGAAAAAGAACCCCCTCAATCGATTACAACATGGGCCGATCTTTCTAAGAAGTTTGTGAATCAATTCTTTCCTCCTTCGAAAATTACAATGTTACGAAATCAAATCATTATTTTTCAACAAAAAATCGATGAAAGTTTTGGAGAAGCATGGGATAGATTTAAAGAACTTTTGCGAAAATGCCCAAATCACGGTTTTACCGATCTTCATCAGATTGATACATTCTACAATGCTCTAACGCCGTCCGATCAAGATTCGCTTAATGCGGCCGCCGGTGGTAACATCTTGAGTCGTATGCCCACCGATATTAGAACAATTATCGAAAACAAGTCAAAAGTTGTCTCATCTAGAAACCAAATACGGTTGTTTCTAAGATTACTACTAATGATAACTACGTTCGAAGAGTGAGTTGAGTGCTGGCTGATGCATTAATTCCATGATGAGAGAATTTAAGATTCTGAAATCCGAACAAGTCAAAGCCGTTACCGAAACATGTGTTATTTGCGGTGGTCCTCATCCATACTATAATTGTCAAGCCATGGATGGCGATCTCAGAAATGCTTCCGTAGTCTGCTAATCCGTTCAACATCAGAACCAAGGATACCGTGCCAACCAAATGGGACCACCCGGTTTTGCACCCGTTCCTCAACAAAACCAAAACCGTTATCAAAACCAATCTTACAATCAAAACCGAGGAGCTAATCTCAATCATGGTAATCAGAACTACCAAGCTCCTCCATCTCAAGTTTATCAACAACCGTATCAACCGCCTCATCAAGCTACTCCGAACAACGAGTTTCTAACTTACATGAAGAATTCCGATAATACCATTAAAAGTTTGCAAACTCAAATCACCAGTATGAGGAATGATTTCAAAAGGGAAATGGAAGCTACGAGTAACAAGCAGATGAGTGAAATGAGGAATATGATGGCTAGTTTCTTTCAAGCCAATCAAGCTTCTACTTCTTATTCTCAACCCTCGGGTTCTAGTACTCTTCCGAGTAACACGATTCCCAACCCGAGAGGTGACATGAAAGCGATCACTACCCGAAGTGGTGTAGCTTATGATGGACCCACGGCTCCTACCACTATTTCTTCTTTTCCTTCTCGTGTGGTAGACCGTGAGACCGGGGTGACAAAGGACCCGGTGCTTCCTACTAATAAGGGAAGTAATGTGAATGTCCAACCCACGTTGTCCCGACACGCTGAGCCCTAGGATGCTCCGGTTAGTGCTGAAAAGACTAATCGGAAAACGACACTTCCGTACCCATCAAGGATGAATGATCAAAAGCAACGTGAACAAGCAAATCTTCAAATGGAAAAATTCTTTCAAATATTTCTAGATCTTCACTTCGAAATTAGCTTCGCGGATGCTCTTCTTCTCATGCCTAAGTTTGTTTCGACACTAAAGGGATTATTAAGTAACAAAGAGAAAATTGTGGATTTGGCAAAAACGTCTTTGAATGAGAATTGTTAGGCGGTTATTCTCAAGAAACGTCCTGAAAAGTTAGGTGACCCCGGCAAGTTTCTCATTCCGTGCGATTTTCAAGGAATTATTCAGTGCTCCGCCTTGGCCGATCTTGGTGCGAGTATTAATTTGATGCCGAAATCAATTTACGAAAAGCTTTCATTGCCCCCGCTTACCCCAACGTGTATGACCCTCGAGCTAGCCGACCGTACTACGACAAAACCAATTGGTATAGCCGAGGATGTTTTCGTTAAAGTGGGGACGTTCGATTTCCCCGCGGATTTTGTTGTCGTTGATTTCGATGCCGACCCTCGAGTACCTCTTATTCTCGGAAGATGCTTCTAAAGGACAGGCCATGCGTTGATTGATGTGTATGAAGGAGAGATCACTTTACGAGTAGGAAATGAAGCCGTCACGTTCAATGTTAACCATACTTCCAAATCTCTAACCAACCAATATGATGTGGCCAAAATTAATGACACCGAGGTGACAAAGGACCCGGGAATTCCTACTAATAACGGAAGTACCAAAAACGTCCAACCTCCGGTTGTTCAAAAATTTGAGCCTAAACCATCGAGAATTGATCCGAGCCTTTCACGTTTTACGGTCAAGAGTTTATCGACTATACGTGCTGAGAAAATGAAGAAATTAGAAAAGGAGACTACAACGGTAGTGGTGGAAAATGCTAGCTCTAAGAGCACACCACTTGTCCCACCTCCGCTTTCTGTTTGTTGTGTTGAACTTAAGAACGTCGAGTTTTCTTTGAGTGGCAATCCCACTCCTTCTTCTGAAAATTTGTAACTTTCTTTTAAACAAATCATTTATGATTCTTCCTCATCCCTCACTAAATCTGAGGAGGATGATTCTATCATGAAAGAAATCGAGGCTTATTTGAAAAGTGATTCAGTTTCACCGGAAATTGATAATGCTGACATCGACATTGAGGGAGATATTCGTTTAATCGAAGAAATGCTCTATTCACTCTCTCCGAAAGAAAATGAAATTAAAGAAGTCAAGCAATCTACTAATCCTTCGGAGCCCGAGCTCAAGGATACTTCCATTGATTTACTTCTCGAGGAGTTCGCCGATGAACTCGCTCACATGGATCCTCTTCCACCGGGAAATGAGGATGACGTCTTTGATTTTAGAGCCGACTTACGCGAAATTGAATATTTGTTATATCAAGATCCGTCGATTTACTTCGAGAAGTTCACCGATGAACTTGCTCCTACCGACTCGATTCTTTTCGAGAATGAAGAAAACGAATACGATGATCCATTTTACCCAAAGAAAAAAAAGGAAGTGAAGATTTCTACTAATGAGCTTATTGATACTGAGGTCCCACACTATTTTTTATCCGAGAGTGATTCCTCTTCTCGTGAGGATTTTCACGTAGATGATACGTTGATTTCGTTCCTTTCTGAGGACAAGATTTTTAACCCTGGGATACTCATCGGAGAGGACATTCATAAAACAAAAGTTTTCTGGAAAAAGGATCCTCTCTTGGATGCCTTCATGATTGAGCCTTTAAGAAACACCTCTCTTTACCATGGACTCCCTTCTTCTATGGAGTCGTTTCTCTTAGATCCGTCATCCCTTCGTCCGCCCACAAAACCACCGGATGATGGATCATTCTTTCTTGATATACCTTATGTGAGTTTGGGAGGAGTTATCCCTTATGTGCTTGAGCCCGACATTTTCTTCCCCTCCCAACCCACCCTTTCTCTTTCCCTCTGGAGTGAGGATACCATCTTTGATCCGGGTATCTTTCCCGCTTGTTTCCCCAAGGACAAATGAATTCGGGGACGAGTCAGGCTAGCGAATCGTTTAACAAAAACAGTAGCGCTTCGTGGGAGGCACCC
This sequence comes from Chrysanthemum makinoi, assembly GCA_910596185.1. Taxonomy (NCBI): domain Eukaryota; kingdom Viridiplantae; phylum Streptophyta; class Magnoliopsida; order Asterales; family Asteraceae; genus Chrysanthemum; species Chrysanthemum makinoi. The sequence continues at coordinate 168,856,389 of OU343223.1, forward strand.
CATGCTTATCCTTTTATATTATTTCTAATAAGTGACGTGAGGAGGTTCGCCTCTTCCATTTCTCGTGTTTCGTGTTGTTGTTGTGTATGTCCAGGATTTTCCCGATATGAAGACTCTCGTGCTCGAAGTTTGTCTTTTCTCCACTCGAGTTTCATGATCGACGCTCTTATGGAAATCCGATATCCAAATCTTTATCGATTATCGTTTATCTATTAACATACCTAACCAATGGCTTTAGATTTACGTTGAGAACCCGTACCTTTAAACATTGAGGACAATGTTTCGTTTTAGTCTAGGGTGGGTAATCTTCGATTTGATTTGACCGCACTTGCTTACTTTTTGCCGTGTACTCTTGCAACCCTGTTTTTCCTTAGAAAATGAAAAATTGTGCAAAAATTGTGAAAAATTTTAAAATTTTGAAGCTTTTGTTAAGTCTTTTTGATTGAAAAGTTTGCTAGTCTCTTTGACAAGAAGCTATAAAATGCGAATTCTAGCTCACAAGGCCAAGAATTTGCAAGTTTCCCTGAGTGACTTTAAATATTCATGACTTAATTTCATTAGACGAAGCATTTGCTAAATTAATATATGTTTTGACACCTTGTTGACTTTCCGTTGGTGAGGGTAGGAATAGAATTCTGACTTGACCGGCGTGTTGAGCCCTAGCTTGTTCCCTTAACCATAGATAATCTAAAAATTATCGGCTAAGCATCGCGATCTCATTATTGGGATTTTAAATTTGCGGAGATCGAGGAATGATAGAGTTACTTATGAGTTTAGATGCTAAGCGTGGAGTAGATGGTTCTCTTTAGAGCCCATCGAAGGTACTTATGGCTTTTTGTTCCCACAAGATTGTTTCACCCCATATCTGTGATTAAATAATTAGAGATGTTGAGTTTATGGCGATAGTTAGTTCTTTATCTTCTTTAGAGAATCCTTGACCATGAGGGTTGGGTACACATCAAGGTACTGTCAGTGTTGTGGTGTAATAGACAATTGATTCCTGATAGTTTGCTGCTATTGTTTCTATTGTTATAAAAGCCGTGGGATTCGGAGTTTGGCAAAAATTAACATGAATTAAAGCCCAAATGTATTAAAGTTGAAAAATCCAAAGCCATAAAAGTTTTCTATGTCTGACGGTACCCCCGTTGTCATGGACTTCTAAAAAGGTTGAGGAAAATCCAAAGTCATAATAAGACTTCTGATAAAACGGTAATCCCGTTGAGTTAGTGGTTGAAAAGACTAAGGGCCTAAATTGCAAAAATGCAAATGTGCTGAAATAAGTGTTAAGCCAAACTTTGAATCCGGGAGATGTCTAAATAAAGCCTCTGTCTCTGGACTCGTAGATGAGTTGTCTCGGTCGCCATAAAAAGGATATTCTCCCTAAATCGTGTGAAATTAGGACCTTGATGTGGACCTCATTCTTGTGTGCAACGGTTTTCGAGGGAAGATGGATAACTAATTATCGACTTAGCTTCATATCTTTATCGGAATAAAAGTTATCGAAACGAGAAATTTGAAGAAATTCATTTCTCACAAAAATAAAAAAATCTAGAGGAAAATAGGAAAATGGGAGCAAAAGGTAATTACACAAGTAACTTCCATGGGTAGTGTTAGCATCTAAAGTCATATTTAACAATGATTTCGATTTTACGCTTAGTTTGGGGACTTGTGAAAAATCAGGGACGATGTATTCTATCCGTATGGTCACTTCACGCTGTGTTGTGTTTCCTACTCAGTGATCCTAACGTGTCGTTTGAAAAATGTTGGAGTTATTGATCGACATGAAAGTTCAACAAACCGTCACTCATAATCGGAATGTGCTTAACCGTAATATCTATATGTGAATTAAAAGGTAAACGGGGCGTTTTTAGAAATAAGGGTTTCTTAATCTCTTTTGAGGAATCTTTGCTACTTTTTATAGGTTTAGTAGAAAGAGATTGAAATCTTTGTTTTTAGAAGCGTGAGTTGATTACATTGCGTGAGGACACGGCAATCTTCTCGTCTGGGGTATTTTGGTATATGTGAAAACATATACCTTTTTCTTTATCAAAACCGGACCAAAAAGACCAAAAACTAACCCCTAAAGCCATAAATGTTTGTGTTTTTGTGTTTATGTATGTGCAGGTAACGGATATTGCAAAATGGAAAAAGAAAAGACAAAATGGACAAAAACGAGCATGAGAATGGAAGGAGCACGAACTTACGAGACCAATGATAATTTTATTTGTAGCATCGAGGCAAGAAAAAAAAATTAAAGACTAAACGAAGACCAAACGAAGAATTAATTAATTAAGAAGAAAAAGAAAAATAGAAGAAAGAAAAGAAAGAAAATGGATCAGCAAGAAAAGGAGCTTACATGGAAATTAAATGCAACATTAACACAAAAAAGACTCTTGGTCTAGTGGTTGGGGACATGTTTGTCAAGCAAGAGGTCTTAGGTTCAAATCCCACTAATGACAAATTTGTTGATATATTTTTTTCATATCACAAATTATTTATCAAGAGCTGCTAGTATCCGAAGCCCAATTCAGCTCCAAGCCCAGAAGCAGCCCAGTCCATGCAGTTCACGATCCATTCCAAGCCCAGCTGCTGCCATCGAAGCCCAACACATCCCAATCTCAGCAAATGCAAGCCCATATCAGAATTGGAAATGCAAATAAAAATCTGCTACAACCTTAATATATCAACTTGGGGAGCAAGTTTTGTAGGGTTTTATTTGTGCCAAGTTCTAATAGTTTAGGGGCCATTATGAAAAATTATTAGGGGCCAAAGTGTAACTTGTGGGTTTATAAAAACCCACCTCCTCGCCTCATTTTGTTTTGGGTAAAGGGGAGTAATCCTGCACCCTGGTAAAGTATATTAACCAAACAAATTGAAGTACAACGGATGAGAGTGAGTCCCTCATCTCAGTCCCTAAGGACACTTACAGACTCGAATATAAGAATGACATACCATTCCTATAACATACAATAAAATGAACCTACCAATAATGACACAAGTACATAACAGTGACACAACTACTCAAGAAAAACACTTGAGCCTTCTATATCACTATGATAGTCCATCTTAACTTCCATGAAGAATCCATGTAGATCCATGCGATCTTCAACATAAAATCTGTTTGCTACAGAAAATTGCAAACCATAGCAAACAAAGGCAGCCATAAAACTAACCATAGGGTATAGAACACCCTAACATACCACTCCATGATCATGTAGCCATCAAATAAAATCAGTTCACAAATTTCGCACAGCGATTGGTGGAAGACTCTAAAACCACGGATAGAGCAGCAAGCATAAACTCACTCCAAATGTGTGCGTTGAGATGCTAAACCGAATACCAATAACCAAACATCAAAGAACATGCATAGGGAGTAAACCAAAGCAGCATCGATCAAACAGAATAAGGAACCAAGTATGTAGATCGATCCACCAATAGACGATCAATGGAAAAGAAACCAATTGATCGTATTAACCAGAAATTATGAAGACGAAATCACACACCAAAGCAAGTGTAATCAGCACCTTCAACATAACTCTGTCCCAACAGAACTAACAACAATACTAGCGAACATAATGATCAAAGAAGCTAATAACATGATCGAATTAAAACAGCAACATGACCATAAAAGACCCTAGCATCGACATTAAGCTACGAATCAATACTAACAAAATATTGAAAACGCAGCACCACCATAAAACCCTAAACCAGGAGCGGTTAAGGGTTCAACAAGGAAGATTGAAGTACCTAATCGGAGTGACGAGGCAATCCAATACAAACGCATCCTTGTACCTCCCATGATCGACCATGTAGGAGAAAACCCTAAGTCGACCAACCCATCAAAACCCTAATTGTTTACAGCCTCTCTCCCTCAACCACGTAAATAGCCGAACGTACCAACACCAAAACCCTAAATAGGATTACCAGCAAACTGATAGTATCGTAATCCAAGAGGATAACGATTATGCGTTAAGGTTAAAGAATAGGACCAATATGAACGAAACCCTAATAAAAGAGAATCGACCATATGCACCATGAAGAACTCAACTTGATATACCAAGATAAGAAATTGCAGCCGCCATCTCCTTTAATAAAAACATACCCCAAACAGCGTATTGCATACCCGATCACAAAAACAGAATTGTAAAAAGGTAGAGAGGACGTGAGGGGTGGTTTTATGGCCGGAAAAGGAAGGGAGGGGGGCGGCCGAAATTCTCCATGGGGGAGAGAGCGTTTAGGGTTTTTTTGTATGTCTCCTCGCCTCATTTTATCATATCTTATTTTGTATTTTGTACCCAAACTCTTGTATTTTATTTTTTATGCTCTTTAGTTTTATAAAAATTTTATTTCTTGCATCTCTATATTCTTCTTATCTCTTAATCTTTTTTATTTCATTTTATTTTTATAAAAATATGCCATGAAGAGTTGAGTTATAATAAGATTGTGTGAGTTTATTTTATATGCTCGTGCACACGCTCAACATATCATATTTATATTTTTATAAAAGTTTAGTTTTTTTTATTGTTTATTTTTATGAAAGTTTACGTTTTTATTGTTTTATTTAGCTTAAAAATAGTAAAAAGTCTCTAAAAATCTTGTCTTTTTTACAAAAATCCAAAAATATATTTTATTTTCGTCATAAAATTTTCGTATTTTTCTGAGTTGTTTTAGTATTTTTAAAAATCAAAAACTGTTTCTGTTATTTTTCTTGTAAAAAACTGTTTCGTATTTTATTTTAAAAAAATAGAAAAAAACTTCAAAAAAATATTTTTATATTTTCTTGTAGCTTTTCATAGTTTTCTTAAGATAGTGTGAATTTTTCATATTTTTTTGAACTAGTTTACTTTTTATTTTGATTTATTTGCTATTTTAAACATAAAAATCGAAAAAAATACTTATTTAATTCCGAAAATTCTAAAAACTTTTATGTGAGCTTCTATCACTTTTCTTACATTGCTAAAAAATATTTGTAATTTTCGGACTTCATTTAATATTTTTCCTTTATTTATTTCCTTTCCTTTATTAAAAATCTTTTATTTTAAATTTTGACCTTAATACCCAAATTAGTTTTTGTGGAAACATATCTCCTTGAGAGAGTTTGGTGGTTAAGATTTGATTTATTAAGATTAGTTTATCTTTTATTTTAGCTTTTTATTATACAAATCTTATATTTATATATTTGTGCTAACCCTTAAGTTTTGATTTTGTTTGTGTAATCCGATCCTACCCTAAGGCGTGAGCTTACGGGTCTTTAAGCATTTTAATACATAAAGTTTGAAGCTTTAGTAATTTTTAAGCTTGTTGGTGAATAAAGTTTTAAACGTTACTTACTAATTAGTGGATAAGATTAATAAAGTTGTAAACTTTTGTATTAATTTGTGCTTATAAGATCGGGTGGTTTTATTCCTCTCGTTTAATCATCGGGTTCTATTCTCTTACTCTTTTTTTAGATTAGATTTTTCGTTTACCCTTACGCTTAATTATTCATATTATGCTTGTTAAGTCTTTTTAGTATCATACTCTTAGCTTAATATTCATCGTCACTAGTTGTAGTTTGTCATTTAAATTTTAGTTTAAACTTTAATTAGTTAAATTAGTTTTTAAAAGAAAAATCTCTTAAAGAAAAATTAAAAAGTCAAAAAAAATATATATATTTCGCTATTTTCAAAAAATCAAAAATCAAAAACCAAAAAAAAAAAAAAAATATAGTTTTAAATTTTAGATAATTTTTAAATCACATTTTTAGAGAAATATTATATCACTTTTAGGGGTTAAAATAGATTAATTTGCATTTTAGAATACGTTTTTTTAGCATAAAATAATTTCGTTTTAGTTCTATTACGTACTTAATTGAGATTACTTGTTTGCACCTTATGATTAGTCGATTTATATGCCTTTTATTATTATTGCTTGCCCCGTAGTTTAGAAATCCTCAAAATCCTTTTTAACACATTCAAATCCCGATAATCGCGACGTGATTTGGAAATTCCATTCAACCCTCGTTCGGAACGATCTCGGTGCTCAAACCTAACACGTTTGAGTTACCCCGTAATACTACACACTTCTCTTATTATTGATTTTTATCAAATCAGGCGTAGAGTGTAAAGAGAGTGAATAAAATGAACAACCAACCCTCAAGTGAGGGTTATACAAGAGTATTTATAGGCAAGGAGCTAGGGCAACACTCCCACTCCTTCCCTTTTCCTTATTGGACATGGGCCTAAGCTTATGGGCCTTCTAAATAAGCTAGACCTTAAACAAACATAAAGGCCATAATAAGCTACCTATTACATATGAGTAACTAACACTTGAATAAAGGTTTAGGAGTGATTCCAACAATCTCCCCCTCAAGTGTTGGTGATGAAAAACGGTGAAGGCGTTGATTTAATAGAAGCTTTGACGTCTTCTGACATTCTTCTTTCTTGTGAGAAGAATTGCCTTGATTCGTACCATCTCCCCAGTGTAGCGAGATAGTTTTCTTTGAACATATATGCTTTGACGTCATCTTTAACTTTGTTCTATGATCATTGTTCTTTGTGATGAAAGTGATAGTATGTTGTTATCTGCATCAAGACGCCTAGGTCGCTTCGCTGCTCCAGTGTCTCCACGTCATTCTTCAACATGCTCACATGCTCTTTTGACGTTGGAATTCAATACTGATGAAGTTCTTTAAGTCTTTAACTTTGTAGATTCTTTGATTTGACGAAGAATCATTCTGACTGTTATGTTGCTTTTGGATAGAACTTCCATTAGTGATGATGATGGCGTGAGACGAGAAGAATATGCACGATCATTCCGCTCAGAGCTTCCATAAGAAGAAAACGGTTAGTAATAAGCGGATTCGGCACTTACAAGTTTGAACCCGAGTGTTAACAGGATAGTGTGAAAACACAACTCTAATTCTTACAAAGGCGGTTTCTGAATCGGAGTCCCACAAGTGAGATAACACGATGTAACGAAGTACACCTACGATTCAGATGAGTCGATGAGGTACACCGAAGCATCACCTCACCGACTGTAGACCGTTGAGACCACTAAGCGCAATCCACGGGAGTTGCCGAAGAGCCCTGCTGCAGGCTGTTGATGTTGACCCTGGCAGGAGTTTCCATTCAATCACTGAGGATCACAAATGTGAACCTCTCATAAATGTTCTCAACAGATTGCTAGGATCTATGAAGGACTCGATAATGTACCACTGAAATTCTTATTTTTGAATGTCAAGTGATGAAATGTCAAGTGTACCTAAGAGATCTTTTGATAAATCTCGTGGCTCTAGACTCAATAGTACATTTTGGTTTTCCTGACCGGAGACTAGCGAGAGGGTCTCCTTCCTCAATACCAGCAATCTCTAATAGAAAGCCGATAGTTTGCGTAGGGTTCCCTGTGAGAATGAAACAAGCTTCTGTTAAGAGAAACTTGAGTGGCTAAGAAGGTTTAGTGCATGCGTCACTGGGTCCATGACGACTTTTAATCTTCAATACCGGTATCAGCTAGTGACAACAAGTGCATATGAATTGAACCCGGTGTCTGCCCTAAGTTGAATAATCTGGAGGGCTATTTCTTTTCACCCTTTTCTTTGCATTTCTTTTAATTCTTCAACTCCTTCTTTCTCCGATTCTCATTTTTCCTTTTTATAATCATACCTAAGGACTTCTAAATTCTAAATATTGGTAGTGTCATTGGGTAGATCCCTCCTACTGGCGGATCATAGGACGGTTATTCCTAACCTTAATCTCCTTATAACTCCATTGCCATAAAACCATTTTCAAAAAAATCTCTCAAAGGGTTTGTAGATGAAAACATGTTTGAACCACTGTGAGAGTTTTATCTTTTAGCAAAAATACTCCCCTCCACATGTACTTTAGAGTTTAGACAGAAATGCACAGTGAGGAAAGAGCGCGCACTTTTGAATTGATCGACTCAAGATAGACATTCCCCGCGAGACACGGTTACGTGGCATAGTTAAAGAGTTGCATTGTCAGCGTTTAGGTGACAACTAGCTCTAATAACTATCTTGAAGGTGTGGACAACCCCGAAAGGTTGTCAAACCCATCAAGGTTCATGTCTACCAAGAGTTTCTCGAATGGTACATTCTACTCGGACAAGTCCTTTGCGAGACACGTTTTCATCACTAGCGAACTAGCTTGAAATTATTACCCGTCCCGGACAAGTCTTTTCGAGTTACTAACAGTTAAGATCTCGTCAATTCATGGGTTAAAGTCTTTTCACACGAGAGTTCATAAAGTAAAACACAACATATTTCTTATCATGTATTTTTCTCCCCCTCAAAAATGGCATATAAAGTGTTATTTTTGAAAAGTTGAGAATAAATATGACCATTTCGAGTGTTGCGGGAAGAATGACCACTGTGAACAATTTGTGAACAAATATTTTAGTCAAGTACTCCCCCTCAACCAGTGATATAAACGGTTGAGGTTTTGAAAATCATAAGGGAAAGTACTTGTTCTTTTGAGCAAAACCTTGAAAAGTGAAAGGGTTGATAGGTTTTACTCAAAAGTAAGAAGCTTTCGCTCCTTTTATAAGGATTGTGGCACTGAAGCATACCACAGGGTCCTTTATTTACAAGAACGGGTTGTACACTGTAATGTGTGCACAAGCCATGACATAATAACTCATACATCCAAAGTTATAATGAAAGAAGCAGTTCAAGGGGTACCATGTAGTCCAGATATGTCGCCAGGAGTGTGAATCGGGCGTTGAACGCCGGTGATGTTAATCCTGGGTTGACCACCAACATAGCTTTCCAATCTTCTGAACTGATCCCTTCGATACAACCATTCATCAATCATCGTAATGATCCTCTTCACATCCCTCGCTCTGAATTCCATCGCTTAGGAGACCCGATCTTTTGGTGTATATCCTTCAACCGGTAAGCCAATCGGTCCCTAACATCTTCAAAGTGTGATCTCCAAACTTGTGAAGATCTCTGCACGCCATCAAGCAATTTCATTGAAGTTCACTGCGGTGAAACAACGCGAATGGTTTCTGATGAGGTAATTTCCGAGAGCTGGTTGATGTCGGGAAGATCAAGGCGGTGGAGTGAAGTTGACACGGGCTGATAAGATTCAACCGCACCTGGAGATCTTTACACGTTCTTTGATAACTATGCGTCTGATGAAGATGAGCACGACTTGATGAATTCCGTTGTACTTCGGTGGAGAATTGTCTCATCGACCGTACTTTGGCAAGGTACATGTCTTCGATGGCTGATAGACAAATTCTCAAAGTCAGCTCCAGAGAATGCATAATCCCTTTCGTCTTGTCTCTTGACCACAATATTCTTGAGATACGTGTAGTCCCATTGGGACGAAAGATCACGGTTTGATGGCACCGATGTTTTTAGTATGGAACACCGCATGTTGAGACTTCATACGTGGCGCTTACGTAGTAGATTCTGCGGCCTTCCGGCCAATGATGAATCCCATACATTGCATCTCGGTGTAGCTTCCACTTTGTTGGAGAACAAGTGATTAGCTCTTTCCTCGATAGCTATGCAGTTTGAGTATTCGGCTGCTGGGAATGGAAGTGTCAGGGATGTAGCGTATTTTCTTGAACCATCGCCACCGTGAAGAAGAAATTCCAAGTCTTTGTTGAAGAAGTATCTGAATGGGAACCTAGGCTGATCTGGGTGGACGATCGTTGGTAGTGTTTAGACCAGTCGGTTGTAATATGGAGGGTGTCCCGCCCGTAAAGTCGATGTTGCTTCGGGTTGAGCCCATCCATGTTATTAGACATAGCTCGAGCAATGTTGTCAAGGTGATATTCGACCCGCATGGCACTTTCTGCGCTATCTTCCACAGTTGAAAAGCTTCATTCTTGATTCGCCGCATTCAGATTTGTCATCTTCTTTACTCGGAATTTTTCTTGCAGTATCTTTGCATGCTCCAATGTATTACCGTATACCAGATCTTGACCTTCAGCAGGTAGGAGTGGAATTGACAAGTGTAGAAACCATTCAAATTCGTCTGTTGTATCTTCATCTAGCCATGATACGACGTCAGCCTTGGGGCTTCTTCTTCTTTTTCTTAGGCCTAGATGAAGATTCTGGTTTCTGTACTTTGTCGGGAGAGGCGGGGGGTTGTTGGGGCTCATGGTATTCTTCATCGTCACCACCCGTATACTCAAAGTGATCACGGTTTCTGAAGTCTTGGGGTGGTGTCCGGAATCCTGAGGTTTATCAGAGAAGAGCGGGGAGAGGAGATATTTGTTGAGATGGAGTCCTTGTGGTGGAGGCGGCATGGAGTACTGAATCGAAGATGATTCACATGACTTCTTTGTGCGGCTTAGGCCTCTTATCCTTATCTTGATCTTTGTCTTCACTCATCTCTGAACGCTTAGGCCTTATAGCCTGTTCTTTGAATGATGACTTGAGTTGGTATTCCAGCAATGCTTCAAATGGTTGCTTCATGGGAGGAAAACGTTGCAGAGCGTGTTGACATTACATGCGCTACCAGCGTTTACTAATTCATCATCTGAGAAGATTGTAGTTTCAACTGGATTGATGCTCAAATTCATCTGAGTTGATTTCATGGCTTGCTTGGCTAAATGTAAGAGATTCGAATAAAGTTGTCCGGTATACATCTCCTTTGTCAGGTTCGGAATGACCTCCATTAAGAACTTGTGAGTGTATCCTTTTATCATCTCGCCCATGCTCCCTTGAAGATCATCCTTCATAAGCTTCTGTACATACTCCCTTTCAACTTTCATTTTGTCCGTCTCATCGTGGAAGATAAGTTATCCGATCAGCAGAATGAAATTCAGCTTTCTATAGAGCATGTCTTTCTTCTCTCATTTTGACAACTTTGGTGATTCGGTTCTTAGTTTGAGACATCCAAGATGGAGTTGGCTTCTTCACCGATCTGGATGATGATTTGGTTGATTTCTTTGATGGTGGTGGTGAAGAGTGAGATGATGAGTCGATGAGGGAGGAGACATGAGGAGACTGGGGGTCCTAGGCGGTTCGAAGTTTCCTCCTTAGACATAGCCTTGTCATCGCCTTTGTTTCATCAGCAGGTATTTCCTCAGTCTTCTTTTCTTTTCTCGGTTCCTCAAACTCATAATCAATAGTATCCTCCAAAAGTTGTTGTTGTTGTAGAAGAGTGGTGGCACCAGCCCTTATCGGGTCTGATTAACCGCATCAGGAGATGGTTTAGAGCTGCAGCACCACTTGAACCTCCAGGGCCACCCATTTGATCCTTTGCAAATTCCTTTACAACATGTTGGAGTCTAATGAGTTTGAACTTCTTCCTGTAAGATGTATCCAGTTGTTTCTCATCACTTCTCGAGCTTTCATCATATGGCACAAGTACAGAGTCTTCCCTTCCATGTTCAACTATTGGACTAGGAGGTTTTAGCACCGATGGAGTGTCATCCTTTGCGGCAGTTTCAGAGTAGTTGACCTCCTCGTCCGATTGTGTATCTTGAGCTTTCGTCAGTAGCTTTCTTTGTGGTTCGGTGTAGGAATAGGAGCGGATTCCTGGGAGGGAACTTTCTTCTTTGGGTAGGTTTCCTCTTGGGGACCTTCCTTTGACTCTCTATGCTTATGTACTTCCAGCACTTCCTCTTCGGTTCCCGAGTAGAGTCCCGTAAGCTTTTCATCGAGATGACCAACTTTTCTTCGCGCTACTTGATACCTTTGTATGTTTCAAGCTTTTGATTTCATTTGTCAGAAGGTGATCAGCAAAGACGCACCCTTGTTTCTTTGTTGACGATTCCTCAATTTTGACTGATAGGATGGGTTCAGTCAACATGTCATGATTGTCAGGGTCATTGAGCCTCTTGGGAATATCAAGATGAAGTCCAAGTGCTCTCTGGATCAACAGCTTTGTGTATCTGACATAGGGAATCTTTGAGCCAAGCTTTTTGAGAAATGACATCATGTCATCCCATATCAGAGCTTCAATTTCGATGTCCTTCTTGTTGATTAATGACCAGAAGATTTGTAGTTCCATGAGCTTGGGATGCTCATAACCACTATCACGACTAGAGACCGATTTGGTGATGATGATGTAGAGGGTTCTCCACGGTTGAGGAATGTTCTTAAGCTCCACATGAGAATGCTTAGTGATAATTCCTGAAGCTTCATCAGAGCCAATATCCATCAGAATTGCGAACGCTGCTCTTCAAGAGGTGTGGTATAGAAGTCGTTGGTCGATATCGAATAAGAAGAATGTACCGTAAATCTGCATGTGTGATGGTGATTTGTTTGTGATTTAACGTCCACTGTCACCGCCTTTGACCTTTGATCCTTTGCATTGAATTCCAGAATTGTTGTATGTAGATCTCCGGTACTGTACCAAAGTGTGAGAGCATATTACGTACGGATGGTTCTTAAGAATATCCACAGCAATCAAGCAAGAAGATTCGAGCATGTGAGGGTTTCAAAGTCAACTCTGAGATTGTTCTTTACAATCTTTCTTGGATAGCCATTAGGGAAGATATCGGCAATTGTGAGAACCTCAGGTGCATCCACATTCATTTGAGCTGCCATGTCGTGATCTGAAATAACATTAGCCAAAAGAACCAACATATCGAAAGTCATAATGTTAGTCAATGTAAGATTTTATTGTCTAATTATTGAATATACGGTGTTAATGATTGTTACGAGTCCTAAGTCACTTGTATGTCCAATAGTCCAATGACGCCGAAACGTTTCGTGAGTTAGTTAACTTTAAGTTTTAAAGTTTATGTTATCACTTATAGTTCACAACATATCAAACGTTTAAATTTATTAGTGACATTATTGGATTCGTGACGTTATGATTCATTTATTTACAAGTTTGCACGCGTAACAATTCAAAACGAAGGTTTGATCAAGGCTTATGCGTAGGAATAGTAGCTTATGCGTAAACAGGGGTTATATGTGTAGGCACAAGCTTACGCGTAGGAATCTGTCTTACGCGTAAGAAATATTACGCGTAGGAACAGAGTAACTTTATGCGTAGAGCTTACGCGTAGGCGTATAAAACTTTACGCGTAAGGCTTACTCGTAAGAGTAGACCTTATGCGTGAGAGTCATGTTACGCATATCCTTCACAGAATACGCGTAGTCCCATTGTAGAACCTTACGCGTAAAATTTCTCTTCGCGATAACTTTCACGCGTAAGGTGATCCTTATGCGTAGAGTAACAAGGACCTTGATTCTGAGTTTTATGCGTTGCAAGCCTGAAATAAAAACATCATATCATCAATTTTGACTTATACATTCAATCTTAAACAGTATCAAGGCATGAAAGCATGTTAAAGCAGTTACGCCGTAGAAAGTCATACGCGTAAGTCAAAACCCTAAGGTTCATGAATTACGCTTATGATTTCTAGCCATAGGATATGCACCAACGTTTCTGGTAGTTCTAAGAAGCATATTGAGTGTGTTTATCCAAGTTTTAACATAAAAATGTCAAGAATCAAAAGTACCCAAACCGTATGAATATAAACCCTAACTTCCCATTGATGATTCATTTGAGTTTATGGGTAAAATCTGGGTTTAGATATGTTCAATTCAACTTGAATACAACCTCATACAATAATCTTTATCACCAAAAACGTTCTCATTTGAAAATACCCAAAACAACTCAATAACCCTAATTTTGAAAATGAATCAATTCGTGTTTTGGGTGAATTTGAGGGTAAACGGTATCATTGAAGTTATTTAAACGTTTTGGCACACTTGTTTTAACCACAAACACCCACTAATGATTGTTTGTTCGTTACGCATAGCGTAGAAGCCACAAAAGTCACAAAATCTCAAGATTGAACCGTTGGATTCATGAAAGATTTAAAACCTTTGTTTAAAAACTTGTTATAAACACAAAAGCACTTACAAATTGATGATCCAAAACACAGATTTCTTGAATGATTATTAGGCGTAGGATGAAGTTTGGTTTGAGTATTAAATGTGAAGTGAAAAGTTAGGTGGGGTGTTTTTATTAAAATGACTTTAACCTTTTGGCAGTTTTGGTCCCTCCAACTTTTCCATTTTCATCCAAAGCCATATAACTTCCATTTTGGTTACCAAACAAAGATTTTTAAGAAAGAAACATGACGACACTCCCCCTTGACTTAAGAAAATAATGAAAGGTTAGAATTTTAGACCGAGGAGTGTCAGTTTAACCATAAAAGTTTACCACCATTGATACAAGAAACAACCAGAATAGAGTAACATGCAAGTACACTGATGTTTTGAAACAGTTAAGTATTTATTTTCTCCCCCTCAACACTTGATCAAAAAAATACTAAATTTTGAAAGATTAGAGTGTTGACGGCTGAAATGTACTTGCCATGTTGAAAGAAAAAATAGATAGAAGAATATTTTTGTTGTTTTGTCATGTTTTATATTTTTGTATTTTGTTTTGAAAAATATTTACAAAAGATATTTGGTGTTTGATAGGTTTTAAGACTATTTTAGGAGGTCATCCAATTCTCTGAGTCAAACACCTCATACCAATTAGGTGGACCAACTCATTAAACCTAGCGGAAGGCTTTGGTGAGAAGATCTGCCAATTGGTATTCTGTACCCACAAAATATAATTCAACAGCACTGCTCCACGTGATCCTTGATGAAATGATATCGAAGATCGATGTGCTTTGATTTCGAGTGCTGAATTGAGTTGCACAAGATCGCAATGGCACTCGATTGTCAAAGACATCGGGATTCTGTCAAATACGTAACCATAGTCTTTGAGTTGTGTTCTCATCCAAATGACTTGAGCACAACACGCGGTCATGGCTACATATTCGCTTGTTGAGGACAACGATGTACAATCCTGCTTTTTCGATTGCCAAGACACCAGTTTATCACCAAGAAATTGTAAAGCTCCGGAAGTGCTTTTCCGTGAATCTAAGCGTCCTGCGTGGTCAGCGCTGAAAAGCGATTAGTTCAAAACCAGAATCCTTCGGATACCTGATTCCCAAATTAATGGTTCCCTTGATGTATCGGAGGATTCTTTTAGCCTCATAGATGTGGGTTTCAGTTGGCAGCGATCGATAACGAGAGCAAAGATATACGGCAAAGACAATATCAGGTCTGCTAGCTGTTAGATACATGAGAGACCCAATAATACTATGGTATTTTGTAGGGTCCACCAATTTCCCATGTAAATCAGCGTCTAGCTTCTTGGTATGAGCCATTGGTGTGGCATAGGTGTCACAGGTTTTCATTCCAAATTTGTGTAACAATTCAAGGGCATATTTGGACTGACTCAAGAAAATACCACGGGGTGATTGATGAACTTGTAGTCCTAGAAAGAACGTAAGTTCACCCATCATGGACATTTCAAAATGTTTCTTCATTAGTTTTGCAAAAGCGATTGAGAACTTTTTATGAGTTGACCCAAAAATGATGTCATCCACATAAATTTGAACAATTAAAATATGTTCCCCGTGATATTGTATGAAAAGAGTAGGGTCAACCGAACCTTTGGTGAAATTATTGGCAATTAGGAAAGATGATAGCTTATCGTACCATGCCCGAGGAGCTTGTTTGAGACCATACAGAGCTTTTTTCAGTTTGTAGACATGGTTCGGGAACGCGGGATCAACGAATCCTTCTGGTTGGCTGACATAAACCGTTTCTTTAAGTTGCCCATTCAGAAAAGCAGTTTTGACGTCCATCTGAATGACCGTTATATTCATATGAGTCGCGAACGCGAGAAATATCCGAACGCCTCTGGAGACGAGCAACCGGAGCAAAAGATTCTTCAAAGTCAATACCCTCTTCCTGACGATAACTCTTAGCCACCAGACGTGACTTATTTCGGATAACATTCCTTCAAAGATCCAATTTGTTTTTCCAAATCCATTTGAGACCAATGACGTAGACCCCTGTTGGTCTTTCAACCCGTTCCCATACTTCAAGACGTTTGAATTGGTTGAGTTCTTCTTGCATGGATTCAATCCAATTATCTTTTGTCATTGCATCCTTAATGTTTTTGGGTTCAGTTTGGCAGACAGTGAGCGCATAAATGCAATGTTCACCGTCTGTGTAAAGACGCTGTCTCGTAACGACTGGTTGATTCGGGTTGCCAATAATGTTTTCCTGAGGATGGTCTTTTGTCCATCTATGTGTGGAGGGTTGATGTTGGTATACATTGTGCAGATTTTGAGGATTCAAATGGCTTGTTAAAGATTCCGCGACATCTGGTGCAGCAATCTCATTAGCAAACGGGTTAAAAAATGCATTTGGATCAAAATCTGCAGGTGGGGGTACTTCATTCAGAACATCATCAGCCGGTTCATCATTGTTGGAAGCGGTTTGTTCAACTGCTGTGTTGGAGTCAACTGGTGGTGCTTCTTCAACCGTAGTTGTTGTAGCGTGTGTGTGTATCGTATAAGATTATTATCGGGTTGAAACAGCGGATACACTGGAGCACGTTCATCAATATCGTCATAACAAATGGAGCAAATAACCTTCCATTTGTTGACGAGTAAGTTTGAGGGCTTGTTTCAACCGATGATGGGGTTTGGGGAAGTTTAAGCGTTGTGACCGGGTTCCAAGTGTTATACTCGAAGCCATTTCCGTGAGTTCATCAAAATGAGCATGAATCGTTTCCATAACCTCCTTTGTTCAACGATTCCAGATTCGAAAACCTTTAGAATTATCACAATATCCTATAAAGACTCCAATGTCGTACTTTGGCTTTGAGCTTTCCAAAGTCATCACGATCATTATTCGGATAACAAAGAGATCCAAATACATGAAAGTGTTTGAGATTCGGTTTTCTGTTGTGGACAAGCTCGAAAGGTGTTTTGTTGTGGCGTTTTGTAATCATAGACCGGTTGTGAGTATAGCATGCAGATACACGCCCATAAGTAACTGGAAGTTTAGCATTGATTAACATTGTTCTTGCAGCTTCCACTAACGCTCGGTTTCGTCTTTCAACAACTCCGTTTTGTCTGGTGTACGCGGCAATAGATGTCTGATGCTCAATTCCCACTTTCTCATAAAATTCACGAAGAGTTTGGTTAACAAATTCAGTGCCTCTGTTTGTTCTGATTTGTCGAACGTGTTTCAGTAGTGAACTTGTATTTTCGTGAGAAAGGTGATGATCATCTGTGGAGCTTGATCTTTGCTTCAAAGAAAGTAGACCCAAGTCAAGCGTGAATAGTCATCAACAATTACTAAGATGTAGCGTTTGCCATTGATCGTTTGCACACGCATCGGGCCACACAAATCCATGTGAAGAAGATGAAGCACATGCCGAGAGCGTGTTCCACCTTTGAAGGAAAATGAGCACGAGTGCTTTTGCCTTGTTCACAAGCCGAGCAAAGGTGATCTTTAGAATACCCAAATCGTGGGAGTCCTTCAACTAGTTTGTGTCGAGCAAGGTTGGTGATGGTTTGAAAGTTTAGATGTGAGAGACGACGGTGCCATAGCCAGATTTTGTTGATGTTGCCTTTGAAAGTAAGCAGATGGGAGAAGAAGCAACCATGTCTTGCATAGAGATAGTGTAAATATTGGAATTACGCGAGCCGATATAAGGTCGTTTCCTTGTAAATCACGAATGAAACAAGTTTTCTCCCCACGAAAGCAACCTCCAAATCTCCATCACAGAACGACCTCGAAAATAGATTGTGACCGAGGCCTTCCACATAATAAACCCTGCTAATTTCGATGTTCCCATTGATATAGTCTCCGTAGTCCATGATAGCTGCGAAGTGATCATTCCCGAACCCGACAAAGCCAATGAACTTTGCAATAAAGTTTGATAACAGCTTAAGGTTGCTCTGTCAAGTGTCGGGAACATCCGCTATCAACAATCCAGAGAATGATATGTATCACCCTGCATTACACAAGACGACACATACAGATGGAATAGAAGTAGATGTGGAACCCAAATGTTAGAGGGTTCTAGAGCGCTTATAGTAGACATACACACATCAATAGCTTTAGGTATCCATTTAAATCCTAGTGTGTTATATATCCATTTCTGCCATCTCCAACTAGTATTTGCTTTATTCTTAGTGAATGCACTAGGTGGTACTACATTCCTAGGAGGTGAAACCGGGGAAATGGAGCTACAGGGGACGTAAAAGCGCTTCTTAGAATCTAAAGAGGGCGGTCTACCAAGCACAGACTTAGAAAGATTAGTGGGCTTATAGGTATTCCGTTCTTAGGATTCCTTAAACGAGAGATGATAGCTTTAGCAACACATTTATCATGACACTCAGAATTCATACTTTTACCACAAATAACACAAGGTGCATCGATGAATATCGAAAGTGCTTAATGGTTTAGCATTCGTTACATCACTATTTCTATTACATTTGCCGACGCATATCTATGTGGAAGCAACGTGAGTCTTATTCATAGTCCTAGGGTGTTCTTCTACTTTAGCATTCTTTATTGATCTTTTCTTAGGTCGCAACTTCCTATTCTTCGATGTAGTGCTCTTAGGCTGTGAAGTGCGGACGTTTGGAAGAGACGCAACTATTCCGTTCAGAGAATGAAGCACGCTAGCAACTTGTGATTTGGCAGTAGGGATTCTAGGTTCACGATTACTAAGTGTTACTCGGGCTATTCTCTTAATCACGGTAGGCGGAAGTTGTTCATACTTTCCTAACATTTCTCTTAACTTGAGGATAGTGTGAATCGATCTTGATTTTGGACCGAATATTTCTAGCAAAATGCATAACTTCTTTAGTGTGTGCAAGATAATGATCAAGTTCATTTGATGCTTCATCACGAGTCTTTTGAGTAAATCAAATATGACACCATATTCCTTTTAACTTTTACAAGTTCTTGTTCATATTTTGAGATTTGACACTTAAAAACACGTTTTGATCATCCAGTTGCTTAATTTTGGATCAGAAGTTTTGTCACGCAATCGGGCGATTTTGTGTTGAAAAGCAAGTTGTTGATCGTGAATATCTTTTTGACACCAATTAAGAAGACGTATTGCATTTGAAAGTTCGTTTGACAATCGTTTGTTTTCAACTTTTAAGGACTCGACCTGAAGCACATTATCAGTGTTCTCAACATTTACCACAGTAATCAACAAGATCAGCAGAGATATAATCAAATGCATATGACAAAGAATTCAATAGCACAACATTATGGACATCACACATGATGACATCTTCCAAGAGTCGATCAACATCTTTTCTCAACATTTTCTTTTACGTTTAGTATTAGAAATAGATGTTTCTGTTTTCTCGAAAACGACCTTTATCAATCCAAGTTCCTTATGAAAGTCCTTTTCCCAAGACAATGCACAACTTTTCAAATTTTTAACATTTGGTAAAAGATTTTTCTGAAAAATGTCTCTTTGTTCTCTCGCCAGAGGCGATTGAAAATGTTGAACTTTGATTTCAGAATGATATTCTATCTCATGTTGTAAAGTTTTGAGGTCACCTATGAAAAGGTCAAAATATCTAAGAATTTTTGCGATTTTCGTGTTTTGAGTTTACTTCACCGATGGAAGGTAAAGGACCATAAGTTTGTGCATAATCTGGTTTGGGATTAACATTAGAAGACTCAGACGCTTTTATGATAATCCTTGGTGTGTTAGAAGAATCCGTTGGTGTGACGAAAGTGACCGCTTTTTATAATTAAAAGGTTTGTTGTAAACAACATTTTCTAATTTTGATCGACTCTCCTCTTCTGCATCTAATTCCTCTTGACGATGATATTCAACAACACTCATAACAGAATTATGAATTTTATATTCTGACCGGAAACTTCGTGATTTGGTTTGAATGCTTTGGTTGAAAGCTTAGGTTTGTAATCAACAAGATTTGGTCCATAGCCATTTTGATTTGGTTTTAAAGTAAACTTTTCAATAGCTGTGACCGACTCACCATGTTTGTAAACAACACTTTTAAACTCTTTAAGTTTGTTTTGCAAGCCGATGATTTCTTCAAGATGATCATCTATTCGCTTCGTTGAATGCTTTTTGTATGCAGAGAACTGTTTTTGACAAGTTAACAACTCAAATTTTAGCTTTTGATTTTCCAAGGTGAGAGCGTTAATTTGCTTTTTATGTTCATGTTTCAGCTTGTTCTATTTCGCACAACAAAGCATTCTTCGAAGCGGCTAGATCATGATCTGTCTTTCTAAATATTTTTCGCTTTGATGAGATTTGGCAAAGGTCGCTTCAAAACCTTTTCACATTTTTCTTGAGTTTTGAAAAAGTTGAGTTGCTTTTGTAAACATTCAAAATCCTAGGTTAACAGTGCATTTTTGCTTTTCAAGTCCCGATTAATGGCATGACATTTTTCCACTATGGTCTGTTGGTCTTGTATTAAACGAGCAAATCTGGATGAGGCAAAAGTTCGGTGTGTTCAACGTGAGTCACAACATGATCATTACTTAGATCCTCAAGTATAACCACGGAGTCAATTTGAGTATCAAGGGAAACCATAAGGTCATCTTGATCTTCAAATATAACTATGGGGTCTATTTGAAAATCGCGAATGAGATGTGGACGACTCATTTTGAACATTCGAGCCTTGCCGGATTCAGAGATGTTGGCGGAGATATGAGATCGAGATAAATATGGTTTGTTCGGTGCACTGAGACAAGCTATCGTCATACACTGGGCCTGTGTCACTCATGTGTAACTCATGCATATTAGCCATCAACATATCAGCTACATTGGCCGCAAGTCCTCCATATCATCATATGAGTCTGCATTTGCCATAAAGCTCGTTTGTCTGTCCAGAGAGTTCCACCGCCTTCATCCTTAAGAGCCAAAAGAAGAGCCTCTTTGTGATAAGCACTGCCCCTAGTCCCAAACAAGTGGGCAAGTGGAAGTTTCCAACCGAGGGATTAAAAGAATTCTTGAAAGGACAGAGGCGCTAAAACCGTGCATCCCTGGGTGGGATAAACTAGATGACAACTCATTGGGCCTTCCGTAAAGCTTATAAAACACCAACGGTGTACTCCATACAAGCTTAGTATACCTAAAGGCATGTCATCCTGCCGATTGAGCTTGGAGTACAAAGCATACCGGGCCTTGAAACATGCAAACTTCGATATTCGAACCGTTGGTGATCACCGGAAAGTTCAAATGAATGAATTAAATGAACTCCGTGATCAAGCATACGAGAACTCTTTGATCTACAAACAAAAGACAAAGAAGATTCATGACTCCAAAATCAAGAACCGCGTTTTCAACGTTGGTGATCGAATCCTTCTTTTCAATTCTAGATTGAAGATTTTCTCGAAAGCTTAAGTCCCGCTGATCCTGGTCCATTTACTATTGCTAAGGTTTATCCTTATGGTACCATTGAGTTATCTCAACCCGATGGTCCAAATTTTAAAGTGAATGGTCATCGATTAAAGCACTATTTTGGAGAGGACATTCCACCCATGGTTGTCCCGGATCTACAAACTTTCCCCATGAACCAATGAATGCGGGATCGATGTCAAGCTTAGTTCGGAATCAAAATTAAAAGAGACACATCACCATATGGGTTTTCACCCATATTTTGTTCTTTCTATTTTCTAACCCTTGGCAAGTGTGGAGTTCAAGTTCCTTGGGTATATAAAATCTTCTATAAAAAAAATAAAAAAAAAATAAAAAATAAAAAAATGTGTATATATCAAAAATAAAATAATGGCCGTAGTATTTCCCTTTTACGTTTATGTTTGGCAATCACGGTGACTTGAATATTGAGGGCAATATTTATTTCTAAACTTGTGGTGATATGTGCTTATTCACATACCTTTTCTTTATCAAAACTGACCCAAAACAACCAAGGAAAAGCCGTTTATTGCTTATATTTGTGGTTTTCTCGAGTTTGTGCTTGTGCGGGTACCTGATATGCAAAAACACGCAAAAAGGATCCAAATCGGATGTATGTAACCGAAGCACGAGAGATCAAGAGAGTTTTAGCCGATGCCGAAGGTCAAGATTGTGTATTTTGGAAGATTCTATTCTCGAAGATGATTTTGAAGATTTCGTTAAAAGTTTGAAGAAAAGTCATGATTAGCCCCTCGCACTTTCAGATTTGGCAAAATTGATCCCCAAGTTTCAAATTACGCAGATGCACCCTTGGATTATTTGAGCTTTACAAGATTGATCCTTGAGATAATTCCAGATTTACACTTTGGTCCCCGGAAATTCAATTATACAAGATTGGGTCCCTAAATTATTAATTTGATCACATCTAAACTCCTAAAGTCCAAACTTACACTAAATCCCTCGGCTACCAAAGTATTACCCGGCCCAACCAAACTTGCACCCGTTTGTATTATTACCCGATTTACCCACTTCAAACCCGGTCAAAGCTAACCCAAACCCGGTCTAAACATTTGAAAAATAATAAATAAAACCAAAAACAAACCCGCCTTTTCTTTTCCCCAAAACTGGAAATAACAAGAACCCTAAAATGCCCTCTCTACAATTGAACCAATCCAGTGTAATTAAAGGGTAAAATTGTACTTTCCCTGACACTTTATGACACACCTGACACATGAAGGTGTCCAGGTCATCAATCCGTGTGACTTACTCTCCTCTCATTGGTCGATTTTACACATGCTCATGATCCAAGGGTTGTAATCAAGAGGTGATGCGTGGGATTCAATCCAAGGGATGTAAGGGACTCGTAAAGCCAAAGATGGGATTTCCGAAGCTTCTGACCCTCAAGCTCTCCTATAAATAGACCTTTTCTCATTCACATTGGGATATCTCTTCTTTTCATTTAATTTCAGAGCTTTAGTTTAGTTTGTAATCATTTTAAATCAATGCTTTGTATTTCTTTAATTTTACTTATTGTATTAAAATTTTGTTATTAATGAAATTTACTTTTTATGCTTAAAACACTGTTATGTTCTTAGATTGCTTTTAAATTGCTAATTAGTCTTATTTTAATTGAAAATAGCTTAATCTCAAGTTTTATTAGTTTGTTTCTCAATTCTCTCAAAAATACAAAAAAATAAGAAAAAATCATTGAAAAATAAAAAATCATGTCAAATCCATTCTATAGATTGTTTTACACTTAGCTGGTTCATTGATGTTCATTTAAGCTTATAATAGCTTAATGTGAGCTTATTTTAGTTTCAAACTCAATACACAAAAATCAGTTCATAATCACAGTTTTGCTAAACAGCTTGGTTAATCTCTTGGTTTGGATCATAATTGGGTGATGCGTAATTTGGATCGGGGTTGGATATGTTTAGTTTAGTGGTAGTTTTGATCTGAGATAATCTGCAAATTGCTGGATGTTTGTAAGTTTAAGTATTTGTCCATTTAAATCTGTTGAGCTGCATAATTAGTTTAGTTTGATTCTGTTAGTTTATGTTGTTATTTCTTCATTCATTAGCTCTATTATTGATGAGATTACTAGTTTTTAGCTTTTATGGATTGAAATTAAGGATTTGATAGAGTAATGTGCAAAACTGCTTAAGGGTGTTTGGTTAGAACTGTTATCGTGATGAAAGTAGATTCACATGGATTAGTTTTGCTTTGCACTAGGTCCCTTAAGGTCTAATAACATCATTTAAGCTCAAATATTACATCTAGGAACTCTATGGGTCAAAATCAACTTGCAACGCTTCTTTAGTGCATTTCTGTTTGATCAGTTAGTGTAAAATTTGCTTATTAGTTTTAGAATAAGTAGATCTAGCTTGCCTTAATAATCATTAGACTTTAAACATCTAATTCGCTTAATTATTTTGAATCAAATCTAAATAAAGTCAACATAGCATCTGTTTTCATAAAGTCAAAATTCATGACTGAACCGGGCTTCTTCAGATCTTGCAATAGCTTGTACTACCGACTCATTTTAATGATTTAGAGTCCTGAGATTTGGTATAAGTGTAGACAGCCTAGGTGGTCTATAAGGCCTAATATCCGCTTTTGGTACTAGCTATTGATAAGTCGCTTGAATAAGCTTAAACATAAGGGTGTTTCATGTTTTGCTTAGTTTATCAGCTTGGCTTAGATAATGGTTCTGAGCTTATTAGGATTAGGTTTATTAAGTTGCTTATAGCTTATTTTAGAACTCTTTAGCTACTTTCACTGTTTGATAGCTTATATAGCTTGTTTGCTTATTTTTTCCAAATTAGTCCTAATAGCGCTTGCATTTATAGCTCTTTATTCTTACACATAAGCTAGTGATTTCTCATTTTTCTTAGTTTCATATTATCATTTTAGATTTTTCCTGAGATTTTCAATATTTTTGGTCAACTGTTGCTATTTTTCTCAATTTAATTAGATTTTAATCAATTTTAAATACCTTTTATTGCTAATTATTGAGAAAAAGTTAAAAAAAATAATTTTTCAATTTTATTAGTTTAAGATAAATATAAAAAGCATAAAAAAAGATTTTTCCTTATTTTTCCACTTTTATTTGGTATTTTTCACCATTTAAATTAGATTCAAATAGTTTTAAATTTGTAGAAAATAGAAAATTAATCAGAAAATTACAAAAATAGTTTTTAAAAAGTCTCGTATGTTATTTTAGATTTTTAGAAAGTAATTCCATATTTTTCCCTCTCTCTTTCATAATTTTTAGATAATTAGTTTTATTTTTAAGGTTAATAATTAGTTTTTAATTAAAATAAAATCAAGAAAATTCCTAAAAAATAATTTTAATTCTTAAATAGTTTTCTTATATCATTTTTAGAATAAAAGTAGTTTTAGGTTATTTTTAGGAGTTAGAATAGACGTAGTTGCTTTTTATTCGCGTTTCGTTTAATTTCCGTTTTTGCGTTTTAGCGTAGAATTGCGTAGTTTGCTTTAATTCTTAGGATTTCCCATAGATTTTAGTTCCCATATGCTTTCCTTATCCCGTAGTTTAGATAATATCATCTTATGCCCCTTTTCTTATTCGAATCCCGATTATTGAGACGTGAGTTGGAAATTCCATTCAACCCTCGTTCGGAACGATCTCGGTGCTCAAACCTAACACGTTTGAGTTACCCACGTACTACATCTTCTTATTATTGATTTTTAATCCGAATCAATTTTTGGCGCCGCTGCGGGCTTTAGCGAAGTTTTAGATTCGCCTCGTATCGCTGCATTTGAAGATCCTTCCCAGTGAAGTTCCCGCTGCTTTTGTAAATATATGTTTTGAAAAACCCAAAAAAATCTAAAAACACCAAAACATTCTTCCTAGAGTGTTTACAAAACCATAAAAAAAACCAACAAAACAAACCCGAACGTTAATTGTTACGT
The DNA here is from genome assembly GCA_910596185.1 of Chrysanthemum makinoi. NCBI lineage: Eukaryota > Viridiplantae > Streptophyta > Magnoliopsida > Asterales > Asteraceae > Chrysanthemum > Chrysanthemum makinoi. The sequence goes on from OU343223.1 coordinate 168,881,528, forward strand.
CGCTCACCTGAAGGTACAACCTATACACGGTATAAGGAAAGTCTTGACATTAAATTGCGATCAAGAACGATCCACTCTTCGTTCCCGCTCCGCTGCGCGTACTTTTGAGAGCTACCGAGCACCGATTGACGTGAAGGTTACAAAAAGATTGTGTTTTCAAAATTTTCTTAAAAACCCAAAAAAATATTCTTCTTGTATCCTCTTAACCCGATAATTCTTTTCTTCAACCCTCTATATGTTTAATTCTCATGGATACGATCGATTATCGTCATTGTTTTCATTGCAAAGGCCGTATGGAGGAGAAACAGTATTGGTGTCTTAATCCAGAATGTGTATGTGGTCGATGTGACAACCGGTTCTAGAAACTTGCATTGGTGCGATTTGAATTTAGCCACAAAAATCTCGATGACTCTAAAAGTTTTTCTCGACCAATCGCCACAACCGAGATATGTTCTATCGTCGTTGCCTTCATTGCCAAAGCATTATGGAAGAGAAACAATTTCGATGTTTGAAATGTATATGTGATTGGTGCGGAAATAATTGTCGGAATGGATTTTGTAATGTATGCAATAATTTTATTAATCCAAAATCTCGCCGCCTTTATGCACGGCTAGAACAAAAGAGTGCTCTTTATAACGACATAATTGGAGAACCCTCGATTCCTACTCCTTCTCCGGTGAGGGAAATGGAATATGTTTCGAGCCCGGCTTGACTCCCGAGCCTATCACGGATAATCCTTCAATTTATCACTCGTGTGTATAATGTGGACCAATATGGTGGGAATTGTCTTGCTTGTAGCAATGGAAAATCAGGAACCGAGTTTCACCACAATCCTGATTATGAGCCAACCAATTTTCCTAACCAACCTCTGTACCATGAGCCAGATTCATACTCTTGTGAGTATTGTGGAGGTCCGCACGTTAATTCCGATTGTCAGATGCAGAACCCGATTGCTTACAAGCAAGTTCCTTGTGATAATTACGACTATGCCTATAACCCACCTCCACAATACCAAGAAATTCAACCACAAATTCGCTCGATAATTAAGGATTTCACCAAGGTTTTCTCAACATATTACAAGAGTTAAAAGAATTAAAGGAATTGCTTCATGAACCTGTTCAAGAAAGAGATCCTAGTCAGAAAACTTATCGTGAATTATTAGTCAAGAGGCCGCTAAAGTGATTCCACATCGCCCTACTACTTATTATTACGATTCCGATTCCGATGACGAATATACGCCTCGAGTGGCAATCCCACTCCCGTTTCCGAGCCTTGCATTTCGACCCTTCCCTTCACTCACGCCGTTGAGAGAAGTGATGTTCCTTTGGAAGAGGTCGATGATTCTATTTCTTCGAATTATTACACCCGCTGATTCTCTCATAATGGGGGATGAGCATCTTAGTACTATTCCGGAAAACGAAGAGACTAATGCCGAGATCCTTATCCCAATCCCAAGAGAGTCTGGGGTTGTTGATATTTGTGATGAGCCTTCTCTTGATATATCGAATGATCATGATAAGATGTTCTCCAATTCCGAGGATATATCTGATAGTGATTGTGATTCGCTTTTATGTGATTCTCTTGACATCTCCGAGGTTACTTCCGGGATTTTCTCAAATCCACTCTTGAATTCAGGATCTACTACACCTTTTGTGAAGTTAATCCTCTTTTCGACCAAGATTTTGAGTCTGATTCAGAGACCACAACTAAGTGGTGATATTGCTAGCTCTCAGAGCACACCACTTGTCCCACGTCTTCTGTGTTCCGACCTTTCTCTCCCGTCATGTGATGAAGAAAGTATTGAATCCGACACTGAAGATATTGTGGAGATTTCGACTAAAATGGTTGAAGACGATATTCTTGATAAACCGCCACGTGATTCTGATATGGAAGAAATCGACTTACCTATTGATGACCCAATACCACCGGGTATTGAGGATGTTATGGTTGATCTTGATGGTTCTCTTGACTCCCCTTCTTCTGATGAGTCCACCATCTTTTATCCCGTTGAGCCCGCATGTGAAGACAAGATCTTTAAACCCGGGATATGCATTGATGAGCTTTATGCTAAAACCATTGTTAGAGATAAGGATCCTCCGATGGATTCCTTCAGTATTGAGCCTACACCTCTTATCTTTTACCATGAGCTCCCATCTTTCTTGGAGTTTTCTCACTTTGATCCATCATTCCTTCGTCCACCCGCAAAACCACCGGATGATGGATCATTCTTTCATATTACACCTTATGTGCTGATGCCCGACATTTTCTTCACCACCCAACCCACCCAGTCTCATTCCTTCGGGAATGAGGACACCGTTTTTGACCCTGGTATCTCTACCACTTTCTTCCCCAAGGACAAATGAATTCGGGGACGAGTCAGGCTAGCGACTCGGTAATCAAAAACAAGAGCGCTTCGTGGGAGGCACCCCATGCTTATCTCTATCTTCTTTCTATTTTCTAATAAGTGACATGAAGGGGTTAGCTTCTTCGATTTCTCGGTTTGGTTGTTTGTGATGTTTGTTTAGGATGTTCCCGATATGAAGACTCTCGTGCTCGAAGTTTGTCATTTATCCACTCGAGTTTCATGATCGATGCCGATGGAAATCCGATATCCTAATCTTATCGACTAACGTTTATCTTTGAGCATACTTTATAAACGGCTTTTAGATTTTCGTGATACCCTTGCTTTAAACATTGAGGACAATGTTTCGTTCTAGTCTGGGGTAGGTAATCTTCGATTTGATTTGACCGCACTTGCTTATTTCTGTTGTGTTTCTCTCGTAACCCCGTTTTTCCTTAGAAAATGAAAATTTGTGCAAAAATGAGAAAATTTTAAAATTTTTGTAAGCTTTTGATAAGTCTTTTTGATTAAAAAGTTTTGCTAGTCTCTTAGATTAGAAGCTATAAAATGCGAATTCTAGCTTACAAGGCCAAGATTTTGCAAGTTTCCCTGAGTGACTTTAAATATGCATAACTTGATTTCATTAGACGAAGCATTTGCTAAGCTAATATATGTTTTGACACCTTGATTGACTTTCCGCTGGTGAGAGTAGGAATAGAATTCTGACTTGACCGGGCGTGTTGAGCCCTAGCTTGTTCCCTTAACCATAGGTAATCTAAAAATTATCGGCTAAGCATCTGCGGATCTCATTATTTGGGATTTTAAATTTGCAGAGATCGAGAAATGATAGAGTTACTTATGAGTTTAGATGCTAAGCGTGGAGTAGTTGGTTCTCTTTAGAGCCCATCGAAGGTACTTATGGCTTTTTGTTCCCACAAAATTGTTTCACCCCATATCTGTCTAAATAATTAGAGATGTCGAGTTTTTGACGATGGTTAGTTCTTTATCTTCTTAAAAGAATCTTTGTTTTAAAAATTGGGTACACATCAAGGATCCGTAATAAATAAATGAATAATAAGTGATATGTGAAATGTAATAAGTATAGTTGTGAGCTGCGGTGTCGAGATCGGACCCTTGGATCTTTAGCCGGGATTGAGTGAGGTCTTAGCCTAGCCAGCCGGGATTCTCATTTCATGAAGCCTATAGTCTTGGAATTACCCCGTGAAGCTCCGTGGTTCACAGCTCATATAAGTAAAAGTTCAAGTGATATGTTAAAAAAAAAAAAAAAAAAAAAATGATGAAAAAATTGAAAAAGTCAAAAGTTAGTAATAAAATTCCTTGATGTGGACCTCATTTTTACGACAATGGTTCTCGAGAGAAGACGGATAACTAATTATCGACTTAGCTTTGTATCTTTATCGGAATAAAAGTTATCGAAACGAGAATTTGAAGAAATTCATTTCTCACAAAAATAAAAAAATCTAGAGGAAATAGGAAAATGGGAACAAAAGGTTTTACACAAGTAACTTCCATGGGTAGTGTTAGCATCTAGAGTCATATGTAACAATGATTTTGGTTTTACACTTAGTTTGGGACTTGTGAAAAATCAGGGACGATGTATTCTATCCGTATGGTCACTTCACGCTGTGTTGTGTTTTCTACTCTGTGATCCTAACGTGTCGTTTGAAAAATGTTTGAGTTATTGATCGACATGAAAGTTCAACAAACCGTCATTCATAATCGGAATGTGCTTAATTGTAATATCTATATATGTGAATTAAAAGGTAAACGGGGCGTTTTTAGAATTAAGGCTTTCTTAATCTCTTTTGAGGAACATTGACTACTTCTTCTCTAATTGGTTTGTCTGAACTGTTTGAAGTTTCTTACGGTTAGTCATTCACAAGTGGCTAGCTTGTGTGAGATAACTTGATGGTTTGGACATATCAATGGTTTAGTAGAAAGAGATTGAGATCCTTGGTTTTAGAAGCGTGAGTTGATTGCATTGCGTGAGGACACGACAATGGTCTCGTCTGGGGTATTTTGATATGTGCTTATTCACATACCTTTTCTTTATCAAAACTGACCCAAAACAACCAAGGAAAAGCCGTTTATTGCTTATATTTGTGGTTTTCTTGAGTTTGTGCTTGCAGTGTACGGATATGCAAAACACGCAAAAAAGGATCCAAATCAGATGTAAATCCGAGCACGAGAGATCAAGAGAGTTTTAGCTGAGCTGAAAGGTCAAGATTGTGTATTTTGGAAGATTCTATTATCAGAAGATGATTTTTGAAGTTTCAGAAAAGTTTGAAGAAAAGTCATGATTAGCCCCAGCACTTTCAGTGTTTGGCAAAATTGATCCCTGAAGTTTCAGAAATTACAGAATGCACCCTTGGATTATTTGAGCTTTACAAGATTGATCCTTGAGATAATTCCAGATTTACACTTTTGGTCCCTGGGAAATTCGAATTATACAAGATTGGTCCCTAAATTATTAATTGGATCACATCTAAATCCTAAAGTCCAAACTTACACTAAATCCCTCGGCGCAAAGTATTACCCGAGCCCAACCAAACTTGCACCCGGTTTATTATTACCCGATTTACCCACTTCAAACCCGGTCAAAGCTAACCCAAACCCGGTCTAAACATTTGAAAAATAATAAATAAAACCAAAAACAAACCCGCCTTTTCTTTTCCCCAAAACTGGAAATAACAAGAACCCTAAAATGCCCTCTCTACAATTGAACCAATCCAGTGTAATTAAAGGGTAAAATTGTACTTTCCCTGACACTTTATGACACACCTGACACATGAAGGTGTCCAGGTCATCAATCCGTGTGACTTACTCTCCTCTCATTGGTCGATTTTACACATGCTCATGATCCAAGGGTTGTAATCAAGAGGTGATGCGTGGGATTCAATCCAAGGGATGTAAGGGACTCAGAAGAAGCACAAGATGGGATTTCCAGAAGCTTCTGACCCTCAAGCTCTCCTATAAATAGACCTTTTCTCATTCACATTGGGATATCTCTTCTTTTCATTTAATTTCAGTAGCTTAGTTTAGTTTGTAATCATTTTAAATCACTGCTTTGTATTTCTCTTTTAATTTTACTTATTGTATTAAAATTTTGTTATTAATGAAATTTACTTTTTATGCTTAAAACACTGTTATGTTCTTAGATTGCTTTTAAATTGCTAATTAGTCTTATTTTAATTGAAAATAGCTTAATCTCAAGTTTTATTAGTTTGTTTCTCAATTCTCTCAAAAATACAAAAAAATAAGAAAAAATCATTGAAAAATAAAAAATCATGTCAAATCCATTCTATAGATTGTTTTACACTTAGCTACTGTTTCATTGATGTTCATTTAAGCTTATAATAGCTTAATGTGAGCTTAATTTAGTTTCAAACTCAATACACAAAAATCAGTTCATAATCACAGCTACATCTGGTTAATCTCTGCTGGTTTTGGATCATAATGGGTGATGCGAAGCGGATTGGGGTTGGATATGTTTAGTTTAGTGGTAGTTTTGATCGAGATAATCGCAAATTGCTGGATGTTTGTAAGTTTAAGTATTTGTCCATTTAAATCTGTTGAGCTGCATAATTAGTTTAGTTTGATTCTCATAGTTTATGTTGTTATTTCTTCATTCATTAGCTCTATATTGACATGAGATTACTAGTTTTAGCTTTTATGGATTGAAATTAAGGATTTGATAGAGTAATGTGCAAACGTTGCTTAAGTGGTGTTTGTTAGAATCATATCTCGTGATGAAAGTAGATTCAGTGGATTAGTTTTGCTGCACTAGGTCCCTTAAGGTCTAATAACATCATTTAAGCTCAAATATTACATCTAGGAACTCATAAGGTCAAAATCAACTTGCAACTGCTCTTTAGTGCATTTTGCTTTGATCAGTTAGTGTAAAATTTGCTTATTAGTTTTAGAATAAGTAGATCTAGCTTGCCTTAATAATCATTAGACTTTAAACATCTAATTCAGTTAATTATTTTGGATCAAATCTAAATAAAGTCAACATAGCATCTGTTTTCATAAAGTCAAAATTCATGACTGAACCAGTTTCTTCAGATCTTGCAGCAGTTGTACTGAGCTCATTTTAATGATTTAGAGTCTGAGATTTGGTATAAGTGTAGACAGCTAGGTGGTCTATAAGGCCTAATATCTGTTTTTGGTACTAGCTCTTCTGATAAGCTGTTGAATAAGCTTAAACATAAGGGGTGTTTCACTGTTTGCTTAGTTTTATCAGTTGGCTTAGATAATGGTTCTGAGCCTCTAGCTTATTAGGATTAGGTTTATTAAGTTGCTTATAGCTTATTTTAGAACTCTTTAGCTACTTTCACTGTTTGATAGCTTATATAGCTTGTTTGCTTATTTTTCCTAGCTTAGTCCTAATAGCTAGCTTGCATTATAGCTCTTTATTCTTACACATAAGCTAGTGATTTCTCATTTTTCTTAGTTTCATATTATCATTTTAGATTTTTCCTGAGATTTTCAATATTTTTGGTCAACTGTTGCTATTTTTCTCAATTTAATTAGATTTTAATCAATTTTAAATACCTTTTATTGCTAATTATTGAGAAAAAGTTAAAAAAAATAATTTTTCAATTTTATTAGTTTAAGATAAATATAAAAAGCATAAAAAAAGATTTTTCCTTATTTTTCCACTTTTATTTGGTATTTTTCACCATTTAAATTAGATTCAAATAGTTTTAAATTTGTAGAAAATAGAAAATTAATCAGAAAAATAAAAAAATAGTTTTAAAAAGTCTCAGATGTTATTTTAGATTTTAGAAAGTAATTCCATATTTTTCCCTCTCTCTTTCATAATTTTTAGATAATTAGTTTTATTTTTAAGGTTAATAATTAGTTTTTAATTAAAATAAAATCAAGAAAATTCCTAAAAAATAATTTTAATTCTTAAATAGTTTTCTTATATCATTTTTAGAATAAAAGTAGTTTTAGGTTATTTTTAGGAGTTAGAATAGACGAAGTTGCTTTTATTCGGCGTTCGCTTTAATTTCCGTTTTTGCGTTTTAGCGTAGAATTGCGTAGTTTGCTTTAATTCTTAGGATTTCCCATAGATTTTAGTTCCCATATGCTTTCCTTATCCCGTAGTTTAGATAATATCATCTTATGCCCCTTTTCTTATTCGAATCCCGATTATTGAGACGTGAGTTGGAAATTCCATTCAACCCTCGTTCGGAACGATCTCGGTGCTCAAACCTAACACGTTTGAGTTACCCACGTACTACATCTTCTTATTATTGATTTTTAATCAAATCAGGGGGAATTCTCACGAATTTTATCATGTAATTATACCACCTAATTCCCCCGTTTTTGGCCAAAATTTTTTTTAGAGTAAGTGTTTTTCACTTACTCAGCAAATGGTAATCAGTATGCCATGTCTAACCACATAAGGATTGGCTAATCCTGGAGAGAAAACGCTCTTGGTAAAGATATCTCAAATCCGTTTATGGCTTGCAATTTGCCCAAAATTGTATGGTGTTCACCTCACCATATCTTTAATTAGTGAAAAGTTGGCTAGCCCGCAAGTTTATAGCTTGTGGTAAAGGCAGTTGGAAAACCATAATTGGTAATCGACTCACCAAAGATAATATTGATAATTTATCTAAGAGTTGGCTAGTCCTGAAGCAAACGGCTTCTGGTAAAGACAATCAAAACCGTTGGAAGCTGGTGATTTGCTCAAAATCATTTGGTTATCATTGTACCAAGGTTCTTACTTGAACTGAAACAATTGGCTACTCCAGAAGTAATGGCTTTTGGTAAAGAGATGAAATCCATTAATTTTTCTCAAAACATTGCTGGGACTAGCAATATCTTAGTGTGGGGATTGATGAGTCTAAATACTCATCATTTTTGTACCATTTAAACTGCAAAAACATCTGAAAACACTGAGAAATGCATCAAAATGATAAAAATATCACAAATAAGTGTTTTATGTGTTTTAAATGCAAAAATATCAAAATCCGATGAAAAACGTATCAAGTTTGCATAATTGGCAGTTTTAGTCCCCCAAGTTTCAAAAGTTGTCAAATCTAGTCCTTGGTAAATCAAAATAAATAAAAATGTTATTTAAAGTCCCTAGGGATTCATAAGTTGTCAAACTTGATCCTTGAAGTTTAAAATTGCAAAATGGCAACTTAGGTCCCTAAAGTTTGAAAAATGTCAAAATTGGTCCTTGGATATTTAAAAAAGGAAAATAATCAAATGTTATCCTTGTACTATTCATAAATGACAAGTTTGGTCCTTGTAATTACTTTGGAAAAGTGATGAGATTAGTCCCTCAAGTTTGGCCGAATTGCATGATTGGTCCTTGTGTTAACAAGCTTAGACAAACGGACCCTTGTATTATTAACAAACACAAACACAAATCCATATCCAGCCCATACACAAGCCCAAACCAAATATCTTGACCTGGCCTGACCCTTGAGCTAGGCCAAAATCCTTCGCCTTGCCAATATACAATTTTGACCCCCCACTTATAATATCAAACGGGTCAAACCAGGTCAAAATCCCGCCCAAACCAGAGATACTGTACATCTCCTTCACCTTTCCTGATTAAACCAAAACCAGAGTGGTTTTCTCCACTTGCTCTTTCCACCTCACTTCCCCAGCTGTATACCAACTCCCCTCCACCTTCACAATATCCCAAATTGCATTAATTGAAGAAACCTGCTAAAGACTTTTTTGGCGCCAAATGCCATGTGTATGATTATGGTGTAATTGATGAATTCAAGGGCTGAAGTCAAGTGGGAAATGTTCAGAGGTCGACACCAAGTCAAAAAGATCTCTATAAAGAAGATAAGAGGCAATGTGGAAAGATAACTAGTGTAATTTAATTTACTTTATGTCGTTTTAGTTAATTTTAAATTTCCAGTGTTATTTAAAGCTTTCAAGTACTTTTTTAAGTATTCTCAGTGTAATTTAAATCTTTTTCAATAAGTAATTTCAGTGTTAAGTTCCATTTTCAAGTTTATGCAATTTTAAGTTCAAAAATCTCATGTTAATCAAATGTTGTTGTTAGTTTGTTAAGGATCTGAATAAGCCCATATAAGCTCCTAGAAAGCTTATTAAAGCTTTTAGTAACCTTAAAATTCAGTTTAGAAGCAAAAAGCAAAAATTCATAAAAATCAAGAAAAAATTAGTTAAAAATAAAAAATCCTTGAAGATGGTGCAAAAGACTCTGTGGTAATCTCTGGAATTCTCTTGGGTTATAAGCTTTGTGGAAAGCTATTAAGAGTGGTTCTTGTTCTTGGTTCTCAGATTCTCAGGGGATAATCTCTTGTAAGCTATTTTCTCAAAATTTGCATATTCTAGTATAAGTGTTTTAATCTTGTTAATTTTGGCTTAATCCTGTTTAAATATAGTTATTACAAGTTAATAAGTAGATTTATTAGTTTAAAAGCTTGTTTTAGTGCTTAATGCTTCACACAAATACATAAGGGGTGTTTGAATCGCTTGTTAATCGTGTTAGAGGTTAGTTTACTAGTTGAAAATAGTTGGTCTAGGTTTGTTTAGCTATAATTAACTCATATCAGTCATTTGTTTGCATCTAAATACCATAAAAGTCAAAATTACCTAAATTCTGTTTTAAACTCATAATCATGTAGGATTTTTGATTGCATAATCATGCATTCTGGTTTAAAAGTTGTTTATATAGCCTAATTCAGTCTCATAATAGCTTAATATAACATATTTAGAAGCCTAGGATCATTAGAATCTCAAATAAGTCAAAACTGCATGTTCTATTAAAAAGTCAAAATTTCTCAATATCAGTTTTTGAATTAAATTAAGAATTTTAGTGTGTGCTCATTATTAAGATTTAGCTTAAACTCTTTTAGGATATTAAAGTTTAGCTGCTTAACTTAATTAGAAAAATATTAGTTCACTTCTCATCAGCTTATAAAGTGCTTATTACTTAGCCTCTTTTGAACCCTTTTCTAAACGCCTGGCACAGTTTTACAAGCTTATTCTCAAGCTCATTCAGAGCTCATTAGCTAGCTTAAACTTATGAACCTTAGCTTTTTGAGAAGCTCACCTAGTTGTGTCTCTAGTCAAAGCTTATTTTTCTATTTTTAGCTTATTTAATAGGTCTGCTCTTTGCTTTTAATTTTGTCCATTTTATTTAATACACCAATAAGTCAGTGGTTATCAGCTTTTTCAAAAGCTTCTCCTGCTTATTAGTGAAAGCCAAACTTTGTAATTTAGCTTTTTGGATAGCTTAGTTGATAATCTTGTTAAGTCCAGTCTTTATTTTCAATTCCAAGCTCATTTAAGTGCTTAAAATTAAGCTAGAAGGTGCCTAGAAAACCATTAAGTATCCTGCTTACCGTTTAAGCTTGTGCTTATTTTGGCTTATTCAGTGCTTATTCTTAAGTCAATTTGCTTTTTCAGTTGTCAAACTAGCTTATTATTAGTATTTAGCTTATTTCCATTTTACATTTTGCTTATTGAGTAGCTTATAAGCCATTTGGCTTAATCCTTGTGCTTATTCAGTCTTATTGCTAACTGTTAAGAAATCATAAGCCAAATCAGAGCTTATTAGTGTTTTTCATAAAAAGTTGTAGTTTTAACATTTGCTTATTTCCTTGTTCTTAATAAGTTTCAATAAGAAAAATCAAAAAAATAAATATTTTGCAAAAAGTTATTGCTGGGATTCGAACCCGGCCACCAGCAACCACCACCACACACACCATACCAACCGCCCTTGGGTTTTGACGGTTATGGTTTTGCATTGTTTATTACTTAACCCTTCTTTGTTCATTTAGCTTAAACGTGTAAATTAGCTTATTTTCAGCTTATTTAAATAAGCTTTCACAAGTTTTATATATTTTCTAGCTTCATAATAGTACTTAGTATTTTGTAAAAAGTTTCAGATTTTTCTAATAGTTTTAGTATTTTTAATCATTTAATTAGTTTAAAATAGTATTTAATTCATAATAAAAATATAAAAGTCAAAAAAATATAAATCTTTTTTTCTAAAATTTTCTTTTGTCATATAGTAAGTAAGAAAATTGTTTTACACTCGTAGGACGTTTATTTTACAAATTTTACGCTTTACTTACACTCGCGTAATTTTACATACAACGACGCTTTCATTTTAAGTCACGTTTTTAGGTAATTTAAGTTTACGTTTTAATTAAAATAGTTTATTTAAGTTATTTTGTTTTATAAATCAAGAAAACATCATTGTAAAAATAGTGATAGCGTTTATTTAATACATTTTAGCTTTTTAATTTTCTTTAATTTGCATTTAAGCCCTGAATTTACAAACTTTCTTTAGGTATAATTATTCCAAAATCCATACTGATCACTATCCTTAGTGATTATTCGACATCTGAATTTGTTCAAACACCATTCATCCTCTGTGGGACTTAACGACCGGGAAACACTATACTCTCCATATCTTAATTGTATTGGTTCTGAGCTGTTTGAAGTTTATTACGGTTGACCATTCACAAGTGGTTAGCTTGTGTGATAAAACTTGACGGTTCAGACGCGAGCAAATTTTGGCGCCGCTTCCGGGGAGGCTGTAAGCGTGTTCTAAACCTTTTTCAGACCCGTACTTGCACATATATCACCGTTTGGGAACAATTTTTTTTAAAAGTTATCAAAAAGTCATTAACACTTTTCCTAAAGTGTTAACAACACCAAACAAAATATAAAACAACAAAACAATCGTAACGTTTTCTATTTTGTATTTTCTTTAAGGTGATTCTTAAAGAGATACGATTTGGTTAAACAAGACGATACCAAAAATATTGTCCAAAAGTTTTTAAACCCTTAGCACATATCCATACCTACGCTCTTTCAGTGGTACTTAATAAATACATAAAAATCAACCACCGCGAAATCAAGGCAAGTACACCTACCAACCTGGGTGTGACCATTAATAAGTTCCCGAACAAAAGATTTAAAACTTACCTTTGTGTCCTTGTGATTTGGTGTACCTTTTTCAAAGAAGCCATTTCATTTGTGATTATTGGTTAAGTTCACTTGTCTTTTGCCTCGCATTTGTTTTGAAAATTGATTTTTAAACTTAGTGCATGCCCACTCGTTCTTCCAGCTCTACAAGTCCACTTTCTGAGCTTGCAAATATTCCACGTAGGCGTGTAGAGGACGTTCGCTCCTTCACCGCGACCGAGAACGCTTCTAGTACCACCACCCCCGTCGTAATGGCGAAGAAAAGCCGATGAATGAGCTTCTCCAAGCACCCATCGAGGGTTACGGAGATGCCATTATTGTCCCAACCATCGTGGCTGATACCTTTGAGCTCAAAACCTGGTTGCTTAATCTTGTAACCCAAAGCCAATTTTATGGTTTTGAGCGGGATGATCCTCATGCACATATTTGATGGTTTAACAAGATTGCATCTACCATCAAATACAAGAATGTCCCACATGAAGAAAATTAAGCTTCTTCTCGCTCCCATTTTCTAGAGGACAAGCCTGGAATGGCTTGAGAAACAACCCCTCGTTCCATTGAGACATGGGAGGATCTAGTCACCAAGTTTGTTAACGAATTCTATCCTCCATCCCTAACTACAAGTCTTAAGAATGAGATAATGAAATTCTCTCAAAGATTTGATGAATCATTCGGGCAGGCATGGGATCGTTAAAAGAGTTGCTCGAAGTGTCCACATCATGGTTTTATCGAGTTAATGCAAATGGATACTTTCTACAATGGTCTAAACCAGACTAACCAAGACTCTTTAAATGCCTCCGTGGGAGGTAATTTCCTGAGCAAGACCACAAAAGAAGCCTTGCAAATAATTGAAAACAAGTCCTGTGTCCGCCTTTCCAACAAAGACATATCGACTCGGCCTAATGCAGACCTTCTACTTCATCTCGCGTGAGTACATCTAGCACCGATGCTAAGATTGACAAACTCACGGATATTGTTCAGGCTTTGGTTCTTGCTAAAGAAAGTCACTTTCACACGCATACCATCACATGGTGAAGTGAAGAAAGTTGAGGTCCTGGTTACTTGTGGTGGCCCTCATGCATACTACAACTGTACCGCCACCGATGGTAGTCCATTTGAAGCCAATGCTATAGCCGGTACTTCACATCAAGGAGGTAATCAATACCGTCCTCAAAATGAACCAAACTACCGAGCTAATACTTATCAGTGGACCACTTTTAGCCAGAATCCTAACATGCAGGGTGTAAACCGAATCGAACCAACCTAGAATGAACCAAGGTTATCAAAACCAAGGTAATTTCTATCCCTGACCAAATCAAGGTTTCCAACATCAAGGAAACCTTAATCAAAACAATTTCAATCGAGGGAATCAATTTCATGGGAATATGAATCCTAATCAAGGAAATTTTCAAAATCAAGGCCCTAATCCGAACAATAGAGGCCAGAAATTTCCTAATCAAACTCAAGCCATTGTTCCAAATCGACCATCATCTCGATGAGTTATTGAAACAATTCATGAAATCCCAAGATGAAATGAACAGTTGTTGGTCACGATTGCCGATCTTAAGAAGTCTTTAAATGATCAACCCTCGGGCTCAGGGAAACTTCCGAGCAACACGATCGCTAACCCGAGGGGCTTATGCAAAGGCTTATCACAACCGAAGTGGTGTTTCATACAATGGACCCGCTATTCCTACTACTTCTTCTTCTTCTCTCCCGAAGGTAGTGGAAAGTGAACCTGAGGCCACAAAGGACAAGGAACTTCCTGCTAATAACGGAGGTACCAACGATGTCCAACCTCAAGTTGTCCGTAAACCCAAATCAAATCCAGAGTTGTTTTGAACCTCCAGTAGCTCCCGCTGAAAACCTCAAATCTAAATCTTCTATTCCTTACCCATCATGTTTGAATGAGCAAAAGCTCCGCGAAAAAGCCAGTCATCAAATGGACAAATTTTTCAAATTTTCCAAGAACTACATTTTGACATAAGCTTTGCGGATGCTATCATGCCGATGCCCAAGTTTGCATCAACTCTCAAACACATGTTGAGCAATAAGGAAAAGTTGTTTGAAATGGCTAAACTCCTCTCGAACGAGAACTGCTCTGCAGTTATCTTGAAGAAGCTTCCCGAAAAGCTTGGAGATCCTGGAAAATTTCTCTTACCTTGTGTATTTTCAGGAATGGTTGAATGCTTTGCCTTAGCAGATCTTGGTGCAAGCATCAATCTGATGCCTCATTCAAGATGGAAGAAACTTCTCTTCCTGACCTTATTCCTACATGCATGACTCTCGAGCTTGCAGATCGTGACAATATCCCGATCCACTGGCATTGCCGAGGACGATTTTGTGAAAGTAGGAAAGTTCCATTTTCCAGCTGACTTTGTAGTTGTTGATTTCGATGTTGATCCACGGGTTCCTCTCATTGTTGGACGAGGATTCCTGAGAACGGGTCGTGCTCTCATTGATGTATTTAAGCAAGAAATCACACTACGTGTGGGTAATGAAGTTGTCACCTTTAACCTTGATCAAACTTCGAGGTACTCTGCAAACTATGATTCTAAGCCTGCTAACCGAATTGATATCATTGATGTTTCTTGAAGAGTACCTCGAAGTTCTTGGTTATGATCATAATTCTTCGAGTGATAATCTCACTCATTCATCTCAACCCATCATCGCCAATTCTACTCCTTCTCTCACTCCATTTGAGGAAAGTGACTTCATCTTGGAAGATATTGAAGCATACTTATCTAGTGATTAAGTTCCATGGGAAATTGATCACGCTCCAATCGACATCGAGGGGGACATACTTCTCATTGAGAAATTGCTTAATGATGATCCATCTCCACTCCCTCCGCCGAGCTTCATAACAAGGAAGTCAATTCAGTGAGAAAAACTGAAGAATTTCCTGAAGTCGAACTTAAGGACTTACCACCTCATCTCGAGTATGCATTTCTTGAGGGTGATGATAAATTACCCGCCATTATTGCTCGAGATTTGAGTAAAGATGAAAAAGCGCTCATAAAGGTTTGAAGTCACACAAGCAAGCAATTGCTTGAAACTCTCCGACATTGGGTATCAACCCGAGTTTTGTACTCACAAAATCTTAATGGAGGATGACTTCAAACCAAAGCAGCTCCAAAAATTTGATCCGCCAAACCGTCAAGTTTTTCACTCAAACCCCACTTGTGAATGGTAGGTCAATCGTGAAGAAACTTAAAACAGCTTAAGCACGATGCAAATGAAGATCCGGGAGTATAGTGTTTCCCCGTCGTTATGTCCCGCCAAATGAGCATGCAATGGATCACCAAACTAATAGTGATCGAGGAATTTGAACTAAAATAGGATTGAGAATGATTATTATAACTAAAGAAAAAATCTATAAATTACAACGGCTTAAATGCAAATTAAAAGAAATTAAAAAGATAAAAAATATTAAATAAACATTATCACTATTTTTAAAATGATGTTTTTGTTTTTATGTTTTTTATAAAACTTAATTAAAAACTACGTAGCGTACAAAAGAAAAAGTGAAACTTACACAATATTAATCCTAAAAAATATGAAAATGATATTTTTACAAACCTAATGATAAAATAAAATTTTAGAAAAAGAAAATTATTTTTACAACTATTTAATTAATTATTATTAATTAAAAACTATTTTTAACTATTAAATAATTACCTAAATTACAAGAAAATAGGAAATTAAGATAGAAAAATAAAATTATGACTTGGAAAAATATAAAATATCAAAAGAGAATTTTCAAAACTATTTTTATATTTTTCTGATTATTTTTCTATTTTCTAGGAATTAAAAACTATTAAAAACTAATTAAATTACTTAAAAATACAAATTTAACCAAGAAATATCTGGAAAAATATTTTTTTGCCTTTTTATATTTATCTAAACTTAAGAAAAATGAAAAATTATTTTTTTGAAACTTTTCTTAATTTTTTGTATTAAATGCTAATTAAAAAGACCTAAAAACTGAATTAAATCAAGAAAAATGCTAAACTGACTTGGAAAAATCTGAAAAATTCAAGTTAAGTCTAATTTAATATTTGGAATCTAGGAAAAATGGAAAAACAGATGGTTGTGTGTGAGATTATGGAACTGCTATGGAATGTGCTTATGAATAAGCACTTGCAATAAGCCAAATGACACCCAATAAGCACCAACTGTTAACAGAAGCTCTAATATACTATAAGAACCAAAATGCAACTTAAAACAACAAGCTTTAACCTCAGAACCACAAGGTACAAAGATTTGGCTTATTTGATTTTAAGTACAAAAACAGTTTCTGGGTACCTACTTTATGCTTAAGCACAAACTACAAATTAAGCTGAAAATGAAAACCAAAGAATTGGAACCTAAAGTAGACCTGGGTGAGACCTTATAAACCAAATTCCAGACCTAGACAAGCTCTTCAGAGCTCAGGCAAGGGCTGAATGATCGAGAAAACTCATAAGCTGAAGTTTGTGAACAGGGGAATTGGGACCTAAAAGACAAGCACTTTTGAGACTTCTAAAAAAATTGCAAAAATCTAATAAAATAGTAATAAGGATTAAGACCAAATGAATTTTAAAACACCAAGTTCCACTTGATAACACCCCAGTAAATGAAGCAATCAAAATCTAGCTTGGCTCAAAACTGCAATTTCAACTATTTTTACTTTAAAACAGCTTTTGAAGAGTTGACTTTGTTGAGTTTTGAATCCAATTTTTGACAAAGTTATAATGTTATATGATGGAACAAGCATAATGCAAGCAATGTCTAAGACTTTTAAACACAAAATAATACTTTGCTAATCCAAAATTACAACAGCTTAAGACAAAGGAGACAGCTTTTAGTATGCTATTGACTTTTGATGTTTGCAGGCTCAAGTTAATGACTCAAATGAGTTAATTAGAGTTAAACAAGCATGAACCAACAAGACTTTGCCATCGTGATACACCTAAATGACAGCTTAAAACCAATGGAGCCAAACACCCTTTTAACTACTAATTTGCAAAGTAAAACTAAGCTAAACACTTATCTTTCTAAAATTAATGATCAAACTGAGTATAAATAACCTAAATACTACTAAATTAACAGATAAAAATCAACCAAGACTACAAGAATGCTTTTTGCCATGAAACTTGAATTAACTTACAAAATGTCCTTAGCACAGTATTGAAACAAAGAATCAAACCAACCACTAGCCTATATTAAAACCAACCATTTGAACGTGAATCAACCCATTTTCATGTCTGATAACCCATTTCCATTTCCAACACCAAATCAACCTTGTTTGACTTTTGTTGACCAAAGTCCAATATTGCTTTGAAATCGGGCCATGAGCTTATAGAAAGCTTTAATAAGCTAGTATGCTTGTTCAGTCTACAAATAAACATAGAACTTGTACACAAGATTTGGACACCGGAATTTTCACAAAGGCCACGTAAAATATGAAACTGCGGACTATAACTTGAATTGAGATTTAAAAAGAGTTGCAATACATTAAAACACTTAAGTTTGATACAAAGAAGCTGAAAATACAACCAAAACTATTTAAGACATGATAAGCTTAAAAACGACATACATTTTGAAAAATAAACTAAGTACTATTTTTATTGTTGCTTCCTCTTGGTCTTTTATACACCAATCATCTTCTCTCACCTCTCTTCAAATCCCAAAGACTTATCTGGCCCTTGATTGGTAAAACAGATTTTGGCCATTGGATGAAGTTTTCGCCAAAACTGCTTTTAATCACCCTGGTTGAGTGTTAGGTTGAGGTGCATTAAATGCATTTTTGGAGTGGGGTGGGGTGGAGGTAGTAGGATGATGATGGAGCGGAGGTCGAGTGCGTACCGGTGTCAGCAGTGCAAGATTTATGGCGGATACCCGCGAGTCGAGTATAAAGTGGAGTCGTGTTCGGACCGATTACAAGTGAGTGGTCAAATGGTAAAGTGGTCCGCGCAAAAAGGGATTGGTGGGTCAAATGTATTGTGACAGGTCCAAAGGTATTAAGGTTTTAATAAACACAAGGGCTTATTTGTAATTTCTGAAAATTCAGGGACCAATGTTGCCAATTCTGCAAAGTTGTTCCAAGGGCTGAATGTGACAATCTCAAAAAGTACAAGGACCAAACTTGTTATTTTCCAATTTTCCAAGGACCATTTTTAATTTTGAGACTGGAGGACCAAACTTGTAATTTTCTCAAACTTTGATATTTTTCACCAAAGGACTAATTTTGACAACTTATGATTTTAAAAGGACCTATGGTGATTTTTCTTTTGAAATTAAGTGCCTGTGGACTATTTCACAATTTTGAAACTGGGGGACTAAACTGCCAATTATGCAAACTTTGCTCATTTTTCATCTGATTTTTAACATTTTGCATCCTAAAACATATATAAAATACAATTTTGGAATATTTTCCGTATTTTGATGCATTTCTGAGCATTTTTAAACGTTTTGCAGTTCAGATTTAACCAAAAATGATGAGTATTTACACACTCATCACAGTTCAACATCAGAGAAGAGTAAATCCAAAAATCCATGATGTTATTAAACAATAGGTTCTCAAACTTCTGAGGCGTGATTAATTTATTCATCTCGATAGTCCTGGTTAGCCCAATTCACTGTGTTCCTAAAAAGGGTGGCATAACTGTTGTCACAAATGAAGAAAAAGAGTTAATTCCAACTCATTGGTTGGTTGGATGGCGTTGCATGACTATCGTGAAGTTGAATGACGCCACCCGAAAAGACCATTTTCTTCTACCCTTCATGGACCAAATGCTTGAGAGATTAGCAGGGAACGAATACTATTGTTTTCTAGATGGTTTCTGGGTTATTTTCGATCCCCATTGATCCACAGATCAAGAGAAGACCACATTCACCGCCCATACGGAACTTTGCCTACAGATGTATGCCTTTGGCTTATGTAATTCTCCGCACGCTCCAACGATGTATGATGGCCATTTTCAACGACATGATCGGGGAAACAATGGAGGTGTTTATGGATGACTTCTGGCCATGGGGACCCTTTCAAACATGTCTCCCATTTAGAAAAATGCTTAAATGAAAGAAGACACCAATCTTTGTCTAAATGGGAGAAGAGCCACTTTATGGTCAAAGAAGGCATATAGTTGGCCATAAGATTTCAAAAACGGGATTGAGGTTGAGTAGAGCAAAGTCATGTTATAAGCTAAATTACCTCATCCTACTACCGCCAAAGGTATTAGGAATTTTTAGGTCATGCCGGTTTTATCGAGATTCATACAAGATTTTTCTAAGATCGCCTGCCTATGACCCATCTTCTTGAAAAAGATGTTCTTTATCTTCTCACCCGAAAGTGCATCGGCTTTGAAACATTAAAGAAAAGCTTACTGAAGCACCCATTCCTGTTCCTCCACTGGGATTTACCTTTTGAGCTCATGCGATGCAAGTGATTTTGCTATCTGCAGTTTTAGGGCAACGATCTAAGCATTTTCAGCCTATCCACTACGCAAGTAAAACAATGACTGAAGCTCAAACCCATTACACCACCACAGTAAAAGAGAGCTACTAGCCGTGGTGTATGCATTTGAGAAATTTCGCCATACCTAATCTTGACCAAATGTGGTGTATACGGATCACTTCCTCAAATATCTCTTTGCAAAACAAGATGCAAAGCCGAGATTGCTCCGCTGGGTTCTCCTCCTCCAGGAATTTGATATCATTATACTTGATAAAGGAGCCGAGAACTGGCCGATCATCCTGTCCTTAGAAAACCCTCACCAAGATGTTTTCGAGAAAAGGAAATAAATGAAACATTGACTCCTCAATGCGGTTTCTTTTCGTGGAACTCTACTACCCCATGGTTTGTCAGACTTCGCAAATTACCATGCGCGTAACTTCAGAGTGAAAGGGATGTCAACCCAACAGAAGAACAAATTCTTCAAAGACGCTAAACATTATTTCTCGGACGACCCCTACTTATTCAAAACTGTGCGATCAAGTCATCCGACGGTGTTTTATGGACAAGAAGCTATGGACATTCTCAAAGCTTGCTATGCCGGACCCACCGGGGCCATCATAGTCCAAATTACACCGCCAAAAAGGTGTTTGATTCCGGGTTTTATTGGCCCACTATTTACAAAGATGCCCACGATTTTATCAAAATCGCGATTGTCAACGCCACGGAAATATCTCACAAAGAAATGAAATGCCGCAAAACGCCATTCAAGTGTGTGATTTTGACATCCGGGCATTGACTTTTGGGGCCATTTCCATCATCTCGGGAAACAAATACATACGGTCGCTTGACTATTTGTCAAAATGGGTTGAAGCTAAAGCTTTACCTACCAATGATGCCCGAGTTGTTGTGAAATTCTTAAAATCTCTTTTGCTAGTTTTGGAACTCCGAAGCTATAATTAGTGATCGTGGTATGCATCGCGAATGACCAATTTGAAAGAGTCACGCAAAAGTATGGTGTAACCCACCGTCTCTCTACTGCATACCACCCCCAAACAAGTGGGCAAGTGGAACTTTCCAACCGAGGGATTAAAAGAATTCTTGAAAGGCGAGAGGCTTAAAACCGTGCATCCCGGTCTGATAAACTAGATGATTGATCTGGCCTTCCGTACAGCTTTTATAAAACACCACGGGTGTACTCCATACAAGCTAGTATACTGGAAGGCATGTCATCCTGCCGATTGAGCTTGAGCACAAAGCATACGGGCCTTGAAACATGCAAACTTCGATATTCAGATACCGGTGATCACCTAAAGTTCAAATGAATGAATTAAATGAACCCGTGATCAAGCAATGAGAACTTTGATCTACAAACAAAAGACAAAGAAGATTCATGACTCCAAAATCAAGAACCGCCAACAACGCAGGATCGAGTCCTTCTTTCAATTCTAGATTGAAGATTTCTAAAGCTTAAGTCCCGCTTGGTCCGGGTCCATTTACTATTGCTAAGGTTTATCCTTATGGTACCATTGAGTTATCTCAACCCGATGGTCCAAATTTTAAAGTGAATGGTCATCGATTAAAGCACTATTTTGGAGAGGACATTCCACCCGTGGTTGTCCGGATCTACAAACTTTCCCCATGAACCAATGAATTCGGGGATCGAGTCAAGCTAGCGACTCGGGAATCAAAAACAATAGCACACACCATATGGGTTTTCACCCATATTTCACTTTCTTCTATTTTCTACCACCTAGTGGGGGAGTTGCCAGCCTGTGTATATAAAATCTTCTATAAAAAAAAATAAAAAAATAAAAAATAAAAATGTGTATATATCAAAAACAAAATAATGGCCGTAGTATTTCCCTTTTATGCTCTATGTTTCCGCATAACCGCCGGTACTTTGAATATTGAGGGCAATATTCATTTCTAAGTGTGGGGAATTTCACTCTAATTTTATCATGTAATTATACCCACCTAATTCCGCTAAATTTTTGGAGTAAGTGTTTTTCACTTACTCAAAGCAAATGGTAATCAACCGCCATGTCTAACCCACATAAGGATTGGCTAATCCAGAGCAAAATGTTCTTGGTAAAGATATCTCAACCGCTTATGGCTTGCAATTTGCTCCAAAATTGTATGGTGTCTGTTTCACCATATCTTTAATTAGTGAAAAGTTGGCTAGCCGCAAGTTTATAGCTTGTGGTAAAGGCGCTTGGAAAACCATAATTGGTAATCGACTCACCAAAGATAATATTGATAATTTATCTAAGAGGTCCGTATAAACCGGCTTCTTGGTAAAGACAATCAAAACCGTTGGAAGTCGGTGATTTGCTCAAAATCATTTGGTTATCATTGTACCAAGGTTCTTACTTGAACTCAAACAATTGGCTACTCCAGAAGTAATGGCTTTTTGTAAAGAGATGAAATCCATTAATTTTTCTCAAAACATTGCTAGGGACTAGCAATATCTTAGTGTGGGAGATTGATGAGTGTCTAAATACTCATATCATTTGTACCATTTAAACTCGCAAAACATCTGAAAACACTCATAAATGCATCAAAATGATTAAAAATATCACAAATAAGTGTTTTATGTGTTTTAAATGCAAAAATATCAAAATCTGATGAAAAACGTCAAGTCTGTGCATAATTGGCGGTTTTAGTCCCCCAAGTTTCAAAAGTTGTCAAATCTAGTCCTTGGTAAATCAAAATAAATAAAAATGTTATTTAAAGTCCCTAGGGATTCATAAGTTGTCAAACTTGATCCTTGAAGTTTAAAATTGCAAAATGGCAACTTAGGTCCCTAAAGTTTGAAAAATGTCAAAATTGGTCCTTGGATATTTAAAAAAGGAAAATAATCAAATGTTATCCTTGTACTATTCATAAATGACAAGTTTGGTCCTTGTAATTACTTTGGAAAAGTGACAGATTAGTCCCTCAAGTTTGGCCGAATTGCATGATTGGTCCTTGTGTTAACAAGCTTAGACAAACGGACCCTTGTATTATTAACAAACACAAACACAAATCCATATCCAGCCCATACACAAGCCCAAACCAAATATCTTGACCCTTGGCCTTTGACCCTTGAGCTAGGCCAAAATCCTCTTTGCCTCGCCAATATACAATTTTGACCCCCACTTATAATATCAAACGTCAAACCAGGTCAAAATCCCGCCAAATGTAGATATTACATCTCCTTCACCTTTCCCTGATTAAACCAAAACCAGAGTGGTTTCTCCACTTGTCTTTCCACCTCACTTCCCCACCAGTATACCAACTCCCTCCACCTTCACAATATCCCAAATTGCATTAATTGAAGAAACCTCTAAAGACTTTTGGCCAAATGCCATGTGTATGATTCTGGTGTAATTGACGAATTCAAGGGCTGAAGTCAAGTGGGAAATGTTCGAGGTCGCACACCAAGTCAAAAAGATCTCTATAAAGAAGATAAGAGGCAATGTGGAAAGATAACTAGTGTAATTTAATTTACTTTATGTCGTTTTAGTTAATTTTAAATTTCCAGTGTTATTTAAAGCTTTCAAGTACTCTTTTAAGTATTCTCAGTGTAATTTAAATCTTTTTCAATAAGTAATTTCAGTGTTAAGTTCCATTTTCAAGTTTATGCAATTTTAAGTTCAAAAATCTCATGTTAATCAAATGTTGTTGTATTGTTGTTAAGGACTAATAAGCCATATAAGCTCCTAGAAAGCTTATTAAAGCTTTTAGTAACCTTAAAATTCAGTTTAGAAGCAAAAAGCAAAAATTCATAAAAATCAAGAAAAATTAGTTAAAAATAAAAATCCTTGAAGATGGTGCAAAAGACTGCAGGGTAATCTCTGGAATTCTTGGGTTATAAGCTTTGTGGAAAGCTATTAAGAGTGGTTCTCTTGGTTCTCAGTATTCTCAGTGGGATAATCTCTTGTAAGCTATTTTCTCAAAATTTGCATATTTTAGTGTAAGTGTTTTAATCCCAATTTTGGCTTAATCCCTTGTTTAAATATAGTTATTACAAGTTAATAAGTAGATTTATTAGTTTAAAAACTTGTTTTAGTACTTAATGCTTCACAAACACCGCACATAAGGGGTGTTTGAATCTGCTTGTTAATCTGTGTTAGAGGTTAGTTTACTAGTTGAAAATAGTTGGTCTAGGTTTGTTTAGCTATAATTAACTCATATCACCATTTGTTTGCATCTAAATACCATAAAAGTCAAAATTACCTAAATTCTGTCTTAAACTCATAACTGTTAGGATTTTTGATTGCATAATCATGCATTCTTGTTTAAAAGTTGTTTATATAGCCTAATTCAGTCTCATAATAGCTTAATATAACATATTTAGAAGCCTAGGATCATTAGAATCTCAAATAAGTCAAAACTGCATGTTCTATTAAAAAGACAAAATTTCTCAATATCACAATTAAATTAAGAATTTTAGTGTGTGCTCATTATTAAGATTTAGCTTAAACTCTTTTAGGATATTAAAGTTTAGTTGCTTAACTTAATTAGAAAAATATTAGTTCACTTCATGCCTATAAAGTGCATTACTTAGCCTCTTTTGAACCCCTTTCCTAAACTCCCTGCACCAGCTTTACAAGCTTATTCTCAAGCTCATTCAGAGCTCATTAGCTAGCTTAAACTTATGAACCTTAGCTTTTTGAGAAGCTCACCTAGTTGTGTCTCTAGTCCAAAGCTTATTTTTCTATTTTTAGCTTATTTAATAGGTCTGCTCTTTGCTTTTAATTTTGTCCATTTTATTTAAAACACCAATAAGTCAGCTGGTTATCGTTTTTCAAAAGCTTCTCCCAAGCTTATTAGTGAAAGCCAAACTTTGTAATTTAGCTTTTTGGATAGCTTAGTTGATAATCTTGTTAAGTTCAGTCTTTATTTTCAATTCCAAGCTCATTTAAGTGCTTAAAATTAAGCTAGAAGGTGCCTAGAAAACCATTAAGTATCCCCGCTTACTTAAGCCAGCTTTGGCTTATTCAAGGTATTCTTAAGTCAATTTGCTTTTCACTTGTCAAACTAGCTTATTATTAGTATTTAGCTTATTTCCATTTTACATTTTGCTTATTGAGTAGCTTATAAGCCATTTGGCTTAATTCTTGTGCTTATTCAGTTATTTTATGCTAACTGTTAAGAAATCATAAGCCAAATCAGAGCTTATTAGTGTTTTTCGTAAAAAGTTGTAGTTTTAATATTTGCTTATTTCCGTTGTTCTAATAAGTTTCAAAAAGAAAAATCAAAAAATAAATATTTTGCAAAAAAGTTATTGCGGATTCGAACCTCTGGCCACCCAAATTACCACACACACACCATACCAACCGCCCTTGGTCTTTGACTGTTATGGTTTGCATTGTTTATTACTTAACCCTTCTTTGTTCATTTAGCTTAAACGTGTAAATTAGCTTATTTTCAGCTTATTTAAATAAGCTTTCACAAGTTTTATATTTTTCAGCCTTCATAATAGTACTTAGTATTTTGTAAAAAGTTTCATTTTTCCTGAATAGATTTAGTATTTTTAAACATTTAATTAGTTTAAAATAGTATTTAATTCATAATAAAAAATATAAAAGTCAAAAAATATAAATCTTTTTTCTAAAATTTTCTTTTGTCATATAGTAAGTAAGAAAAATTGTTTTTACACTCGTAGGACTTTTATTTTACAAATTTTACGTTTTTACTATGCACTCTGAATTTTTACATACAACGACGCTTTCATTTTAAGTCACGCTTTAGGTAATTTAAGTTTACGCTTTAATTAAAATAGTTTATTTAAGTTATTTTGTTTTATAAATCAAGAAAACACATTGTAAAATAGTGATAGCGCTATTTAATACATTTTAGCTTTTTAATTTTCTTTAATTTGCATTTAAGCCCCTCTAATTTACAAACTTTCTCTTTAGGTATAATTATTCCAAAATCCCATCGATCACTATCCTTAGTGATTATTCGACATCCGAATTTGTTCAAACACCATTCATCCTCCTGGACTTAACGCACTGTGGAAACACTATACTCTCCAGATCTTAATTGTATTGGTTCTGAGCTGTTTGAAGTTTATTACGGTTGACCATTCACAAGTGGTTAGCTTGTGTGATAAAACTTGACGGTTCAGACGCGAGCACTAGGCTTAGGCGTAAGATGAATCTTATGCGTAGGATTTCTA
>OU343223.1:168907535-168978374 GCA_910596185.1 Chrysanthemum makinoi
GATTTGACCGCACTTGCTTATTTTTGTCGTATACTCTCGCAACCCCGTTTTTCCTTAGAAAATGAAAAATTGTGCAAAAATGTGAAAATTTTAAAAAAATTTTGTGAGCTTTTGCTAGTTTTATGATCAAAAAAAGTTCTTGCGAGTTTCTTAGAAGTTACTTTAAATATCCGTTTTTCTTGACATAGTCTTTGCTAATTGCTTAGACAAGAGGCTATAAAATGCGATTCTAGCTCACAAGGCCAAGAATTTGCAAGTCTCCCTAAGTGATTTTAAATATGCGAAGCTTAAACAAGAATTTGCTAGTTTCTAATAAGTGACTTTAAAAAATGCGAGACTTGAGATTATTTGATGAAACATTTGCTAAGTTAATATATGTTTTGACACCTTGTTGACTTTCCGCTGGTGAGAGTAGGAATGCAATTCTGACTTGACCGGGCGTGTTGAGCCCTAGCTTGTTCCCTTAACCATAGATAATCTAATTATCGGCTAAGCATCCGAGGATCTCATTATTTGGGATTTTAAATTTGCGGAGATCGAGGAATGATAGAGTTACTTATGAGTTTAGATGCTAAGCGTGGAGTAGTTGGTTCTCTTTAGAGCCCATCGAAGGTACTTATGGCTTTTTGTTCCCACAAAATTATTTCACCCCATATATGTGAATAATAATTAGAGATATCGAGTTTTTGACGATAGTTAGTTCTTTAGTCTTCTTTAGAGAATCCTTGCCCATGAGGGATGGGTACACATCAAGGTACTGTCAGTGTTGCGGTGTAATAGACAAGCTGATTCACGATAGTTTCTGCTATTGTTTCTATTGTTATAAAAGCCGTAGGATTCGGAGTTTGGCACAAAATTAACATGAAATAAAGCCCAAATGTATTAAAGTTGAAAAATCCAAAGCCATAAAAGTTGTCATGGACTTCCAAAAAGGCAGAGGAAAAATCCAAAGTCATAATAAGACTTCTGATAAAACGGTAATCCCGTTGAGTTAGTGGTTGAAAAGACCAAGGGCCTAAATTGAAAAATGCAAATGTCTTTGAAATAAGTGTTAAGCCAAACTTTGAATTCGGGAGATATCTTCCTAAATCATGTTAAATTAGGACCTTGATGTGGACCTCATTCTTGTGTGCAATGGTTTTCGAGGGAAGATGGATAACTAATTAGCGACTTAGCTTTGTATCTTTATCGGAATAAAAGTTATCGAAACGAGAAACTTGAAGAAATTTATTTCTCACAAAAATAAAAAAAATCTAGAGGAAAATAGGAAAATGGGAGCAAAAGGTAACTACACAAGTAACTTCCATGGGTAGTGTTAGCATCTAGAGTCATATGTAACAATGATTTCGATTTTACGCTTAGTTTGGGGACTTGTGAAAAATCAGGAACGATGTATTCTATCCATATGGTCACTTCACGCTGTTGTGTGTTTTCTACTCCGTGATCCTAACGTGTCGTTTGAAAAATGTTGGAGTTATTGATCGACATGAAAGTTCAACAAACCGTCACTCATAATCGGAAGTGCTTAATCATAATATCTACATGTGAATAAAAGGTAAACGGGGCGTTTTTAGAATTAAGGGTTCTTAATCACTTTTGAGGAATCTTTGCTACTTCTTCATAGGTTTAGTAGAAAGAGATTAAAATCTTTGGTTTTAGAAGCGTGAGTTGATTGCATTGCGTGGGGACACGACAATTGTCTCGTCTGGGGTATTTTGATATGTGCTTAAACACATATCTTTTCTATATCAAAACTGACCCAAGTTAACCAAGAAAGAGCCGTTTATTGCTAATATTTGCGTGTTTCTTGAGTTTTTGCATGTGCAGGTACGGATATGATTAAACACACAAAAATAAGCCAAAACCGAAGAAAACCGAGCACGAGAGATTAAGAGAGCTAAAACTGAGCCGGAAGTTATTGGCAGAACATACCCTCGAAATTCAAAAGTTGCAAATTCAGTCCCTGGATTATTGAAGATTGGCAAAAATTACCCTTGGATTATAATTTCAGATTTACACTTTTGATCCCTGGATTTTCAGATTTGACACTTTTGGTCCCTAAGTTGCTACATGGATCCATATTAAACCTTTGGCCCAAATAACCAACCAAAACCAACCCAAGTTAAATACCCGGTCCAATATATATCCAACCCTTTCACCCGTTTTTCCCCAACCCGTATTTAACCCAGGTCAAACACCCATTTCCCACTTAACCCGGTCAAACCATATTGAAATATATTAAAAAAACCAAGAGCGCCCATTTTTTCCCCCAAAAACCCAAACCCAGATATCATATGAACCCTAAAACACCCTTGCATCAATTAAGCTAATTCACTATCATTAAGGGTAAATATGTACTTTCGTCTGACACCCACTGACACACGGATGCCACGCTGGCAATCCGTGTGTCATCTCACCTATTCCAGCTCTCTGATTGGTGCTTGAGACGTGGCAAAATGATCTAAGGGTAGATAATGAAAGGATGATGCTGGGAACTAATCCAAGGGTTGATAAGAGCCTAGAAAAAGCACAAGTGCAAGTTCTGGATCCTTCTAACAGCTCAAACGGATGCTATATAAACCCCTTTTGTATCACAGTTGTAGGATGTAATCTACGAGTAGTTTTTAGTATAATTAAGCTTGTTTTAATTCAGTATTTTGTATTCCTTTAAGTTTCCTTGTAATTTGTTTCAATTAATAAAATTCAGTTGTTGATTTCATTTCTAAATCTCAAACTCATTTATGTTTTTAAGTTTCTTATTAGCTTATTAAGTGTTTAAAACCTTATTGCATCTTAATCAAATTATTTTTTGACTTTTGGTTTCATGATAACAAAAATATAAAAAAAATTCTCTCAAAAATTTAAAAAATTTAGTTAATCTGTCTTGATTTGATTTCAGGTTTATACTATTGTTGTCATAAGCTCTTATAAGCTTCTCAGTAGCTTATTGATTGCTTGTTGAGTCATCTACTCAGATTTTACTCTCAAAACAATCTTGGTCAACAAAAGTCAAGGTTGAGAATCAATGGTGAATTAATCTGTGTTCTTTGAGATAGCTATGGACATGGGATAATTGATTTGATTTGGGGTTAATATCAGTGTTAGGATAGTGGTTACTTGTTCTTTGGCAAGCCATAGTGGCTAAGGATCCAAGTGAGTTTAATTCTCGATTTGAATTATTAAATATTCTATTTCTGTTATGCTTGATTGTTGTTTCTGCAGTTGTTAATTCATATTCTGTAGTAAGACTATAGTTTCAATCTTGTTATTGACTAGATTAGAGTATAGGTTAGGATAAATTGCATATTAGTCTTATTAAGTAGTGTTTGGATCTGCTGATTAATCTGAGTTTGAGATTTGTTTAGGTTTTAAGTTTCATTGTTTCAGATTTACATAGGCTTGATAAACTCATATATGTCCACTAATTTGCACTCTATAACTCAGAAAGTCAAAATCCATTTGAATCTGAGCTAGGTTCATATCTGTTAGAATTGTTAGAGATCATAAGCTTGAATTGTGTTTAGAATTCATAGGAGTAGCTTAATTTAGCTTTATTATAGCTTGCTACATCAATATCAGTTCATCATTTGGATTCAAACCTCAATTTAGTAAAACTTGCAAATCTGTCCAAAAGTCAAAAAAAAGGTGGAAAACTCAGTTTTTACAAAAGTTTGTGTAATTTTCATTGATTCATTGTTGGTTCTAATTAAGTGAAATTTTGGGATTTGCTAGTTCAGCTGGTCTATTTTTGAAAAGTGAATTTTGTGGAATTTTTGGAATTTTTCAAAAGCTCTTTTCAAGCTTGTGGATTAGGTAACTTTCCACTGTGCACACTTTTAGTCTCAACTGAGTGTGCACAAGGACTTTGTAATCATCCTAACTTGCTCATATTAGTTGGTAATTGGCTCAAATTTGGTCTAATTATTCTTTGCTTAGCTGTTTAAAGGTTCCAGTATTTGGATTTCAGTTCCAAGTAGTTTTGCTAGCTTATTTTTAAGCTTGAAACCACCACCTCGGGCTTGATTTGAACTAGTTTGATTTTGCACTCATAAGCTTGTACCTAGTAATTTTGAAGTTAAGCTTAGTTATTTTAGGTGCACTTAAGTTGATTTTTGCTTAGAAAAGTTCCTGGTAGCTACTGGTTAGTTATTTTAGCTTTTTAGCTTATTCTAAGTAGCTTATTCATAGACAGTTACACTACAGCTTGTTAATCTCACACATAAGCATAGGTTATTATATTTTTTATAGAATTAGAATATAATTTTAGAATTTTCCTGAATTTTTCATATTTTTCCAGCACTGTTTGCTATTTTTCTTATTTTAAATCTCTTTTTAGGACTTTTTAAATAGCATTTAATTCAATTAATTCAGAAAAGGTTCCAAAAAATAATTTTTCAATTTTCCTAGATTAAGAAAATTATAAAAAGCAAAAAAATAATTTTTCCAGATTTTTCCTAGTTTAATTTGTAATTTTTAGCATTTAAATTAGTTTAAAATTAGTTTTTTAATTCAAATAAATTCCAAAAAAATCATATAAATTAGTTTTAATTCTTAGATAAATTTCTAATATCATTTTTAGTTAGAAAGTAATTTTAGATTATTTTTAGGACTTAGAATAGACGTAGTTGCATTTTATTTTCGTTTCGTTTATTATGTTTTAGAATAATTCGCGTATTTAGGATTTCCCGTAGTGTAATTTCCCTTAATTGTTTTTCCATTCCCCGTAGTTTTATTAAAATCAAAAATCCAAAACATCGAGCATTTTAATAACGAACCAATAACGACGTTGCCCATTCACACCTCGTTGGGAAACGACTCGGATTTCCAAATCCGTATCACTATCACTCACGGGTTTTGATTCATTATCCTTTTTCCTAAAGGGATTTTAAATCATTCCTTGTGGTTATTTTTGATATCGATATTGTGGTTTTATCCATACACACACACCCCTTAACCTCAACGAATCAAGTATTCTTGAAGTTGAACCCATAATCCAAGAGTTGATTCTGCATCCACAAAACTTGTCCACAACAGCTTGCAGCAGCCACATATTCTGCTTCAGTAGAGGATGTTGCTGCAATATTTTGCTTCTTACATTGCCATGAGACTAATCTTCTTCCAAGATATTGGCATCCTCCAGTGGTTGATCTTCTATCATAGTTGTCACCTGCATAATCACTATCTGAAAAGGCTTCCAAGTGAAAAGGTGAATCCTTTGGATACCACAACCCTAACTTAGGTTGTTGTTTCAAATAACTAAAGATTCTCTTTATTGCATTCATATGGGAGACCTTAGGTGAGACTTGATATCGTGCACATAAACAAATAGCAAACATGATATCAGGCCTAGATGCAGTTAAGTACATAAGACAGCCAATCATAGATTTGTAAAGCTTGACTTCAACAGGTTGACCATCTTCATCCTTGCCCAATGAGTTGATAGACTTGATAGGTGTAGTGACTGGCTTCATAGCATCAAAGTTGAACTGCTTGAGAATGTGAGAGACATACTTATCTTGACTTATGAAAATTCCTTCTTTTGATTGTTTGACTTGTAGCCCCAAAAAGAAAGTCAATTCACCTATAGAACTCATTTGAAATTCATGTTGCATCAGCTTCTCAAACTCCTTCACCATGGACTATTTTGTAGCTCCAAATATGATATCATCTACATAAACTTGAACTAACATGATATCCTTCTTGTCCCTCTTGATAAACAAAGTCTTGTCAATAGCTCCCCTTCTGTAACCATGTCGCAATAAGAAAGTAGAGAGCATTTCATACCAAGCTCTAAGTGCTTGATGAAGACCATAAAGAGACTTAACTACTTTGTAGACTTTGTTTGGATGTGCTGGATCTTCAAAACCAGGAGGCTGTTTAACATAAACCTCTTCTGAAATCTTGCCATAGAGAAAGGCACTTTTAACATCCATTTGATAAACCTGAAATCCCATATATGATGCAAAAGCAAGGAATACTCTAATAGCTTCAATCCTTGCTACAGGAGCAAATACTTTATCATAATCTACTCCTTCTTCTTGTCTATATCCTTGTGCAACTAATCTTGCCTTGTTCTTGATGACATTCCCTCTTTCATCTCTCTTGACTCTGAAAACCCATCGTGTACCAATTACTTTCTTTCCATCTGGTAGATCACATAATACCCAAACTTCTTGAAGTTTGAATTGAAGAAGTTCTGCTTGTATAGCTTCAACCCAACTCTCTTTAGTTAATGCTTGAGCTATGTTTTTGGGTTCCTCTTGAGAGATAAAGAAAGTGAACAAACATGTTTGATAATCCTTATGATTTAGCCTGTTTTGTTTATACACAAAGCTAAGTAAAGCATTATGAGGTGTAGAAAAACCTTTAACTTTGGTTCTTGTGAGCACTCCATGAGTAGAAGGTCCAATGATTTGACCAGTAGGATGATCTTTATGAATTTTTAATGTAGTGTGGAACTTCCAGATTATCACCCAAATTTGAGAAATCAACATCTTCATTAGAATCTGAGAAAATACCTTCATCTTCAAACTCATCATTAGTATCTTCTAACCCAGGCATGGTAGGATCAACCAAATCATCCAAAGTGCTGTCAATAGGTGCAGCAGTACTTTGATCTAAAGTACTGTGATCAAAAGTACTGTCATCCAAAGTACTGTGATAGGAATTGATAGTTTTGTTCTTTTTCTTTGCTTCTTCATAAGCTCTTCTTTGATCATCATCATAAGAATGTGCCACTACATCTTGAAAAAGCATCTGATTAAGCTCATCTTGAATAGCTTGATCCTCAACAGACAATGAGGATTTTGGTTCATCAGTACTTTTCTTTGTTGCAGCAGGTATGGGTTCTTCATCAGGAACAACATCAGATCTAATATGAACTCCATGGACAATGTACTGTAAATCATTTTCTTTGTGAACAACTTGATTTTCTTCCCTAACAGGCACATAATTCATAGAAGGAGTCAAAACCTCAAGATCAAACATTCAATCAGGACCTTTACCATTCTAATTTTGTTGATCTTCTAAAAATTCAACATAAAGACAATCTTGAACATTTTTGGTGACCCTGTTATAAACTCTAAATCCTTTACTATTGGTGTAGTACCCCAATAAGTATCCTTCTTCTGACTTGCCATCAAATTTGCCCAAATTATCAATTGTGTTGAGAATAGTCAGAGGGCATCCAAAAGGCTTCATAAATCGAATGTTGGGTTTGTTTCCCATTAGCAACTCATAAGGTGTCTTCATATGAGGTTTGGTAACTGATACTCTATTAAGCACATAGCAAGCATCTTGGCAGCTGACAATCCCACCCAAATTTGAATAGGCGTGTGAATCTGCAAGCATTGTTCTGGCTGCTTCAATCAAAGTTCTTCTTTTCTTTCGCAACACCATTCTGCTGAGGAGTTCTAGCAATACTGAACTCCCTCTTGATTCCTTTCTTAGCACAAAACTCATCCATAAGCTTGTTTTTGAATTCAGTCCCATTATCACATGATAAGGATTTAAAATGTACCTTTTTGAGGGGTCGTTTAAGCCCTTATTTGATCACTTTTGTATCCGTTATTGCTTAATACCGTTCCTTTTCACTTTTTAGGTCTCTTGAAGGCAAACTGCTGTAATGGCACTTATTTGGACGAAAAGGCGCGGATATATGAAGAAAATGGCCAAAGTCAAGAATCGAGACACTCAAGCTGATAAATTACAAGGGGACGGCGTCACTTTGCTAATCTGCGACGCCGTCGGAGGAAGTTGTGACGCTCGAAGAGAAATTACTAGTTTTTGGAGGACGGCGTCGAGCTTTAAAAGAGTAGGCCGTCGCAACTCGGAAGCACGCCTAGATTCAATCCAACGACGTCCGAGAAGCTAAGAGGACGCGTCACAAGCATAAGGTGACGCCGTCCGCCAAGATTAACTTGGCCAAGACGAAACCCTAATAACGGTGACACGACGGCGTCACAAATCATAAGGTGACGCCGTCGCACATGTAATCTTATATATAGAATCAGAATTTTTCAGTTTTAAAGTGTGGTCTTTTGGGTAAACTTTTGGAGTAAAACCTAAACCGAACCAAGGTCGTATTTTAGGGTTTTAAACCCTATCTTACACCAAGATAAGTTGTTTACTTCATTAATTTAATTATGTCTTTAATTGATTGTGTGTATGCTTGCATGTTTACCATGTCCGGCTAAATTACTTCTGAGTTTGCTTATATATATGAAACCTAGATGTTAATTATTGTTAGGTTGTCTCTTATCTTAATTGTAATTGGCTTAGGAGTGCGACTAGGCTATCGTTGTGTTTAATACTTGATAAATCTTTGATTGTTTATGAATGACTTAGTGGATTTCGTTTACTAAACCCAAAGATAACCTCAAAGTTAGTTTATGAATGACTTAGTGGATTTCGTTTACTACACTTAAAGGTGACTTCAAAGAGTTAGGGAATGCACACCTTACGACCTTAGAAAACACAACGCATTAAGAATAAGGGCGTGACAATTCAACCATCAATAGGAGATAACTAGGGAGTAGTAGCATCTAGGTAAACACATTTTTAATCATCATACGAGCACACAACAATAGACATAGACTACCCTTAGCTTAGTTAATTAGATAATTAGACAAGTAGAGTAATCGGTAGAAATACCAACCCCCAAATTCAAACCCCGAGATTCGTACTTTTCCATTTCCTAAAAAATATAAAAAAAATACAAAAATAATCTTCCTCAACCCCAACCTTAGCGTAGTAACTTCTCACTAGCATTCCTATTCCCCTAGAGAACGATATCAATACCCGTGGCTTACCCTAATACTACACTACAACGATTAGGTTCACTGCCTAGGGTGTTATAAAACTTGCTCGAAGAAAAGGAAGTTCCTTTGACCCCTAACGCGCTGTGTAAGCGTATCAAGTTTTTGGCACCGCTGCCGGGGAATAGAATAGCTAGTTAGTAGTCCACCTCGTTTAGGTTTCTTTGCTTGATTCCTATCAAGTAAATTTTTTTCATTTTTAGCTTCCTTGTAGTCTATCCCCCTTCTTCGTGACCTTTGTTCGTAACCCCATCACTTTTCATCATGGTAACCCACCACCATTCATCAACCTACCACCAAATGACCCACCAAGAGGCCGTACTCTTGGTGAATACTCGAGACCAAGCCACCTAAGCTATAGAAAAACCATTGAGCTTCCCGACCAAGCCAAAACTACGGCCCTGCGATCCGACACCATCCGGTTGGTGCAAAACGGATGTGCATTCCATGGACTTCGTTCTGAAGATCCTAATCAGCATCTTAAGGATTTCCTTAAAATTGTCGATTCCATCGACCTCGATGCTACTACTCGGGAGACCACGCATCTGCGTCTCTTCCAATTATCTATACAGGACCAAGCTAGTAATTGGCTTGACCGACTTCCCGTCGGATCCATCTCAAGCTGGGATGATCTCACCACTCGTTTCCTCGCCTAATTTTTCCCACCGGAGAGAACTACCAAACTTAGGAATGACATCTTGATGTTCCAACAACGTCAAGACTGAAACTCTGTCTGGCGTGGACTCGATTTAAGGGCTTGCTCCACAAAGTCCCTCATCACGGCATCGATCTTTGGCTTCAA
This sequence comes from Chrysanthemum makinoi, assembly GCA_910596185.1. Classification (NCBI taxonomy): domain Eukaryota; kingdom Viridiplantae; phylum Streptophyta; class Magnoliopsida; order Asterales; family Asteraceae; genus Chrysanthemum; species Chrysanthemum makinoi. The sequence continues at coordinate 168,917,154 of OU343223.1, forward strand.
GTCCAAATCTTTTACGATCGTGTCAACTTCTCAACTAAGAAATCCATCGACCAAGCGGCTGGTGGTAAACTTAGTAAACTCACCGTGGAAGAATCGTGGGGTATAATAGAGGACCTTGCCCTCTATGAAAACGAATGTTGGAATGACCCAGTGAGTTGTCCAAAGCTGATAAGGCGATCTCTTTGCCTCCCACTGACTCACAACCTTCCAATCGTAGGATGCTCGAACTTGAAGATCAAGTCAAATTCCTAATGAGCTCCTACGATACTCCTAAGATCGATCCAAATAACTTAGGAAAATCCTACAACAACCCTCCAAACACCGAAACTTCTACTAGTCTTGAGGGAATGGTGTCCAAATTCTTGTCATCTCAAGAAGCCTCGATTGATCGCAACTTGAAGCCGATTTCAAGAAACGACAAAGCGAGATGACAACCAAGCTTGACACCCTCTTAAAAGCCTTCAATGGACAAAGGGATGAAATACGGGAAAAAATGGCGGAGATGATGGACTTAGTGAAAGAGTACACTAAGAAGAAGATTCCCCAGAAGGTGCTAGTGAGGAACGATGAGCACGCCACCCCCACTTTGTCTGTTAACGCCATTTCCATTGCTTCCGATGAGGATGGAGCGGTTGAGAAGAAGGAGTGCCGAGAGCAGCAAGGATAGTAAGGATAAGAATGAGGCCTTGGTGATGATGAACCCAAATTAATCAAGCATTACCTTAAGCATGAGATCAATAAGAAAACAATCGTTAACCAAGTGAAAAACTTTAGGTGCAATGATGTTCTTAGGAAAGCCCTCTTAGGTGAAATAGGAGAAGAAGAATATGACACCATGCCTATTGGACCTATGTAGATCGATTCGAGAAAGCCATAACTAGAAGCAAGAGATCTCTGGGAACTTTGTAATTCCATGTAGCATAGGTGACTTAAAGAACCTAAATGCCTTGGCCGACCAGGGATCCGATGTAAACATAATGCCGCTATCAGTCTATAATAAGTTGACTAAGGAGGAACCGACCAAGACCAATCTTAGACTTTCCTTAGCAAATCATTCATATGTTTATCCCATAGGAATAGCGGAGGATGTCTTAATTGAGGTTGCCAATATTGTCTATCCGGTGGACTTCACAATTGTAGGCATTGAGAAGGATAAAACCACGCCATTAATCCACGGGAACACCTTTCGATACCAGCCAAGGCAACCATCAAATGCGGTGAAGGGATTCTGATACTCAAAAGTGGAAAAGGACAAGTTAGGATACCTATTGTTCCGAGATATCCTTTGAAGATTATGGAGAAGGTAAAAGATAAGAATTCGCAGGTCTCTAATAATCTTTGTTAAGAAGAAATTGAATGATTGGGAAAAGGGGCTTAGGGACTTTATGGTTCAGGGATTATATGCAACGTTGTGGAAACCCAATAAGAAGATAGGAAATAATCCCACTTTGATACCAAAGGCACAAAAGAGCCCTAAGGAATTCCTAAAAGGAGAAAAAGTACTTTTGTACAAATCTCGGATAAGGGCATTACAAGGTAGAAACAAACCAAGATGGTTTGGGCCTTTCCTGAAGAAAACTAATCTAAAGGATAAAACCGTCACCATAATAGACGGCGTTGGCAAGGAATCCACAGTAAGCATACAACGTGTACACTCTTTCGACGATGGAAAGAAGGAAGGAGGTGGCGGTAATGAAGTAACGTAGGGACCGCGACTACGAGTCTAGCTACAAGACTCATAAATAAAGAAAAGCGCTTAGTGGGAGGCAACCCATGCTTAATTGTTTGCTTGTTAGTGTCATATATCTTTTATTGATTGTTTATTCTCATGTTTAAATTTGTAAAAATGCTTTATTTTGTTTTTAACCTCGTCTTAATTACATATAAAGGTATTTTACATAAGGATAAGTGTAGGAGGATTACACGCGTTTTCATAAGCGTGAACATGAGAATAACAATTGATTAAAAGATATATTTGCGTGTTTGTTCGAGTCAAATGCTTGTATCGAGTCATAATGGATGTTTTGCAGAAATTTTCTAGATTCTAAAGATATAAATTTTCAATTTTTCAATCGCGGACCAGTTTTTGTCAGATAACTTGGCGTGGATTGCAACGGCGTCAAGAAGGAATAAAACATCGATCACTTTTCTCGTTTTGAGCTACTTAAAATTGTTGGAAATTTCCAGGTCTTAATTTTCTTAGAAATTCTGTAAACATCCATTCCACAAACATTATATCCTAGTTTAAATCGAGTCTTATATATTATTACCGCCGATTTTACGCAAAGGTTTTGTTTGTTTTCTTCAAGTGTGCAGGTTTAGTTTATCAAGAAGAAGTTACAAACGATGGGAAGGAGCTTTTCACGCATACATTCTTCTTGGAAAGGATTTAACCACTACTTCACACACGGATCCTACTGAGCTAATCAGGGGAGTACTAGTTTCTTTCGTTTTTAATTACCTTCTTTTATCATAACTTTGATACTTTCGGGGAACATTGGGGACAATGTTCAGTTTAAGTGTAGGGAGGGAAAATAAAACGGGAACTTTGAAACTATGCTTATCTTTGATTATTTGTTTTGTCCAATTGTATTTGTGTAATAAACCATGAGAAAATGTCGGTTAGGGTAATTTTGGCACCAAATTGAAAAATTTTCATGACATATAGGAGTGGGCCATTAGTCTTAACAAAAGCGTCTCACGGATAGGAAGTTGCATGACTAGCACAAAAACCCTTTACCACCTAAATTCCACCCAAAATGTGAGGATCGCCCTTAGATTAGTAGGAAATAAAGCATTCATCTTTAATGCTTAGAGTGTGAACCGGTAGTATATTAGATTCTAGAACTTGTTTTGTGAAGCATTCCGAGATCGATAGTAAGAGTACACTTGTGTAGTTAGGAATAACCAAATGATAAGAGGCATTAGGATAACCCTTGTTTGATACCCGTAATATAATTACTTCTTCCACATCGGTTGAGTAATTCCCCCACACCCTTTGCGTTGTACTCATCTTTAGTACACGATACCCTAGTTAACCCCTCAGAGCCTATCCTTTTCGCGGTTCTCGTGATGTTTTGGTTTTCGAGAATATCAATGAAGAGCATTGTTTACACCCCACCACCAAATATACACCCAAATCGCCTTAGCCTACCTTGTATGCAATCACTTTTAGTGCATTTTTGTTATCACCCTAAACCCTTAGTTCAATTATCTGGTTGCTTGCATGAGTTGCTAAGTCGAGTCATATCCTTTGTACACAGTTTTGGGATGATTTGGATTCATGGGAAAAGTTAAAGTTTATGAAATGACTGGAAGGGAACGTTAAACTCAAATTCCCTTTGTTTGCGTAATAATGTACCCCAAGTGTTTTGATCTTTTCAATTCGGGTCAAATTAGTGTTAGAGTAATAAAAACTCAAGTGTAGGGATCTGCTATAAACCCCTATCATTTTGATGTTATCGTAGAGGATGGTAGAGTAAAAGTGTATTAAAAAAAATCGAAAAAAAATAGAAAAAGAGAAAAGAAAAAAAATAGAGTGTTAAAAAAAAATAAAAAATAAAAAATAAAAAATAATACGGGCTACCATCCTACATCTATCCTTTAAATTTATGTTTGTTTGTTTCAATTAGCTAGAGTCTAGAGTGTCGAGTCTTGGCTTAGCAACGCCATTCTTCGTATGCATTTAACATAGAGATTTTTGACTTGCCACCACTAAATAGCCTATCCCACCAAACCCTTTTTTTCCCTACCGTAAGCCTAACGTTACAACCCTTTAAAAGACCTCTTTGATAGTCTTTCCTAGGTGCTTACGCCAAAGCGGCGGAGGTTTGATCTATTCTCAAGCCTATGGTAATCTATGTACTAGGACCGGTTAATGAGTGTTTATCTTCCATTTGCTATATTTCATATACACACAGAAGATGTGAGTATCAAAACACCTCATGTGAGGTGCTAGTATGTAATTTCCGTGCTTGTTATGACTTTTTGCGGGGCTTATATGTGTTGTGGACTGTTTTAAACCAATGCTTCATGACCCTAACTTATAAATTAATTGGCTAAAAGCACATTTGCTTGAGGACAAGCAAATACCAAGTGTAGGGATATTTGATAAGGATTTAAAATGTACCTTTTTGTATCTGTTATTGCTTAATATCGTTCCTTTTCACTTTTTAGGTCTCTTGAAGGCAAACGCTGTAATGGCACTTATTTGGACGAAAAGTGGATATATGAAAATGGCCAAAGTCAAGAATCGAGACACTCAGCGATAAATTACAAGGGGACGGCGTCATTGCTTATCTGCTTGGCGCAGTCGGAGGAAGTTGTGACGACTCGGAAGAGAAATACTAGTTTTTGGAGGGGCGGTCGGGCTTTAAAAGAGTAGGCATGCGCAACTCGGGCGGCCTAGATTCAATCCAGCGACGTCGAGAAGCTAAAGACGACGTCACAAGCATAAGGTGACGCCGTCGTAAGATAACTTGGCCAAGACGAAACCCTAATGGCGCACACGATGGCGTCACAAATCATAAGGTGGCCTTGCGTCGCACATGTAATCTTATATATAGAATCTGAATTTTTCAGTTTTAAAGTGTGGTCTTTTGGGTAAACTTTTGGAGTAAAACCTAAACCGAACCAAGGTCGTATTTTAGGGTTTTAAACCCTATGTTACACCAAGATAAGTTGTTTACTTCATTAATTTAATTATGTCTTTAATTGATTGTGTGTATGCTTGCATGTTTACCATGTCCGGCTAAATTACTTGTGAGTTTGCTTAGATATATGAAACCTAGTTGTTAATTATTGTTAGGTTGTCTCTCATCTTAATTGTAATTGGCTTAGGAGTGCGACTAGGCTATCGTTGTGTTTAATACTTGATAAATCTTTGATTGTTTATGAATGACTTAGTGGATTTCGTTTACTAAACCCAAAGATAACCTCAAAGTTAGTTTATGAATGACTTAGTGGATTTCGTTTACTACACTTAAAGGAGACTTCAAAGAGTTAGGGAATGCACACCTTACGACCTTAGAAAACACAACGCGTTAAGAATAAGGGCGTGACAATTCAACCATCAATAGGAGATAACTAGGGAGTAGTAGCATCTAGGTAAACACATTTTTAATCATCATACGAGCACACAACAATAGACATAGACTACCCTTAGCATAGTTAATTAGATAATTAGATAAGTAGAGTAATCGGTAGAAATACCAACCCCAAATTCAAACCCCGAGATTCTTACTTTTCCATTTCTTAAAAAACATAAAAAAAGATAAAAAAATAATCTTCCTCAACCCCAACCTTAGCGTAGTAACTTCTCACTAGCATTCCTATTCCCTTAGAGAATGATATCAATACCCGTGGCTTACCCTAATACTACACTACAACGATTAGGTTCCTTTGCCTAGGGTGTTATAAAAACTTGCTCGAAGAAAAGGAAGTTCCTTTGACCCCGAACGCGCTGTGTAAGCGTATCATCACATCTAATACCTCTTAACTTGAGTCTCAATTGGTTTTCAAGGGCTATTATGAGATCATGAATAGCATCAAAAGTATCATCTTTAAATCCCAAGAAAAATACCCAACTAAATCTACTACAATCATCTGTCACAACCAGACAGTACTTCTTTTTGTTGAGACTTGCAATAGAAACAGGTCCAAACAAATCCATGTGCCGCAACTCCAAAGGTTCTCTAATAGTTCTTTCTTCAAGCTTCTTGCATGAAGCTTTGTGTTGTTTACCCTTCTTGCACGCCAAACATGAGTGATCATTCTTGTAAGTCTTGGAAGGTAAACCTCTAACTAAATTTCCTTTGACCAATTTGTTGATATTCTTGAAATATACATGGCCCAATCTTCTATGCCAATGATGTGCTTCTTCAAGTGTTGCCTTTGCTACTAAATATGTTGCTCTTCCAGAAGAGTGAAGACTCTTCATATCCGGACTGTACACATCATTGGTTCTTGGTACTCTCAGTATGACCAAGTTATCATCAACAAGCTTGAATTTAGGTGAAAGAATGAGACATTATGCGTGAATAACACAGGTGTTTCTTATCACAAATCGAGAGACCGACAAGAGGTTGAATTTGAGCTCCTTCACATATATGACATTCTCAAATTCTATGCTCCCTGCCTTAATAGTTCCTTTTCCTGTAATTATTCCTCCACTAGCATCATTCCCAAATGCAACTCTTCCTCCACAATAAGATCTAAAATCATGAATTTCTTTGTCTCCTATCATGCTTCCAGAGCAACCACTATCCATAATTAAATGATCTTTAAGCTCCTCTTCAGGGTTGCCCGCAAAGATAAAAGAGTTAGTGTCTTTTAGGAACCCAAGCCATTATCTTGACTTGTGTTCCCTTGTGGAGTAACATACTCAAATTCTTTGAGTATGTAATCTTCACGATTTTTGTAGACGTAATCAAGAAATATCTTTTGTGGTGGTTTTTAGCAAAACTCTCTTTTCAACAAAATTCTCTTTTTCCTTTTTAACAAAGTCATCTTTAACAAAAATCTCTATTTCACTTTCACTTGCTGAAAGTACTGTTTGTTCCCCATCAATACTTTCCTTCTTAACCCAACATTTTTTAACTTCTGGTGTAGATTCCCTTGATCTAGCTACTTTCTTTAAGTTGTAACGCCTTCTAGATTGATAATAATTAGATCTCCTTGGGTTCCTATTCCAAAAAGTGTTTGGCGAAAACCTAGCAATACTTTGAGAAGTATGGTTTTGGCTTATGAAGACCTTTGAAAAGTGTTTGAAGGTACTGGGGTTTTGAAAAAGGTCTTCTCTGGTGAGGGTACCTATAGTATTGTGAGAAGTTGCTATGGTTAACCATGTGTGAATGATTCCAAACTGGTCTATTTACCCTAGGCTTATGGTTGGCAGTTTTGTTCTTTGGGAATTTGCTTAGGTATTCTGAGTGAAGGTCACAGTCCTTAATCAAATGATCAGGACTATAACAAACAAAACATAATTTTTGACCAGTAATCCCAACATTGCTTCTTCTATGTGTATGACCAAACCTATCTGTTTTTGGTGAATGATGAAAACTGTTTTGACCAAAATTATCCCAAAAGGCTTAGCAGTATTTTGAAAAGGTTTTCTTAAAGGTACTATCAAGAGTGATTGAGTCATTGACCGGGTCTGGCTTTAACATCATCTTCCTTAGGTGTCTCAAGGGTGTTTCTTTTGAGGTTTAGGACTTGGATTGACCAATAAGCTTTTTCCTAAACTCTTGATTGTCTAATCCAAAACGAAACATCGCCCTAATGGTTGAAAACTACCAGTGGGATGAGGGACTGCATGATAACCTGTGTCTTTCTTATATTCATGAGGTGATTGACTAATTGGGTCCTCATTACTGGATGTATCTACATAGTTAATGAGTTCATCATCACTAGTTGTTATATCCTCAAAATCACATTCATCGTGATCACTAGGTGGGTTTTCTATGCTATTAAAGTCCATACCAAAACCTAGACCAGTTCTAATGTAAGCTCTTCTCGGTTTTTCAACATAACTAACATGAGAAAGTCCAGATTGTCCCCAAAAGAAACTTGTCTAGCAATTCATCCCTTTCTTTAGTCATTTTTTCTAGTTCAGCAATCTTACATCCTAGCTTCCATTCACTTAATTTTAACTGGTAATCCTGTTGTTCATACTTTTCTGCCCAAGCCATTTCATTATTTTCATGTGTTAGTATTTTAGCTTCCATATATTCTAAAGTTATTTGATAGTCAGCTACCTCAGACCTAGCCCTATTATATTTATCTCTTTCAGTTACATAATCAGTAAGCACCTTTTGATAAAAATCATGACACTTAGAGCATACCTCAGAGATAGGGGGTGAACTTGGTGAAGTGGCTACCATTTCAAGCAGAACAGGTTCATCATCACTCTCCATGCTCCAATCAAAGCTTCCTAGACCATCTCTGGATTCAAAAGCAGCATGTCCATGTTTCTCATCAAAGGCTGTATTCCAATCAAACTCTTCTACTAAGTCTTCCACTGCTATCATACAATAGGTTACTGGTTCATCATCAAACTCAGCACTCCAGTCAACCTCTGATAGATTCTCTTGAGCAACCAAAGCTTTTGTTTCAGTAATAGGAATTTCCTTTAGTTCAAGCTTAGGTTTCTCAGTCTTCATGTTTGCTTGATATTTAGCAAACTTGCATTCCCTTGCAAAGTGTCCAGTCCTTTGACAATTAAAACATTCAATCTTGGACTTATCAAAAGTGATACCCTGTTTTGGTTTGAAGTCGATACCTCTTCCTGTCTTCTTCATGAACTTCTTGATCCTAGCCTTCATCATAGCAACTTGCCATCTGATATCAATTTCTTCAAGAGCATCTTCTTCAATTTGTGACAAATCCTCTTCATAAGTAAGGTAAAGTTGGCTTGCGAGCAAAGAATGAGCAAACAACTTCATCGGAATGGATGGTGTTTGTTGGTGTAACTTGTTGAGCAAAGGTGGGGGTATAATAGGCAATGATACTGAGCAGACATTACTTTGAGTGGGAGAAGCAAAGACTTTTAGTGGAAGTATCGCCTTTCTTTTCAGATGATACAAATGCAATACTGTGAGATTTTGAACTTGCTTGTCCATTCATCTCATGCTCATACACCTTCAAGTGATTGTAGAGATCATCAAAGTCCATAACATCCAAACCAGGTTGTCCTCTGATCATAGTAGCAATCACATGCCATGTCGATGGCAAACTCTTTAAGAACTTCAGATTGGCATCTTCAACAGATACCTCTGCCTTGTATAACTCTAGCATGCTGAGGAGATTTTGAAATCTGTCATAGGCAGCATCAAGACCTTCTCTTTCACCAACAGTGAAAGTTTCAAACTGTTGCTTCAACAGATTTCGTTGCATCTTCTTGGAAGCATCATTACCTCTAAACCTTGTCTTGAGAGCAGCCCATAATTGTTTAGCATCCTTAGCATCATGAAACTTGAGTAGGTGACCATCAGGTATAGCATACAATAGGATGTTGAGAGCCTTCTCTTGATTTCTTATTGTAGCAGCACAGCAAAACGCCTTAGGTGGTTTAGGTTGTCCAGGAATTTCTATAGAATCTGCAACAACTTCATTACCATTGACAATTACATTCCACAGTGCATGGTCTGTAATAGCAATGTATTGCCTCATCTTCATACTCCATAGGTCATATTCTCCCTTCTTGATAACAGGTATTCTGAGTGAGGTAATGGATGGGGGTGGTGCAGCTTCAGTCGACATCTTTAGGGTTTGTGGTTAACTAGGTTTTTAAGGGTTTCTTCTTAGTCAGAGTTTCCACACAAGCTCTGATACCACTTGATAAGGATTTAAAATGTACCTTTTTGAGGGGTCGTTTAAGCCCTTATTTGATCACTTTTGTATCCGTTATTGCTTAATATCGTTCCTTTTCACTTTTTAGGTGTCTTGAAGGCAAACTACTGTAATGGCACTTATTTGGACGAAAGACGCGGATATATGAAGAAAATGGCCAAAGTCAAGAATCGAGACACTCAAGCTGATAAATTACAAGGGGAAGCATCCTTTGCTTAATCTGCGACGCCGTTGGAGGAAGTCGTGACGGCTCAGAAGAGAAATTGCTAGTTTTGGAAGACGGCGCATCGGGCTTTAAAGAGTAGGTCTAACTCGCATCGGCCTAGATTCAAACTCCGTAACGCGTCGAGAAGCTAAAGAGGACGGCGTCACAAGCATAAGGTGACGCCGTCGCAAGGTTAACTTGGCCAAGACAAAACCCTAATGACGGCGACACGACGGCGTAAAAAATCATAAGGTGACGCCGTCACACATGTAATCTTATATATAGAATCCGAATTTTTCAATTTTAGAGAGTAGTCTTTTGGGTAAACTTTTGGAGTAAAACCTAAACCGAACCAAGGTCGTATTTTAGGGTTTTAAACCCTATCTTACACCAAGATAAGTTGTTTACTTCATTAATTTAATTATGTCTTCAATTATTTGTGTGTATGCTTGCATGTTCTCCATGTCCGGCTAATTTACTTGTGTGTTTGCTTAGGGAATATGAAACTTAATTATTGAATATTGATTGGTTGTTTCTTATCTTAGTTGATTAATGATCTAGTAATGCGATAGGTCATTCGTTGTGTACTTAATGCTTGATTAATCTTTGTGAACCTTAGGTTATAGCACTATGATTTGTTGTAAGCTAAACTATCCAAAGAGGCCTTAGAGTTAGAGTTTATCATCCCTAGTGGGTTTTGTAGACGAGACCCTTTGGTAACTTCAAAGAGTAGGGAGAAACGCATACCCTACAACTTTAGACACACAATGCAACTAGGAATAAGGACGTGACAATTCAACCACCAATAGGAGATAATTAAGGAGTAGTAAAACCTAAGTAAACACATCTTTAAACTATCATACGAGCACACAATAATTAGACATAGACTACCACCACCTTAGTTTAGATAATTAGATAATAGTAGAGTAATCGGTAGAAATACCAACCCCCAAATCCAAACCCCGAGATTCGTACTTTTCCTTTTCTAAAAAACATAAAAAGATAAAAATAATCTTCCTCAACCCCAACCTTAGCGTAGTAACTTCTCACTAGCATTCCTATTCCCCTAGAGAACGATATCAATTCCCGTGGCTTACCTAATACTACACTACAACGATTAGGTTCACTGCCTAGGGTGTTGAAAAACTTGCTCGACGAAAAGGAAGTTCCTTTGACCCTACGCCTGTGTAAGCGTATCAAGTTTTGGCGGCCGCTTGCCGGGGAATAGAATAAGCTAGTTAGTAGTCCACCTCGTTTAGGTTTCTTTGCTTGATTCCTATCAAGTAAACTTTTTTCTCATTTTTAGCTTTCTTTTAGTCTATCCCCCTTCTTCGTGACCTTTGTTCGTAACCTCATCACTTTTCATCATGGAAGGTGAAAACCCCCCTCAAATCATTGTCCCGAAAAAAGACCATACTCTTGGTGAATACTAGAGACCTAGCCACCTAGGCTATAGGAACACCCTGCAATCCGACACCATCCGGTTGGTGCAAAACGGATGTGCATTCGATGGACTTCGTTCCGAAGATCCTAATCAGCATCTTAAGGATTTCCTTAAAATTGTCGATTCCATCGACCTCGATGCTACTACTCGGGAGACCACGCGTCTGCGTCTCTTCCAATTCTCTCTACAGGACCAAGCTAGTAATTGGCTTGACCGACTTCCCGCCGGATCCATCTCAAGCTGGGATGATCTCACCACTCGTTTCCTCGCCCAATTTTTCCCACCGGAGAGAACTACCAAACTTAGGAATGACATCTTGATGTTCCAACAACGTCAAGACGAAACTCTATACGAGGCGTGGACTCTATTTAAGGACTTGCTCCACAAAGTCCCTCATCACGGCATCGATCTTTGGCTTCAAGTCCAAATCTTTTACGATCGTGTCAACTTCTCAACTAAGAAATCCATCGACCAAGCGGCCGGTGGCAAACTTAGTAAACTCACCGTGGAAGAATCGTGGGGTATAATAGAGGACCTTTCCCTCTATGAAAACGAACGTTGGAATGACCCCCGTGAGTTGTCCAAAACTGATAAGGCAGTCTCTTTGCCTCCCATTGACTCACAACTTCCAATCGAGGGATTTCGAACTTGAAGATCAAGTCAAATTCCTAATGAGCTCCTACGAGACTCCTAAGATCGATCCAAATAACTTAGGAAAATCCTACAACAAACCTCCAAACACCGGAACTTCTACTAGTCTTGAGGGAATGGTGTCCAAATTCATGTCATCTCAAGAAGCTCGATTGACGCAACTTGAAGCCGATTTCAAGCAACGACAAAGCGAGATGACAACCAAGCTTGACACCCTCTTTAAAGCCTTCAATGGACAAATGGATGAAATACAAGAAAAAATGGCGGAGATGATGGACATAGTGAAAGAGTACACTAAGAAGAAGATTCCCCAGAAGGTGCTAGTGAGGAACGATGAGCATGCCACCCCCATTTGTCCTTTACGCCAACCATTTCCATTGCTTCCGATGAGGATGGAGCAGTTGAGAAGAAGGAGTCTGAGAGCAGCAAGGATAGTAAGGATAAGAATAAGGCTCGGACTGATGATGAACCCAAATTCATCAAGCATTACCTTAAGCATGAGATCAATAAGAAAACAATAGTTAACCAAGTGAAAAACTTTAGGTGCAATGATGTTCTTAGGAAAGCCCTCTTAGGTGAAATAGGAGAAGAAGAGTATCACACCATGCCTATTGGACCTATGTACGAATCGATTCTGAGAAAGCCAGTAACTAAGAAGCAAGAGATCTCTGGGAACTTTGTAATTCCATGTAGCATAGGTGACTTAGAGAACCTAAATTCCTTGGCCGACCAGGGATCCAATGTAAACATAATGCCGCTATCAGTCTATAATAAGTTGACTAAGGACGAACCGACCAAGACCAATCTTAGACTTTCCTTAGCAAATCATTCATATGTTTATCCCATAGGAACAGCGGAGGATGTCTTAATTGAGGTTGCCAATATTGTCTATCCGGTGGACTTCGCAATTGTAGACATTGAGGAGGATAAAAACCTGCCATTAATCCTGGGAACACCTTTCCTGACCACCGCCAAGGCAACCATCAAATGCGGTGAAGGGATTATGATACTCAAAAGTGGAAAAGGACAAGTTAGGATACCTATTGTTCCGAGATATCCTTTGAAGATTATGGAGAAGGTAAAAGATAAGAATTCGCAGGTCTCTAATAATGCCGTTAAGAAGAAAACGGCTGAATGGGAAAAAGGGCTTAGAGAATTCATGGTTCAAGGGTTTAATGCGACATTGTGGAAACGTGATAAAAAGTTAGGAAATAACTATACCACAATACCACAAACTCAAAAGAACCCTAAGGAATTTTTGAATGGAGAAAAGGTGCTTTTGTATAAATCAAGAATAAAAGCATTATGGGGAAGGAATAAGCCAAGATGGTTTGGACCTTATACGGTGAAAGAAACTAATCTAAAAAATAAAACCGTTGTCATAATAGACGGTGTTGGAAGAGAATTCACGGTGAGCATACAACGTCTACAACCTTATGATGAAGGCTTAGTGGAAGAAAGGAAGGATGGCAATGAAGTCACGTAGGGGCACGACTTCGAGTCTAGCTACAAGACTCATAAATAAAGAAAAGCGCTTCGTGGGAGGCAACCCATGCTTAATTGTTTGCTTGTTAGTGTCATATATCTTTTATTGATTGTTTATTCTCATGTTTAAATTTGTAAAAATGCTTTATTTTGTTTTTAACCTCGTCTTAATTGCATATAAAGGTATTTTACATAAAGGATAAGTGTAGAGAGGATTACACACGTTTTCATAAGAAACGTGAACATGAGAATAACAATTGATTAAAAGATATATTTGCGTGTTTGTTCGAGTCAAATGCTTGTATCGAGTCATAATGGATGTTTTGCAGAAATTTTTCCAGATTCTAAAGATATAAATTTTCCGGAATTTTTTCCAGAAAATCGCAGACCAGTTTTTGTCAGGATAACCTGACGGCGTCAGGATTGCAACCTGACGGGGAAGGAATAAAAACATCGATCACTTTTTCTCGTTTTCTGAGCTACTTAAAATTTTTGGAAATTTCCAAGTCTTAATTTTCTTAGAAATTCTGTAAACATCCATTCCACAAGCATTACATCCTAGTTTAAATCGAGTCTTATATATTATTACCGCCGATTTTACGCGAAGGTTTCGTTTGTTTTCTTCAAGTGTGCAGGTTTTGTTTATCAAGAAGAAGATACAAAAAGTTGGAGGAGTTTTTCACGCATACATTCTTCTTGGAAAGGATTTAACCACTACTTCACACACGGATCCTACCGAGCTAATCGGGGGAGTACTAGTTTCTTTCGTTTTTAATTACCTTCTTTTATCATAACTTTGATACTTTCGGGAACATTGGGGACAATGTTCGTTTAAGTGTGGAGGGAAAATAAAAAGGGGAACTTTGAAACTATGCTTATCCTTGATTATTTGCTTTGTCCAATTGCATTTTTGTAATAAACCATGAGAAAATGTCGGTTAGGGTAATAAACCATGAGTGGGTCATTAGTCTTAACAAAAGCGTCTCACGGATAGGAAGTTATATGACTAGCACAAAACCCTTTACCACTTAAATTCCACCAAAAATGTGAGGATCGCCCTTAGATTAGTAGGAATTGAAGCATTCATCTTCAATGCTTAGAGTGTGAACCGGTAGTATATTAGATTCTAGAACTTGTTTTGTGATGCATTCCGAGATCGCTAGTAAGACTACACTTGTGTAGTTAGGAATAACTAAATGATAAGAGGCATTAGGATAACCCTTGTTTGATACCCGTAATATAATTACTTCTTCCACATTGGTTGAGTAATTCCCCCACACCTTTGCATTGTACTCATCTTTAGTACACGATACCCCTAGTTAAACCCTCAGAGCCTATCCTTTTCGCGGTTCTCATGATGTTTCGGTTTTCCAGAATATCAATGAAGAACATTGTCTACACCCCACCCCCAAATATACACCCAAATCGCCTTAGCCTACCCTATATGAACTCACTTTTAGTGCATTATTGTTATCACCCTAAACCCTTAGTTCAATTATCTAGTTGCTTGCATGAGTTGCTAAGTCGAGTCATATCCTTTGTATACAGTTTTGGGACGATTGGGATTCATGGGAAAAGTTAAAGTTTTAAATGACTAAAAGGGAACGCCAATTCCCTTATTTGCGTAATAACGTACTCCAAGTGTTTTGATCTTTTCAATTCGGGTCATATTAGTGTTAGAGTAATAAAAACTCAAGTGTAGGGATGTGCTATAAACCCTTATCATTTTGATGTTATCGTAGAGGATGGTAGAGTAAAAGTGTATTAAAAAAAAAAAAAAATCGAAAAGAAAATAGAAAAGAGAAAAGAAAAAAATAGAGTGAAAAAAAAACATACGGCTACCATCCTACATCTATCTTTAAATTTATGTTTGTTTATTTCAGTTATCTAGAGTTTAGAGTGTCGAGTCTTGGCTCAAGAACGCCATTCTTCGTATGCATGTAACATTGAGATTTTTGACTTGCCACCACTAAAAGCCTATCCCACCAAACCCTTTGTTTCCCTACCGTAAGCCTAACGTTACAACCCTTTAAAGACCTCTTTGATAGTCTTTCCTAGGTGCTTACGCCAAAGCGACGGAGGTTTGATCTATTCTCAAGCCTGTGGTAATCTACGTACTAGGACCGGTTAATGAGTGTTTATCTTCCATTTCCAATTTGCTATATTTCATATACACCCGAGAGATGTGAGTATCCAAACACCCCATGTGAGGTGCTAGTATGTAATTTCCGTGCTTGTTATGACCTTTGCGGGGCTTATATGTGTTGTGGAATGTTTTAAACCAATGCTTCATGACCCCTAACTTATAAATTAATTGGCTAAAAGCACATTTGCTTGAGGACAAGCAAATACCAAGTGTAGGGATATTTGATAAGGATTTAAAATGTACTTTTTTGAGGGGTCGTTTAAGCCCTTATTTGATCACTTTTGTATCCGTTATTGCTTAATATCGTTCCTTTTCACTTTTTAGGTCTCTTGAAGGCAAACTGCTGTAATGGCACTTATTTGGACGAAAAGGCGCGGATATATGAAGAAAATGGCCAAAGTCAAGAATCGAGACACTCAAGCTGATAAATTACAAGGGGACGGCGTCACTGCTTAATCTGCGACGACGGCGTCGGGCTTTAAAAGAGTAGGCCGTCGCAACTCAGACGGCCTAGATTCAATCCAGACGACGTCAGAAGCTAAAGAGGACGGCGTCACAAGCATAAGGTGACGCCGTCGCAAGATTAACTTGGCCAAGACGAAACCCTAATAACGGCGACACGACGGCGTCACAAATCATAAGGTGACGCCGTCGCACATGTAATCTTATATATAGAATCCGAATTTTTCAGTTTTAAAGTGTGGTCTTTTGGGTAAACTTTTAGAGTAAAACCTAAACCGAACCAAGGTCGTATTTTAGGGTTTTAAACCCTATCTTACACCAAGATAAGATGTTTACTTCATTAATTTAATTATGTCTTCAATTATTTGTGTGTATGCTTGCATGTTCTCCATGTCCGGCTAATTTACTTGTGTGTTTGCTTAGGGAATATGAAACTTAATTATTGAATATTGATTGGTTGTTTCTTATCTTAGTTGATTAATGATCTAGTAATGCGATAGGTCATTTGTTGTGTACTTAATGCTTGATTAATCTTTGTGAACCTTAGGTTATAGCACTATGAGATGTTGTAAGCTAAACTATCCAAAGAGGCCTTAAAGTTAGAGTTTATCATCCCTAGTGGGTTTTGTAGACGAGACCCTTTGGTAACTTCAAAGAGTAGGGAGAAACGCATACCCTACAACTTTAGACACACAACGCAACTAGGAATAAGGCCGTGACAATTCAACCACCAATAGGAGATAATTAAGGAGTAGTAAAACCTAAGTAAACACATCTTTAAACTATCATATGAGCACACAATAATTAGACATAGACTACCACCACCTTAGTTTAGATAATTAGATAATAGTAGAGTAATCGGTAGAAATACCAACCCCCAAATCCAAACCCCGAGATTCGTACTTTTCCTTTTCTAAAAAACATAAAAAATAAAAAATAATCTTCCTCAACCCCAACCTTAGCGTAGTAACTTCTCACTAGCATTCCTATTCCCCTAGAGAACGATATCAATTCTCGTGGCTTACCCTAATACTACACTACAACGATTAGGTTCACTGCCTAGGGTGTTGAAAAACTTGCTCGACGAAAAGGAAGTTCCTTTGACCCCGAACGCGCTGTGTAAGCGTATCACCACTTGTTGGATCGATGTACTCTATCCAAACTAACTTATATAGCTTGTTAAGGGTTTAATAACCTCGGATAAATCCTAAGTTAATAACAATGAAACACTGAACAATCTCTATTAAGTATGCGGAATTTACTTAACAAAGCTAAGAACAATTAACTTTAACTTCAACAATTATATTAATACTTAGAATCTGCTTGTTATACAGATTCTTTAACAACTCTAATACTCTAATATCGTATTCTCTAAAAGCTCTAATAATGCACGTACATTCGTATGCCAATCTAGGAATCCTTTTATAGGCTTAAGGATAACCCTAGTCGGTTTACAATTACAAACCTTGTACGACAAGTAATACTATACTAAACTTTGAACATTCTAGAATTACAAGATAATCCTTAAAGATTTTACATATCAGTCCTTTAAGCATGCAGTACTTTGATGAATTGAGCAGTACTTTGACTTTATACTTTAGCAGTACTTTGACTTCTTCAGCACTTTGACTCTTCAGTACTTTAATACTTCGGCACTTTAACTTTCTGTATCCCAACAACAGGCAAGTCCCTCCAATGCTTCTATCATATCAGAGGTACTAAAACTATATGATATGGTTGATGA
The DNA here is from genome assembly GCA_910596185.1 of Chrysanthemum makinoi. Lineage (NCBI taxonomy): Eukaryota > Viridiplantae > Streptophyta > Magnoliopsida > Asterales > Asteraceae > Chrysanthemum > Chrysanthemum makinoi. The sequence goes on from OU343223.1 coordinate 168,934,639, forward strand.
GGAAAAAATTCCCGGCAAAGTACAACCAACAGAAGTCGTTAAGTCATATATTGCAAATATGGGTAATAGCAATGTTGTCCCATATGAGTAATATGTGAAACATGATGAAAGTCTTGTTGTACCAAGTGGTGCATCTTCTGAAATTAATGATGAATATGTGTTTGATGAGTACACTGAATATGTGCCTGATGTCTCCATGACCACTAAGCTTAATATATATAAGGATCAAGTTGCCATCTATAAACAACGTGCTAAATTTGAGCTGACCACCCGAGAGCAGGAAATGGATAGCCAAATGCGTACATTGATCACTAAAAGTTATTTAAGGAAAGAAACATTAAAACAAGAGTTAAATTCCTTACAAGAGAAACTTAATAAAACTGTTAAGCAAAATCAAGAACTTCAAGAAAATGTAAAAACGCTTAAACAGGACTTCAAAGAAAAGGAATCAAAACTCCTAAATGATTTTTCCAATCTTAAGACTTTAAAGAACAAGCTTGAAAATAAGCTGTACGTACAAGGCAACACCATTCAAACTTCTCACATGACTTGAAAGCACAAAGTATTAAGTGATAAACACAATATAGGCCTTGTAGAAGACCCAAATCATGCGTTCCTTAAGAAAGCCAAAAGAGCTCATGATGTGATTTATGATGGTAGTGAGATTCTTAAGCCCAAACAAAAGCCAACTTGTGTAGAGAACACTGAAGAGGACATAGAGTTAGAAAATGCCTCTAGAGAGAAAATGGATAAGAAATTGAAGGAACCTATGTGCGTAACTCATAGCTTAAATTTCAAAACTCCCAATTACACTAAGGAAAAATTCTTAGATACATTTAAACCTCAGACTCAATTAACCCCTGAACAAGTCTTTTGGAAGTTAGATATGGATAAGAGAAAGGCATAAGAACTTGTTGAAAGGAATCCTCCCCTTAGGAAATTGCCTGCATCTACAGTGTATCCTCCCAATACACCGATGCATTTAGTGCCTAGAACCCTTCCCACTCAAAGCAAAACCTTAATTAGCATATACGTAGTTTACCAACTATTTTTTGATTTCGAGAAAACATGTAAGAAGAGAATCACACCAACAGGTATTACTGAAGGGGAAAGGGGTTTTGAGCAAACAAAAGAGTGTTATCTTACTAAGTCATTTCATTCTTTAAACACTTAAAAGAACAATTCAAGTGTATTCAAGGCCTTAGATACTTAAGTTAAGGAAATGAAAAAGATGTTTAATGAAATGGAAAACGAGGCTAGAATTAATGCATATGAGCTTAATAGCAATGAGATTGAGAGGAACAATATTCACATCCTTAATGAGAATTTGATTTCCAGATGCATTGACCAGGATGTGTTTTATACTGTCACTAATTATGCCATTACTACTTCTCAGTTTCATTATTTATCAATTGCATTTAAAGTTTCCTAAGATCGTGTCAATGAGCTTGAGACCGAGAATTCAAAATTGCATGACAAAATCAAAGGATGATCATGATAACATGGTTAGGAATTTTTCTAAATTAGAAGTTGAATATCTTGATTTACAATTAAAATATCAACATCTTGATGAAAGAATCAAAACCTCAAATGCCAAGACATCCTCAGATGCTCTTGAGTTTGATGCATTTTTTTGAAATAAACTCACGTGATGAACGGATTCAAGCTCACTGCAACACGATCTGAAAGTTAAAATCTCAAATTTTCCAATTGAAGGAAAGTAGGAGTGAAGTGGTTGCCACTCAGATACCTCCGCCTTTAGATTCTCAGAATTTCCAACTTCAAAACATCATTAACAAATTACAAAAGGAAAATGAATGTTTCAAGCTGAAACTTCAAAGGTTAAAGTACAAAACAAAGAGTTATGTGATTCAATCAAGGTTAATCATGATAAACACATTGAGAAGGTAACCTCTTTGCTTAATGAAATTGAGAATCTGAAGTGTATGGTAAAAGAGAAATTGCCGATTCCCACTTGCAATTATTCTGTTCCAAAGGTTTTTGCTTGTAATAATTATGCTATTGATGTGTTATATATTCCCCCTCCTCTTAGGAATAATGAACTTGCATATCAAGCATATCCTTCGTACCTTAAGGATAATTTAGAGGGTCTCCGTGAGATTGTAGAAGATGATAGAATAGAGAAACCACTTGATAGTGTGGTTACCTATGCTTGCATGTATGCTAAACGATCTCAGGAACTCTTAGAATATGTTATTGCTACATGTCCTAAATCGGGAACTAGGCGAGATAGAATAATTGCACCCACTTCTATGCCTAAAGTCAAGCATGTTACCTTTGATGTACCTCCTAAAGTCTCAGAGCCCAACAGTTCAAGGCCAAAAATGCAAAACGTAGTAAAGCCAACTAATATTCTCATCGTTCCTTCTACAGGAGTAAGCAGTGAACTAATGTTAGCGGGTCAAAGTCTTCTGGCAATACAAAGCAAGATAGGACCTCGCGAGCTAAAAGTGATCAAGAGAAGAGAGTAGAAGACCACCATAGGAATAATAAGTTTGAGTTGAATAAAACGAATTGTGTTGATTCTAGTATTAGCTATAAGTGTACTGTAATTAATTCAAATTCTGCTACTGCTTGCAAAACATGTAATGAATGTTTAATTTCTGGTAATCATGATGAATGTGTTGTGTCGTAATTAAGGCATTCTGTTAAATCCCCAGTGGATAATGCTAAACAAGTTAAGAAATCTTGGAAACCTACAGGGATAAGGTTCATTAATGTAGGTTATCAGTGGAAGCCTACAGGCCATAAATTCAAAATTAGTGAACTTTTCCCTACAATGTCTAGATGACAGCCCACTAACATATGGAAGCCCACTGGTAAAATAATACCTTTAGTAAGTCAGCACACTTCGACTAGGTCCACTGCCTCTACTAGTGAAGCTCCCACTAATTATGTCATGGCTTCTAGAAATGCTGTAAGTCTTCAGATTGCTTGTACTAACCAATCGGAACCCATATTCTCATCGGGATCCAATGTTTCCAGTTATCCACTCTTGTCTGTTTTCAAATGCAGGTCGTACAAATCATCCTTTGGTATTTGGATTCAAGCTGCTCAAAACATATGACTGGGGATCGCTCACGGCTTAAGAACTTCATGAATAAGTTCATCGGGACAGTTAGATTTGGGAATGATCATTTTGGGAAAATTATGGGTTATAGAGATATGTTTTCGGTGATAGTGTTATCTCCCAGGTATATTATGTAGAAGGACTTGGGCACAATCTGTTCTATGTTGGTCAATTTTGTGATTCTGATCTCGAAGTAGCCTTCAGAAAACACATGTTAGGTCACCATATTGTAACACAAGCATCAATATGTAAGAAATGTAGAAGAGAAGTGATCGGATGAACACTAAACACATAAACACGTGTGATATGGAAAAGGTTCTGCGTATGAATATATGTAAAGTGGATAACCAACCTTCAAATGAAGGTTTACAAGACTATTTATAGGAGAAGGGACTAGGGCAACACTACAAGTCCCTTTCCTTCCTTATTGGATTTGGGCTAAGGCTTATGGGCTTTCTACATAAGCCTTGATATTAATACTAACATAAAAGCCTAATTAAGCAACCTATTACATGTTAATTACAAGCACTTGAAATATATTTTAGGAGTGATTCCAACAATCTCCCCCTAAGTGTTGGTAATTAATAACTTCAATAATCATGAAACGTTGTTGGTGCTGATGTAATAGTTGCTTTGACGTCTTCTGACATTCTTCTTTCTTGTGAGAAGAAGTGCCTTGATTCTAACAATCTCCCTAGTGTGAGGATCTTGTTTTTCTTTGAAGTTTTTAGCTTTGACGTCTTCATTTATCTTTGTTCTTTGTTCTGGTGTGGATATGGTGATGTTATGTTGCGGCAATCTGCATCAGGTCTGCTTTGTTGCTCAGGTGTCTCCACGTCCTTCTCCAGCATGCTCACACGCTCTTTGACGTTGGATTTCAGTGTTGATGTAGTTCTCTTTAGTCTTTAAACGTTGTAGATTCTTTGGCTTTGACTAAGAATCATTTTGACTTTTGTATTGCCTTTCGAGAGAACTTCAATTTATGTTGTTGTTGGTATGAGCATGTGGAGAATCTGCACGATCATCTCCCAGGAACATCCATAAGAAGAAAACATAAGAATTGGTTAGTGATAAACACCAATCGATCATTGTGGCCATTTCTGAGAGAGATGACCACTACGATTGTTCTTCTGATGAATGTCTTCATTCTATTCACCTTGGTCGGACAAATCAGCCGTCTGAATCCCATAAGGGACAGTTGGCATTACATTGAAAAAGTTCAAGTAATGATCCACATCTTCAGGACTCGATTCTTGAAAGGAATCTCCTTAGCGGGATTTCCAGCACTTACAAGTTCAAACTTCGAGCGTGTTAACAACATAGTGTGAAAACACATCTCTAATTCTAGCAAAGGCTATTCCAGAACTGGAATCCCTCAAGTAGGATAACACGATGTACTGAAGTACATCTGCAGTTCAGGTGAGTCGCTGAGGTACACCGAAGCATCACCCCACGACTGTAGACCGTTTGAGACAACACTAAGCGTAACTTATAAGAAGTTACCGAAGTGATCTGCTGTCGGGGCTGTTTGATGTTGACCCTGGCAGAAGTTTCCATTCAATCACTGAGGATCACAGTTGTGAACCCCTCATAAATGTTCTCGACAGATTGCTAAGATCTGTGTAGGACTCTAGAATATTATCACTTGCGTCCTTATTGTTGAACGATAAGTGATGAAATGTCGAGTGTTCCTAAGAGATCTTTTGATGAATCTCATGGATCTAGACTTCTGTTGAGAGAAACTTGAGTGGCTCAGAAGGTTTAGTGCATGCGTCACTGGGTTCATGATGACTTTAATCTTCAATACGTGTGTCATCTAGTGACAACCAGTAGCATATGAATTGAATCCAGTGTCTGCCCTAAGTTGAATAATTTGGAGGGCTATTTCTTTTCACCCTTTTCTTTACTTTTCTTTTTAATTCTTCAACTCCTTCTTTCTCCGATTCTCATTTTCTCCTTTTTATAATCATACCTAAGGACTTCTAAGTTATAGCTATTGGTGGTCTCCATGGGTAGATCCCTCCGGATTTGGCGGATCATAGGACGGTTATTCCTAACCTTAGTCACCTTATAACTCCATGACTAACCTATGTTGCCATAAAACCATTTTCTTGAAAATCTGTCAAAATGTTTATGAGTAAAAAACATTTTGTACCACTGTGAGAGTTTTATCATTTGCATAAATACTCCCCCTCCACACGTGCTTAAGTGTTATGACAGAAATATGCATGGTGAGAGAAGAGCGCGCACTTTTGAATTGATCGACTCAAGATAGATAATTCTCTGCGAGACACAGTTATGTTGCATAGTTAAAGAGTTACATTGTCAGCTTTTAGGTGACAACTAGCTCTAATAACTACCTTGAAGCTGTGGACAATCCTCAAAAGGTTGTCAAACTCGTCAAAGTTCATGTCTAACAAGAGTTTCTCGAATAGGTACAATCTACTCGGATAAGTCTTGGAAGACAAATCTTTTCGATGTATGACAGTTCAGATCTTGTCAAATCATGGGTTAAGTCTTAGCACAAGATTCAATCACATTTTGCAACATATTTGTATCACACAATTTTTTCTCCCCCTAAAAAATGGCATATAAATGTTATTTTTTGATGAAAATTTGATATCAAATATGTCTATTTTGAGTTCTGTGGGAAGATTTCCACGAAGAACAATTTGTGAACAAAGATTTATCAAGTACTCCCCGTCAACAAGTAATATTCACTTGTGAGGTTTTGAAAAACATAAGGGGAAGTACTTGTTCTTTTGAGCAAAACTTTGAAAAAATGAAAGTTTTGATAATTTTTACTTAAAAGTAAGAAGCTTTCGCTCCTTTATAGGATTGTGGAACTAAAGCGTACTACAGGGTCCTTTCATTACAAGTACGGGTTGTACACTGTTATGTGTGCACAAGCTATTGTCAATAATACAGATCAAAATTATCCAAATATTTAATCAAAGAAACAAATTAAGGAGTACCAGGAAGTCCGTCAATAACACCGGGAATTCTCTCTTGACGTTGATACCCCGTTAGAGGGAAGCTTTCCCTTCCACCCACAAAGCTTTCTAACCTCCGCATCTGATCCCTGTGAAACAGCCTCTCATCAATCCTCTTGATTATCTTCTTGACATCCCTCTTTTCTCTGGAATTCCACCTTTTCTTCGACCCAATGCCCTCATGAATCTCTTTTAACTGATACGCCAACCCGTCACGAACCTTCTTCAGAGTGTGGTCACAAAATTTGTGAAGCTCATTGAACGCCATGAAGTAGTTGTGATGTAGTTCACTACTGTAAACTACTCCAAACTTCGGTTTCTTTAGAATGGTGTACTAAGAGAGTTGGTTGATATCGGGAAAGTTCAGCAATGGTTTAGTGAGATTGACCCTTTTCTGATATGATTCTACGACAAGTTGAAGGTCTTCAACATGTTCTTGGATGACGATGCTTCTTATGAATATCAACAAAGACTTGATGTACTGCAGTTGGATGTTGGTGGAGAAATGTCGCATTCGACCTTATACTTTGGCCAGATACATGTCTTCAATGTCATTGAGCGACAATCTCGGAAAATCAGCTTCAGAGAAGTCATATTCATGTTCGTCTTGGCGTTTAACTTTGATTTGTTCCAAGAATGAGTAATCCCACTTTGTAGCTAAGATGACATTCATAATAGCAATGATCCGTGTGTCACTGTACACCTCCTTGTTAGATTTAAGTACCTGGCAGCTTCTATAGTATAGTCTTCTTCGTGCAGGTCAATGATGAATACCATATTGTGCATCGAGGTCATAGTTTACCACATTTTCAACGAACATTCTTGTGGCTTCTTCCTCGATGGAAACATTATCAGAGAAGACTACCGCCGGGATGTTGAAGGTAAGTGAGGTAGCGTATTTCTTGTTTACTTTGCTACCGTGTTGAAGAAATTCCAGGTCGTTGTTGAAGAAGAATTGGTAGGGAATCCTTTGTTGATCAGGTCGGCTGATGGTTGGTAGTGGCTTGGTCCAGTCAGTGTAGTAAGGAGTCTTGTCAGGTCTTGTGAAGTCGATATTGGATTTAGGGTTGAGCCAATCAATATTGTTGGACATAGCTCGTGCAATGTTGTCGAGATGATATTCAACTTCAATTGCACTATCGGAGCTATCCTTAAGCAGTTGAAACACGTCGTTCTTGATTCGGTTCAATTCTCCCTTCGTCATCTTCTTCACTTTGAACGTTTGTTGAATAATCTTTCCATGCTCCATTGTTCGACCATCTACCAGTTGTGAAAACTCGTAATTTCAGGTCATTTTACAAACTTTAAAAGTTTCACTATTTCATCATTTATCGTAAACTACGTTTACGAGTATCAAATTCGCGTAACCTTAATGGTTTAGCTGTGAATTCATGAACAATCATCAAGGATATTTCATATAGACTAGGTTTAGTCTACATATCATTAGCATCATTATCATTATATTAATTCATGCATGGTTCTGCATTTTACATTAAACGTCTATTTTCCTATTAAATAAACGCTATCGCGTAAACATTATTTTGAAACATTTATCCGGCACTTCCAAAAATAATCTTAATATATTTTTATACTCATTTTAAGACTATAAAAATTATATTATTAGTTTACCCGATGATTTCAATTTATTTTGTATATAAAATGTTATGTATAAATATTTACGACGGTTTTTGTAAATGCAACTCGATAATTATTATTTCACTCAACTCATGTAAGAAATGTATTTTTATAATTTTTAGGACTTAGAAATATTTTATTTTGTTCCGTTAAAATTTACTTCTAGCCAACGCTACACTAAATAATTACTTTTACTTATTAAATACACATTATATATAACAAATAATACTTTTAATCCACAAAAGCCCAAAACTCTTCCACACTTTATTGTTGGCCGACATCCCCCCCCCCCCTTTGTCACTCTTTTTCATTAAATAAAATAACACCTAAGTGTACACCTTTTCTTCATGTTAGATATTTACTTACTTTATCAATTATTATCCTAATAATAGAACACATACTAAACATTTTCAAAAGGTGAAAGTCTCATATATCTCTCTCTTTCTCATCCTAGAACTGGCCATACAGGAAGAACATGAAGAAACCATAAATTTTTCTAGCTCAAGTGTTTATTTAAGTTCTATTAGTGATCTTGTTAAGGTTTTGAAATAAAAACCTCAAGATTATTAAGCATACTTTGTTCAAAAATTCATAAATCATTCAAGTAAGCATTTCATGATCTTTATAATTCTTTCATATCCATATTAATGTTATTTCATTAGTTTTGCAAGAAAACATGCATGTTACATATGAATCTATACCACTTTTAGTCTTTTTATTACTTATTATATGTTTTATCATCCTATATATTATCCTTTGAAACATATCATGTTTGATGATGTCTAGGAACCCATGACACCCTAAGAAGGTGTATGGTAGGATTAGAATAGCTTCGGAGTTGTTTTGAATTGGTTAGAATAGGTTTTGCGCGAGAAAAACTCATTTCGACAAGTTTACTTAAGGGTCTGTCCATATTTTTGAAATCTGGAATTTTCGACAGTAGATAAAAATTTTTGGCCTAGATATTTAGAAAATACACATTAAAACGAAAACGTGGTCGCTTGAATGGGTTAAAACGGAGTTATAACGAAGAAGTTATGAATTTTTCAAGTTTGACGACAAAAAGTAATTGTTTCAGAAAATTCAGCATGTAATCTCGACTTTTTACGAGTCAAAAATGAGTCTTAAGAGTTATAAAATGTGTCGACTTATCAAAAATATATTATTATATATTATTACGATTCCGAGGACATATAAAACGTAGAAAACGGACTTGTAACGATTAAATTACATGCGATTTAACAAAGTTGCCGTAACTTTATTATATAAGAAAAACTAATATATTTCTATTAGACAAATATTACGGCCACAAAGGACCATGTTGAGGGTCGTTTTTAACATGGACGTATTAATTTTTATAACACGATGTCTTCTAGTAAAAGTAAGTTCACCTAGCCTATTTTCCAAAATGTCCGACCGTTTGTCAAGCGGAGTTGTAACGAGTAAAATACGGTCACTTAAACTTTGCCGAAAACCATCCTTAAACAATATTCTGGACACAAGTACCCTACTTTACCTATATTTTTCTCCATGATCGAGACCTCTAGGACGAAAACTTAAATGCTTAAACTTTGAGATAATGATACAAGCTTCCCAAAACCGTTGAGTTCGTTTCCTAACACTCGACGTGCACCATTTTACGACTAGCTTTTCGAGGCCATTTTGTCACTTTCATGAAATTTCAACGACATTATTTTACGATGAAAAGTTATAATTTCACAATAAATCATTAAATGATTATCGTAAGATATCATTTCAACGTAAATACTTGTAAAATATTTTATAACATGACGAGATGTCATAAACATATATTTCGACGATAAATTCTATTTTCAAAAGCGTGCAAGTGGTATAGATTACATGTGGATTTGCATGCACGAAATTGTTTCACGATTTACATTAGAACATATCATTCATAATAGGTCATGGTCAGAGGTTGCGCCTCATTTCAGTATTGCCATTACATCATCATTATCATTGCAACAAGTGAGTTTTCATAGCCCCGATTTATTCAAGTTTTTACTTTATTTCAAACCTACGGGGGAGAATACATTGCACATCATTTTTATTACGATACCAAATATATCAAATTCTTTACATTGCTTAAGTTACCTCATGCCAATTGAATGTCCCCATTATATAACATGAACCGTTAATTTCATAGAAGCGAGGGTGAGTGGATAGATCTATCGAGGATGACTCCTCCATCCGGGTTGGTGGATTCCAACTGGTTAAACGGATGCATTTCATTTAATATCATTATTTGAGTTGTTTGGCAAACACTCTGTTGGGGCGAACATCATGATCAGTCTAGTTTCGGTGTCATGGACTTATAGCAATTGTAACTTTTTTTTGTGACATATTTGTCATACATAATTTATACTTGTGGTAGTCGTATTAAACATTTTCAACAACTCTATGAACTCACTCAACCTTTGTGTTGACACTTTTAGCAATGTATTTTCGGGTAACTAAGGCATTCACTTCATGGTTTGCATGTGGACATATCATAAAGTCGCGATGACGACGCGTCTCACATGGGATTTATACATTTTTAAAACATCGTTTGACTTGTACCAAACTTATTTTCCGCACATGTTGATTTCATTTGGGACCTATATTTTGTAAACTATGATTATTTTATTAAATCAAGCGATGTATTTTCCAAACGACACTTTAGGTCGTTCAATATAACTGTGATTGTGATGCTATGACAGTCAATCCCCAGGAATTCCATTCCGCTGCAAAACAGGTAATTTGGGGGTGTGACAGATTGGCATCAGAGCTTCGATTATAGAGAACTAGGTTGCATCATTAACCCTAGACTATAACTACATCATCATAGCATCTCATCATTTAATCATAAGTGCATAGTCACTATACATGCGGTTTCATACGCACATTTTGCGAGTTATTTACTTTCATTTCAAAATCGATTGTCACATAGATGCCTTCAAATACTCATCCCATCATACTCACATCACATTGACATGGAGAATGCCCTGTCATTCCCTAACACAATTTTAACATCAGTTGACTCAACACCGATAACATCAGATGATAAGACTGAACCCTTTTAGGAGGACGAAGTTGCACCTACACCATCGCGATCACTATTGATTCACCGTAGGATCAGGACAATTTTTATCATTCTGTTGGGACAGATTATACCATTTGGTAGAACTTATAGGTTTAGTCCTAATGAACCTATTTTCTTAACTCACCACAAGGATTTTCATTATCATCATTGTCATCCTTTTCATCATCATTGTCATCTAGAGTACCATCCGTGCCATCACATCTCATAGACACTACTCATACACCTGACTTGCAGCTTGGGAAGCGTGCATGATTTGACACACCATTATCATTTATCACTAAGACTATAGACACTACACCATCTCATAGGTTTGAGGACTGTGAGATTTCTAGGGCTATTGCTACTAGACCGCCTACTACTCCTACACTTGAAACACGATTAGACCATCAACAGGAACTGATAATAAGTACCTTTCTAGCTAATGTAATCTGTATCATTTATTATCTCCACAATAATCATAACCTTTGTTTATTTCATTCCTTATTCCAAGTGCCCAATTTCCAATCATTTCGCGATGATACCTCACTATCTTACTAGGGGTTAGGCCAACTTTATTCTTGACCAATTAGGAGACTATTACCATTCTATGAGGTTTCCCCGTGTATCCTACAAACCATTCAAAAAATTATATTTCAAGTTATTTTGCTACCATTTCATGAAATTATTTCACTTAATTTTATTTCGAGCTATTTTACACCATCTTAGAAACATTGTTTCATAAAGTTTTAAAACAAGTTGTTTTGTTACCACCCTATCAATTGGGTTTTAGTCATTTTATCAACTATTTAATACCATCATGCGAAACGATTTTCATGTTAATCTGAAAAATTATTGAGCCATTATCTTACAAAACAAAACGTTGAATACCATTTAAAACTTCGGAGGAACATAATACCATTTCAACAAAACCAAGCATCACATCATTTGTCCTCGATTATACATGGCCTGATCACCTATGTATAATTCAGGAAGAATTATGTCATGAAAGTAACAAGCATCATTTCAAATCTCTTAAAACAATCTTCACTCAAAAGCAAAGTTTTGTAATCAGATAAATTGTTCATAAACATTTCTTTTTGTTAACACTCTATAGAAGCCTACGCCATTCATCCCTCACTCAATCGATAAGTTAGAATTTGACGAGTGACCTTTTTAGGAAAGGCTTCCTATACCATCTATGAGGAGGATTCCTCGATACAAGAAAACAATGAAAGCATTCAAGGACTACCACCAAGGACTAGAAGTATATAGTAAGACATTTCAAAACTCAATAAAAATCTTAAGACATGACGAGACAATCCGAACCACTATTTTGGACTAGAAGTCAAATTATATCATTTCAAAAGTACTAGCTAGATCAAGTTACAAAATTCAGTACGAAGCGTATACACACTAAGCAACACTAAAGGGATCAACCAAGTCTTCTAGCTGAGGCTGCAGAACATTCCATTAAACATGGCCTCAACAATATGTGAACTTTCCTACAATGAGTTTCTCTTAAAGGAAAATTTGGTTAAATTAAGGTTATCAATATAAACTTCCCCTAAGGCATTGTGTTCCCTAGAAATTCTAAGTAACCTCACTTCCATATCAAGAGATGCAACAGGTTTGAACATATCGGACAATGAATGACTCCCCATCTACAAGTGAAATTAGAACAAACATTCTTCGACATAGTATGAGCTGATATCTATTTGCTTGCTAGCATGATAACAATCTAAGTGATGAAATATCTTAGAAGCACTCAATATCGGAAGAAATCTTGAAAATCAACCACTACACCACATCACTTAAACATTTAAGGTTTTGTGACTTTACAACATAGAGCATGGAAACACTTCGATAATCAAACAATAAACATTTTAGTCATGGAAAGTAAGCACCTTAGGCAAGTAAGACTCAAGTAATGTCATTCGCTAGAACTAGAAACGCAAGGAATCACAACTGTTACCCATAATCTATTCCTTTCTATAAGGTCCTTTTCTACAGATTTAACATTTTGAAATTTGACATGAGACACGTGGTATCAATTCCAGTTGTACCTATTACAAGCTATTCGATTCACCTTAGACTTTTGACAATCATTTTAAGATTCCTTTGGAATTCACTAGTACATAATTACAGCTCATTATCCTCAGCTCAATGGTTAGAGCGAGAGAACAATTCCCACATTAGACACATCATACAACGTTGAATTAGCTAATGGTAACTTAATTAGCACCGACACCATTGTCCGTGGTTGTACACTCAATTTTCTAAATCATCCCTTCAATATAGACCTTGTGCACGTAGAACTTTGTAGTTTCGACGTCATCATCGGCATGGATTGGTTATCCAAACATCGTGCAAGAATCATTTGTGATGAAAAAGTTGTTCATCTTCCTTACAACGGCGAAACTTTGATCATTCGTGGGTAATGAAGTGGAACTAGACTCGTATATATCATGCATCAAGAAGGAGAAGTACATAAAGAAAGGTTGTTATGCTTTCTTAGCACATATAACCGAGAAGAGGTCGGAAGAGAAACGACTTGAGGATGTACCAATTGTCCGAGAATTTCCTAAAGTCTTTCCCGAAGACTTGCCAGGACTTCCACCGGCACGTCAAGTAGAATTTCATATTGACTTAGTGCCCGGAGCTGCACTAGTTGCGAGCCTACCGTCTAGCACCATCGAATGCAAGAGTTGTCTAATCAGTTGCAAGAACTTCTAGACAAAAGATTCATTAGGCCAAGTTCCTCGCCTTGGGGAGCACCGGTCTTGTTTGTGAAGAAGAAAGATGGATCCTTCAGAATGTGTATAGATTATAGAGAGCTGAACAAGTTAACGGTGAAGAATCGTTACCCACTCCCTAGAATTGACGACTTGTTCGATCAGTTGCAAGGCTCTAGTATCTACTCAAAGATTGACCTAAGGTCAGGTTACCATCAACTTAGAGTTCGGGAGGAGGATATCCCGAAAACGGCATTTAGAACACGTTATGGACATTATGAGTTTCAAGTAATGCCGTTCGGATTAACTAATGCAACTGCAGTATTCATGGATCTCATGAATAGGGTACGCAAACCGTATTTGGACAAGTTTGTTATAGTATTCATCGACGACATATTGATTTACTCAAAGAGCAAAGAAGAGCACGAAGGGCATTTAAGAACGATTTTAGGACTACTCAAGAATGAGAAGTTGTATGCCAAATTTTCAAAGTGTGATTTTTGGAACCGTAAAGTACAATTTCTTGGTCATGTCATTGATAGTCAAGGACTACAAGTTGATCCTGCAAAGATTGAAGCCGTAAAAGATTGGGCTACTCCAACAAATCCTACGGAATCCGACAATTTCTAGGACTCGCCGGGTATTACCGAAGATTCATCGAAGGTTTTTCAAAGATAGCTAAAGCTTTGACCAAGTTGACACAGAAAAACAAGACGTACGAATGGGGAAAGAAACAAGAAGCTGCTTTTCAGTTGTTGAAGCAAAAGGTTTGCAGTGCGCCAATTTTGGCACTACCCGAAGGAATTGAGAACTTCGTTGTATACTGCGATGCTTCACATAAAGGGCTTGGAGCTGTATTAATACAAAACGAGAAGGTGATAGCTTATGCTTCTCGACAACTTAAGGTTCATGAGAAGAATTACACCACTCATGATCTTGAGTTGGGGGCCGTAGTTTTTGCACTCAAGATTTGGAGACACTACCTTTACGGTACAAAGTGCACAGTGTTTACGGACCGCAAGAGTTTACAATATGTTCTTGATCAGGAGGAACTTAACATGAGACAACGTCGTTGGTTGGAATTACTCAGCGATTATGATTGTGAAATCAAGTATCATCTGGGAAAAGCCAATGTTGTGGTTGATGCTCTTAGCCGGAAAGAAAGACCCAAACCTTTAAGAGTCCGATCATTAGGAATGACGATCAGTTCACCTTTACCATCAAAAATACTCGAGGCATAAATCGAGGCACTCAAGGAGGAAAGCCGACCAAGTGAAAAGCTTTATGGTATGCTCGATAATGCAAATAGCTTTGTAAAGAGAGCAGATGGAGTATTATGCTTCAAGGATAGAATGTGGGTACCATTTTATGGCGGGATACGAAAATTGATTATGCATGAGTCGCATAAGTCAAAGTATTCTATTTACCAAGGTTCTGATAAGATGTATCAGGATCTCAAGAAACTTTATTGGTGGCCGGACATGAAAGCGGAAATTGCCACGTACGTTAGCAAATGCCTTACTTGCTCTAAGGTAAAAGTCGAATATCAGAAACCTTCAGGGTTACTTCAACAACCAGATATTTCCCAATGGAAATGGGAACGCATTATGATGGACTTTGTCACGAAACTTCCTAAGACATCGGGAGGTTACGACGCTATATGGGTAATCGTCGATCGTCTTACCAAATCAGCCCATTTCATACCAATTAGAGAGACTTATCTCATGGAACAACTTACTAGACTTTATGTCAAGGAAATAGTCTCAAGGCACGGTGCACCAATTTCCATCATTTCCGACAGAGATAGTTAATTCACTTCAAACTTCTGGAAATCATTACAAGATTCATTTGGAACCAAATTAGAGATGAGCACAACATATCATCCACAAGCCAATGGTCAAAGTGAAAGGACAATTCAAACATTAGAAGATATGTTGAGGGCATGTGTGATTGATTTTGGAAATGGTTGGGCAAATCATTTGCCATTGATCGAATTCTCGTACAACAATAGTTATCACACCAGTATAAAAGCGGCACCATTGAGGCACTCTATGGTCGAGGAGTCAATCACTTATTCACGGGTCAAAACCAGGAAAGTTTAACTCACAAGTCCATAAGTTATTCATGAAACAACAAAGTGATCGAACAGATCAAAAATCAGTTACAAGTAACAACATATAGCTAGATAAGCTATGTCGATATACGACGCAAAATATTGGAAGTATGTTCCATAAGTCGCAAACCATTAGAATTTCAAGTTGGCAACAAATATATGTTCAACGTCCCGTCTTGGAAAGGCGCGGTACGATTCAGAAAACACTGGACGACCCGATGCGACCCAAATATCCTCACCTTTCACCGATAACATCGTAGAACCTAACATGGACTGAATTCAGGGACTGAATTCCTTTTTGGTTGGGCGAATGTGACAACTCGTAATTTCAGGTCATTTTACAAACTTTAAAAGTTTCACTATTTCATCATTTATCGTAAACTACGTTTACGAGTATCAAATTCGCGTAACCTTAATGGTTTAGCTGTGAATTCATGAACAATCATCAAGGACATTTCATATAGACTAGGTTTAGTCTACATATCATTAGCATCATTATCATTATATTAATTCATGCATGGTTCTGCATTTTACATTAAACGTCTATTTTCCTATTAAATAAACGCTATCGCGTAAACATTATTTTGAAACATTTATCCGACACTTCCAAAAATAATCTTAATATATTTTTATACTCATTTTAAGACTATAAAAATTATATTATTAGTTTACCCGATGATTTCAATTTATTTTGTATATAAAATGTTATGTATAAATATTTACGACGGTTTTTGTAAATGCAACTCGATAATTATTATTTCACTCAACTCATGTAAGAAATGTATTTTTATAATTTTTAGGACTTCGATATATTTTATTTTGTTCCGTAAAAATTGATTTCTCGCCAACGCTACACTAAATAATCACTTTTACTTATTAAATACACATTATATATAACAAATAATACTTTTAATCCACAAAAACCCAAAACTCTTCCACACTTTATTGTTTGGCCGACATCCCCCCCCCCCCTTTGTCACTCTTTTTCATTAAATAAAATAACACCTAAGTGTACACCTTTTCTTCATGTTAGATATTTAGTTACTTTATCAATTATTATCCTAATAATAGAACACATACTAAACATTTTCAAAAGGTGAAAGTCTCATATATCTCTCTCTTTCTCATCCTAGAACCGGCCATACAAGAAGAACATGAAGAAACCATAAATTTTTCTAGCTCAAGTGTTTATTTAAGTTCTATTAGTGATCTTGTTAAGGTTTTGAAATAAAAACCTCAAGATTATTAAGCATACTTTGTTCAAAAATTCATAAATCATTCAAGTAAGCATTTCATGATCTTTATAATTCTTTCATATCCATATTAATGTTATTTCATTAGTTTTGCAAGAAAACATGCATGTTACATATGAATCTATACCACTTTTAGTCTTTTTATTACTTATTATATGTTTTATCATCCTATAAATTATCCTTTGAAATATATCATGTTTGATGATGTCTAGGAACCCATGACACCCTAAGAAGGTGTATGGTAGGATTAGAATAGCTTCGGAGTTGTTTTGAATTGGTTAGAATAGGTTTTGCGCGAGAAAAACTCATTTCGACAAGTTTACTTAAGGGTCTGTCCATATTTTTGAAATCTGGAATTTTCGACAGTAGATAAAAATTTTTGGCCTGGATATTTAGAAAATAAACTTTAAAACGAAAACGTGGTCGCTTGAATGGGTTAAAACGGAGTTATAACGAAGAAGTTATGAATTTTTCAAGTTTAACGACAAAAAGTAATTGTTTCAGAAAATTCAGCATGTAATCTCGACTTTTTACGAGTCAAAAATGAGTCTTAAGCGTTATAAAATGTGTCAACTTATCAAAAATATATTATTATATATTATTACGATTCCGAGGACATATAAAACGTAGAAAACGGACATGTAACGATTAAATTACATGCGATTTAACAAAGTTGCCGTAACTTTATTATATAAGAAAAACTAATATATTTCTATTAGACAAATATTACGGCCACAAAGGACCATGTTGAGGGTCGTTTTTAACATGGACGTATTAATTTTTATAACACGATGTCTTCTAGTAAAAGTAAGTTCACCTAGCCTATTTTCCAAAATGTCCGACCGTTTGTCAAGCGGAGTTGTAACGAGTAAAATACGGTCACTTAAACTTTGCCGAAAACCATCCTTAAACAATATTCTGGACACAAGTACCCTACTTTACCTATATTTTTCTCCATGATCGAGACCTCTAGGACGAAAACTTAAATGCTTAAACTTTGAGATAATGATACAAGCTTCCCAAAACCGTTGAGTTCGTTTCCTAACACTCGACGTGCACCATTTTACGACTAGCTTTTCGAGGCCATTTTTTCACTTTCATGAAATTTCAACGACATTATTTTACGACGAAAAGTTATAATTTCACAATAATTCAGTAAATGATTATCGTAAGATATCATTTCAACATAAATACTTGTAAAATATTTTATAACATGACGAGATGTCATAAACATATATTTCGACGATAAATTCTATTTTCAAAAGCGTGCAAGTGGTATAGATTACATGTGGATTTGCATGCACGAAATTGTTTCACGATTTACATTAGAACATATCATTCATAATAGGTCACGGTCAGAGGTTGCGCCTCATTTCAGTATTGCCATTACATTATCTTTATCATTGCAACAAGTGAGTTTTCATAGCCCCGATTTATTCAAGTTTTTACTTTATTTCAAACCTACGGGGGAGAATACATTGCACATCATTTTTATTACGATACCAAGTATATCAAATTCTTTACATTGCTTAAGTTACCTCATGCCAATTGAATGTCCCCATTATATAACATGAACCGTTAATTTCATAGAAGCGAGGGTGAGTGGATAGATCTATCGAGGGTGACTCCTCCATCCGGTTGGTGGATTCCAACTGGTTAAACGGATGCATTTCATTTAATATCATTATTTGAGTTGTTTGGCAAACACTCTGTTGGGGCGAACATCATGATCAGTCTAGTTTCGGTGTCATGGACTTATAGCAATTGTCACTTTTTTTGTGACATATTTGTCATACATAATTTATACTTGTGGTAGTCGTATTAAACATTTTCAACAATTCTATGAACTCACTCAACCTTTGTGTTGACACTTTTAGCAATGTATTTTCAGGTAACTAAGGCATTCACTTCATGGTTTGCATGTGGACATATCATAAAGTCGCGATGACGACGCGTCTCACATGGGATTTATACATTTTTAAAACATCGTTTGACTTGTACCAAACTTATTTTCCGCACATGTTGATTTCATTTGGGACCTATATTTTGTAAACTCTGATTATTTTATTAAATCAAGCGATGTATTTTCCAAACGGCACTTTAGGTCGTTCAATATAACTGTGATTGTGATGTTATGACAGTCAATCCCCAGGAATTCCATTCTGCTGCAAAACAGGTAATTTGGGGGTGTGACACCAGTTCTTGGCCTTCCGGTAATTGAGGGGTGGCATCAACAAGCTTGGAAAACCAGTCGTATTCTTCAGTGTCATCTTCATCCAACCAAGATACAACTTTGGTAGACTTTTTCTTATGTGGCTTGGTGGTGAGGACTCAGAGACCCGAGGTTTATCCGATGCAGGAGGACATTGAGCATATCGTGTGGTGGTGGTGGTCTTTTGGGGTGGTGGAGGAATGGATGAGGATTCACCTGTTTTCTTTGGACGTTTAGGCTCGGAAACCTTGTCAGCATCATCGTCCACTCTTGGTCGCTTAAGATTACCAGCCGACTCTTCACAAGATGTCTTGAGTTGATATTCTAGTAATGCCTCAAAAAGTTTAGCTTTGTCAGAAGTGAAAGTTGCAAATCGTTGAGACATTTGCATAACCAGCTTGGAGATCAATTCAGCATCAGAGACAACTGGAGACGGAACTGGTTTGATTTCCATTACTGCAGGGGTATTAGACAGTGTATGCTTGACCAATGACATGAGATGTGGGTAGAGTTGTCTGGCAAACATCTCTCTTGTGACTCCAGGGATAGTGTCGAGGAGGAACTTATGAGTGTAGTCCCTAATTGTCTTGTCCATTTCACCATGTATGTCTCGGTTGAGAAATTGTTGGATCTGGTCTTTTTCTTCCGAGAACTTGTTTATCACATTCTGAAGTAAATTGACTCTGTCAGCAAGCTGATTCAATTTCTTGTTAACTACGTTGGTTTTCCTTGTTTGCCTGACAGCCTTGACAATTCTGGTCTTAGCACGTGATATCCAAGTGTTGGCGGGTTTCTTGACTGATTTGGATGTTGATCTGGTGGTAGCATCTTTGGATGGTGGTGGAGATGAACGAGATGATGAGTCATGAGATGGCTCTGGGTCTTTTGGTGGCTCAGAAGTTTCTTCAGGATTGTGTTCAGGATTATCTTTAAGATAATTATCAGCTTCTTCTTGATCTTTAGCCTCTTCTTCTTTAGCTCGAGCTTCTTCTTCAGCTCTTTCCCTAGCTGCTTCCTCAATATCTTCATCGGTGATCTTTTCATCCTTCTCCTAATCTTCTTCTTCAAAGTCGAAGATGATTTCATCCTCTTGCTGCTGTTGCTCTGTTGATTCGTGAGTGGTGGTACCAGTTCCCTTATCGGGTTGATTAACCGCATCGAGAACTGGTGTGATTAGTGTACTACCACTAGAACCTCCAGGGCCACGAGTTTGTTGAAGATTAAAATCCATAGCAGCATGCTTTAACCTTAGCTCTTTGAGAGTCTTGTGGTACTCTCTTTCTTCATCCTTAGGTTCATCATCAGAGCTTTCTTCATCTTCCTCAGCAACTAGTGTTTTTCCCTTGTCTGTTTTGGGACTGAGTGGTTTGTCCTCTAACCTCAGTGAGGTTGTTTCATCTGTTGGAGTTTCGGAATAAGGAACCACCTCTTCAAATACAGTATCCTCGGAGTCTTCATCCTCTAATTTAGGTGCCGGTTGAGGATTAGGAATGGCACCCTTTGATGGAACTTTTCTTTTGCGAGGAGGATTCCTCTTAGGATACTTAAGGCCACTCCCAGTGCTTGCTGCACTTCCAGCACTTCCTGATCTTCTGGTCTTCTTGACTAGAATGGCTGAAGGCTTTTCATCCATAAAATCGACTTTGCCTAAAGTCACTACTTCTTGGTATCGTGAATACGATGGAAGACTTTTAATATCATCCGTGAGAAGGCAGTCAGTCAGTACAACGCCTTTTTTCTTTGTTGATGAGTCTTTAAATCTGACAGCATTTAACGTAGCCTCAAACAACTCAGAGTGATGGTTGGGGCCATCAAGTCTCAAAGGAATGTCCTGATTATTCCCGAGAATCTTCTGGATCAACAACTTCGTGTATCTGATGAAAGGAACCTTTGTGCCAGGCTTCTTGAGGTGAGATATCATGTCTTCCCATATCAGACTTGCATAGTCAATGTGCATCTTGTTGACCATGCCCCAGAAGGTTTGTAGGTGCATTAGTTTAGAATGTTCATGACCGTTGTGTCTTCCTGAAACAGACTTGGCGATCATGATGTACAAAGTTCTCCAAGGCTGAGGAATGTTCTTTAGATCGACCGAGGAGTGCTTAGTAATTATTCCCGCAGCTTCATCATAGCCAATATCGACCATGAATTGTAGTGTAGCCTCTTCAGTTGGAATTGGTACATACTCAGCATGATGGATTTCAGGAAGCAAAAGAATTGCTCGTAGATCAGCAACAGTGACGGTGACTTGTTTATCGTTGAGAGTCACTGTGACAGCATCTTGACCATCAACTTTCTTCATTGTGTGCCAGAACTGATGAATATAAATCTCTGGTACAGATGCTGAGTTGGTGAGCATGTTATTGTAGGGATGAGACTTAAGAATATCCACAGCAATTCGGCAAGAAGACTCTGAGCAGGTGAAGTTCTCAAAGTCAACCTTGAGATTGTTCTTTCCAATCTTCATGCTATAACCAGTAGGGAATATGTCTTCCATCGTGAGCTCATTTGGTGCGTTAACATTTTCCATGGTGATGTCCATATCGTGATCTGAAAGATATTGAGACAAAAGTACAAACATATCGAAAGACATTATTGTCCAATTTATTGAATATGTTAAGTTAATGAATATCCAAAGTCACATGGTGTCCAATAGTCCAAAGTAGTCGTGATAAATTATGTGAGTATGTTAATTTTGAATTTGAAAGTCCAAAGTTTCACTCATTCACACAACATTTTAAACCATTTTTGCTTATTAGTGACATTTTGGTCTTGTGACGTTATGAGTAACTTATTACAAGTTTGTACGCGTAACATTTCATAAGTAAAGTTATAATTATGGCTTAAGCGTAGGATTGTAAGCTTATGCGTAAACATTGTGTAACCTTATGCGTAGAATTAAGCTTATGCGTAGGAGTCCATCTTAAGCGTAAGAAAGCTTATGCGTAGTAATAGACTCTTGGCATAAAGCTTACGCGTAAGCGTAGGTTGGGAGCTTACGCGTAAGGTTTACTTGTAAGAGCAAGCCTTATGTGTAAGAATCAAAGTTTACGCATATCCTTCACAGGATACGTGTAGTTCCTTTGTAGACCCTTACGCGTAAGAGTTAAGCGTAAGATTACTCTTATGCGTAACATCTACACGTAAGGTATTCTATACTTGATTCTGAACTTGTACGCGTAGAAGCCTAAAATAATTCAATCATAACATTCAAATTAACACCACATTCAAACCCTTTCAAGCACACATGGCATCACAAGTTATATTCAGTTACGCGTAGAATTAGTTAATGCGTAAAGGTCAAACCCTAACAACTCAAATCTTACTCGTAAGAATTTTAACCATGGAAATTTCACCAAAAGATTTCTGGGAGGTCTTAGAAGCATTATGAGTTGCTTTCAACAAGTTTTAACATCAAACTCCTCAAGAATCAAAAGTACCCAAAAGTTCGAATATTTAAACCCTAAATCTTAAATTCACCATTGTGTAGTTTCTGGGTGAGATTCAAAGGTTTCATTGGTTAATTAATCATGTATCAAACATCTTTCAAGCCTCTAATTGTCCTAAAACACTCACAATAGAAAATACCCAAATCTCACGCATAAACCCTAATTTTCGAAAAGTGATTAAAATGATTTCTGGGTTGAGTTTTTTGATGACAATGGTTTTAGAACATGGTATATACTTTGAAAACACAAACCATTTCATCAAAAACAACCTAAAGTGATTATGAGTTCATACGTGTATGCGTAAAAACTAAAATCACACCTAGAGGAAAATCAAACCGTTGGATTTGCATATTATTATAAACCAATGTTTGAAATCACTCAAAGAAACGTTCCACACTTACAGATTACAAGATTAGAGCACGGATTTGAAGGATGAATTTTGGGCGTGGATGATGGTGGTTGTAGAATTAAATGCAAGTAATAAATGAGGGATAGTATTTAGGTGAAGTGTTTTTGTTCAAAATAGTTTCAAACTTTGACAATAATAGTCCCTCTACCTTAACCATTTTCATCCATAGCCCATAACTTCCATTTTGGTTAAACAAATCATGAAGGTTTGGAAAGAAAGATGACGACACTCTCCATTGACTTTAGAAATAGTGAGCTTTTACAAATTAGAGTCCGAGAAGTGTTTTGAAACAAGAAACGTATCCACCATTGTCAAAGATACAACTAATATTGGGTAACATGCAAGTACAAGATTTTATGAAACATAAAATATTTAATTTCTCCCCCTCAACACTTGATCGTGAAAATATTGAATTTTTTGAAAGAGTAAAGTGTTGACGGAAGATTTATACTTGCAATGTTGAAAGAATTTTAGATAGAAGAATATTTTTGTATTTTATGAACTCTTATATTTTTCTATTTTGTTTTTGATAAAATATTTACAAAAGAGGTTTTGGTGTTTGACTGGTTTTAAGAATGTGTCAAAAGTTCGTCCAGTTCTTCTGGAGTCAAACACCTCATACCAATCCGATGGATCAACTCAGTAAACCTAGCAGGAGCTAAGGCTTTGGTGAGAAGGTCCGCCAGTTGATGTTCAGTACCTACAAAATATAATTCAACAGTACCCTTTTCCACATGCTCCTTTATGAAATGATATCGAAGATCGATGTGCTTAGACTTTGAATGTTGAACGGAGTTGCACGAGATCGCAATAGCTCTTCGATTGTCGCAGTACATTGGGATTCTGTCAAATACGTAACCATAGTCTTTGAGTTGTGTTCTCATCAAAATGACTTGAGCACAACACGCCGACATGGCTACATATTCTACTTAGGTTGAGGACAACGATGTAAAATCTTGCTTCTTCGATTGCCATGACACCAGTTTATCACCAAGAAATTGTAGTGCACCTGAAGTACTTTTCCGAGAATCTAAGCAACCTGCGTGATCAGCGTCAGAAAAAGCTATTAGTTCAAAACCAGAATCCTTCGGATACCAGATTCCTAAATTTATGGTTCCCTTGATGTATATGAGGATTCTTTTTGCCTTAGAGAGGTGAGTTTCAGTTGGTCGCGACTGATAACGGGAGCAAAGATATACAACAAAGAAAATGTCAGGTCTACTGGCTGTTAGATACATGAGAGACCCAATAATACTTCGGTATTTAGTAGGGTCAACCAATTTCCCATGTAAATCAGCATCCAGTTTCTTGGTATGTGCCATCGGTGTGGCATAGGTATCACAGTTTTGGATTCCATGTTTGTTTAAAATTTCAAGAGCATATTTGGACTGACTAAAGAAAATACCACAGGGTGATTGATGAACTTGCAGTCCTAGAAAGAACATAAGTTCACCCATCATGGACATTTCAAAATGTTTTTTCATAAGTTTTGAAAAAGCGTTTGAGTACTTTAGATGTGTTGACCCAAAAATGATGTCATCCACATAAATTTGAACAATTAAAATGTGTTCCCGTGATATTGTATAAACAGTGTAGGGTCGACCGATCCTTTGACAAAATTATGAGATATGAGAAAGGATGACAACTTATCATACCACGCCCGGGGGGCTTGTTTGAGACCGTAGAGAGTCTTGTTCTGTTTGTAAACGTGATTAGGGAACTCTGGATCAACAAATCCTTCTTGCTGACTAACATAGACCATTTCCTTTAGTTTACCATTCAGAAAAGTGGTTTTGACATCCATCTGAAAGACCGTGATGTTCATGTGAACCGCGAATGCCAGAAAAATTCGTACGTACCTCAAGTCTAGCAACCGGTGTGAATGATTCCTCGTAGTCAATCCCCTCTTCTTGTCTATAACCCTTAGCCACCAGACGTGACTTATTTCCGATAACCGTACCTTCAGCATCCAACTTGTTTTTCCAAATCCATTTCAGACCAATAACATAGACCCTTGTTGGTTTTGCAACCAATTCCCATACTTCAAGATGTTTAAAATGATTAAGTTCTTCTTGCATGGATTCGATCCAGTTGTCATATGTCATGGCTTCTTGAATATTTTTGGGTTCAGCTTGGCAGACGGTAAGTGCATAAATGCAATGTTCACCGTCAGTCTGAAGGCGTTGTCTAGTTACGACTGGTTGATTCGGGTTTCCAATAATGTTCACAAGAGGATGGTCTTTAGTCGAACGATGTGTGGAGGGTTGATGTTGATATACATTGTGCAGATTAGGAGGATTCAAATGGCTTGTAGATGATTCCGCAACATCAGAAGTGGCAGTTTCATTAGCAAAAGGATTAAAGAACGCATTTGGATCATAATCTACAGGTGTAGGTACTTCTTGGTTCAGAAGATCATCAGCTGGTTCAGCGTCATTGGATGCGGTTTGTTCGGCTGTTGTTGTCAACTCAATTGGAGGTTCTTCTTCAATAGTTGTTGTTGTTTCAGGTGTATCAGGTATTGGATTATTATCAGGTTGAGCAGCGGAAACATTTGGTACATCTGGAGCACATTGATCAATATCATCACTAAACAGAGGAGCAAATAGCTGTTCCATTTGACGTCTAGTAAGCTGTAAGCTTGGTTCAGCTGATGATGGGGTTTGGGGGAAGTTTAGACGGTTATGTCCGGGTTCCAAGCTGTTTTGCTCAGAAGCCATTTTTGTAAGCTCATCGAAATTGGCATGAATCGTTTACATAATCTCCCTTGTACGACGATTCCATATTCGGTATCCCTTAGAGTTTTCACAGTATCCAACAAAGATTCCATTGTCAGCTTTAGCCTTGAGCTTACCAAAGTCATCACGATCATTATTTGGGTAAGAAGGAGAACCAAATACATGAAAGTGTTTTAGATTCGGTTTGCGGTTGTGGATAAGCTCATAAGGTGTTTTGTTGTGGCGTTTGGTAATCATTGAACGATTCTGAGTGTAGCATGCAGTTGACAAGGCTTCAGCCCACAAGTAATCTGGAAGTTTTGCATTTATCAACATCGTTCTTGCGGCTTCTACTAATGTATGGTTTCATCTTTCAACAACTCCATTTTGTTCTGGTGTCCGTGCAATTGATGTTTGATGCTTAATTCCCACTTTCTCATAGTATGTACGAAGAGTTTGGTTCACAAATTCAGTTCCTTTGTCTGTTCTGATTTGTCTGACTGTGTTCCGGAGCTGAACTTGAATTTTCGTAAGAAAGGTGATGATCATCTGTGGAGCTTGCTCTTTACTTTGAAGAAAATAAACCCCAGTCCATGTTGAGTAGTCATCGACAATTACCAAAATGTAGCATTTGCCATTAATTGTCTGCACATGCATCGGGCCACACGAATCCATGTGAAGAAGATGAAGCACGTGCTCGGAGCTGTGTTCCACCTTTGAAGGAAAGTGAGCACGAGTGATTTTCCCATGTTCACAAGCTGAGCATAGATGATCTTTAGAATACCAAAATCTTGGGAGACCTTCAACGAGTTTATATCGTGCAAGATTGGTTATGGTTTGAAAGTTTAAGTGTAAGAGACGACGGTGCCATAGCCAAGACTTTGTAGATGTTGCCTTTGAAAGTAGACAGATGGGAGATGAAGCAATCATGTCTTGCATTGAGATTGTGTAAAGACTTGATGTGCGGTTTCCAAACATAAGATTGTTTCCTTGTAGGTCACGAATGAAACAAGCTTTCTCCCGAAAAGCAACTTCTAAATCTCCATCACAAAGAAAAGAGATTGTGACTGAGACCTTCCACATAATAAACTCTGCTAATTTCGATGTTCCCATTGATGTAATCTCCGTAGCCCATGATAGCTGTGAAGTGATCATTCCCGAACCTGACAGTACCGGTGAACTTTGAAACAAAGTTTGATAACAGTTTGAGATTTCCTGTCATGTGTCGGGAACATCCGCTATCAATAATGCAGAGGATGATTTGTATCACCTGCATTACACACAAATGACACAGGTGGAATAGAAGTAGAGGTGGAACCCAAAGAGTTAGAGAGTTCCATTACAGTTACAGAAGACACACACATGTTAATTATTTTAGGAATCCATTTAAATCCTGGTATGTTTTGTAACCATCTCTGCCAAGTCCAACTAGTCTTTGCTTTGGTCTTAGTGAATGCACTAGGTGAGAATTTCTTCCTAGGAGGTGAAGTGGGTTCTACGGGTACATCAATGATATATGCAGAAACAATAGAAGGCGGTTTACCTAGCACAGACTTAGAAGCATTAGTGGGCCTAGAGGTATTCCATTTTCTATTTTTCTGCTTACGAGATAAGATAACATTAGCAACACATTTATCATGACAACCAGAAAACATGCTTTTATGACAACCAACACAAAATGCTTCAAACATAACATTCAAAGTACTTAAAGGTTCAACATTCGTTACATCACTTTTTTCTATTAGATTTGTCTAACGCAATGTCTAAAGTGGGTGCAACTTGAGTCTTATTTAAAGTCCTAAGGTGTTCTTCTACTTCAGAGGTCTTTATTGTTCTTTTCTTACGTCGCAACTTCCTATTCTTCCATGATGTGCTCTTAAGCTGTGAAGTGCTAGCGTTGGGAAAAGAGGCAACTATTCTTGTTTCAGTGGAAGGAAACACATTAGTATCTTGTGGTTTGTCATTAGGCGTTCTAGTGTCTATGTTAAGCTTTCCTGGGGCAAGAGCATTTGTGTTACTAATCTTATCTTGCTTAAGTTTTACCAACTCCGCTTTTAAGTCATGGATAATGTTTAACAAATCTTGAATTTCAGAGCGAGTATTTCCATTATTTCGTAAAACTTCTTTGGTATATGCAAGATGATCATCAGCATCTTTTGACGCTTGAGCACGAGTCTTTTTGAGCAAATCAAATATGACACCATATTCTGTTTTGAATTTGGCAATTTCTTGTTCATATTTGGAAATTTGACATTTTAAAGACACGTTTTCATCATCCATTTGTTCTATTTTTGGACTAGAAATTTTGGAACTCAACTGGTTGATTTTGTTTTGCAAAGCAAGTTCACGATTTTGACAATCTTTTTGACACCGTTTAAGACGACGTTTTGCATTGGAAAGCTCATTTAACAATCGCTCATTTTTAATTTTTAAATACTTGATTTGTGACACACTATCGGTATTCTCAATATTTTCAACAGAATCAATAGAATCAACAAAGAATATAATCAAATGCATACGCAACAGAATGTAGTAACACAACATTTATGGTATCAGCACAGATAACATCTTCCAAGAGTCGGTCAACATGATTTCGTAACAATTTCTTTTTACGTTTAGTAATTGAAATCGATGTTTCTGTTTTCTCGAAAAAAGTTTTCATAAGCCCAATCTCCTTCTGAAGTTCCCGTTCCCAATATATTGCACACATTTTTAAATTTCGAACATGTGGTAAAAGCCCTTTCTAAAAAATATCCCTTTGTTGTCGCGCAAATGGCGATTGAAAATGTTCAGCTTTTATTTCAGAATTAACTTCAATTGCATGTTCCAAAAGTTTGATGTCAGACATGAAAGTGTCAAAGTATTTTAAAACCTGACATCGTTCAGCTAATGGTTTTATTTCACTAAATGAAGGTAAAGGACCATTAATTTGTGCAACAATGGATCGAGGACCATCATTAGAAGAGGAATCAAGATTAGGCGTGATAACCAAAGGTGTGTTAGAATGATCCTGTTGTGTGACGAAAGTTATGGCTTTCGAATAGTTAAATGATTTGCAATAAACAACATTTTCCATTTTTTATCGACTCTCGTCTTCTGCGTCTAATTCCTCCATACGATTATATTCAACAACACTCATAATGGAGTCATCGATTCTATGTTCTGCACTATAAACTTGAGGATTTGGTTTGAATGCTATCTGTGAAAAACGTGGTTTGTAATCAGCAAGATTTGGTCTATATCCATCAGGATTTGATTTAAAAGAAACTTTTAAATTGTTGTGATTGACTCACCATGTTTGTAAACAACATTTCTAAACTCTTTGATTTTGTGTTGTAAGTCAACAATTTCCACAAGATAGTCATCTATTTGTTTTCGCAAATGCTTTTTGTATTCACAAAACTGTTTTTGACAAGTTAACAACTCAGACTTGGCTTTTTGAGTTTCCGAAGTGAGAGCGTTAAGTTGTTGTTTATGATCATATTTCAGTTGTTCTATTTGAGACAACAAAGCATTCTTGGATGCAACTAGATCACATATCTATTTTTCCAAAGATTTTTCATTTTGGTACGATTTAGCAAATGCGATTTCAAAACCTTTTTCACGTTTCTCTTTAGTTTGAAAAATGTTGAGTTGGAATTTATAGCATTTATTATCCTAAGTCAACAGTGCAATTTTATCTTGCAATTTCTTATTGATGTCAGTGCACTTTTCCATTTGAGATGGGTGTTCTTAATTAAGTTGGTCATGAGCTCAAGATCTGGATTAGACAAAAGTTCAGCGTGTTCAACGTGAGTCTCAACATCATCATTATTTAGATCCTCAAATATAACCACGGGATCCATTTGATTATCATCGGAATGAGATGTTGAAGGTTCATGTTGAACACTCTGAGCCTCGTCAGATGCAAATGTTGGCGGAGATATCAGATCAGTAATGAGTATATTTTGATCCGGTACCTGAGACAAGCCGTCAATGTCATACACTGGGCCTGTGTCACTCATGTGGAGTTCTTGCATGTTTGCCATTAACATCACAACAGCATTAGCCTGCAAGTCCTCAATGTCATCATCAGAATCTGCATTAGCCATGAAGATCTGTTCCTTGTTGGTAAGAGTTCCACCAGCTTCATCCTTGAGAGCCAAGAGTAAAGCCTCTTTGTGATAAGCGCTGCCTCTTGTCCTCGTCTTTGGGAATGCATTAGCCAGATGACCCTTCTCATTGCATTTATAGCATCGGAGACCATTAACCCCAGTCTGAGCATTTCCCTGATCAACAACTTGAACCCTTTGTTGTTGTGGAGCACCCATGTTATTCATTCCATTAGGATTAAATCCTTGACCACTACCCATCCACGAACATTACCACGATTCTGAACTTCAACTCTTCCGTTGTTAACAACAGCTTGATTCCTTATGTTGGATGAGGTACAAATGCGATTGTTGGATTTGTTAGAATATCGGCTGAAGGCTCTAGCAATCATGACAAACCCTTGTTGCAATGCATCGAAAGCTTCGCATCCTCATTAGATTCACTGTAAAGTGCTTGATCATTGTTGCTGTTGTATGGAACCAGTTGATTTTATTGTGAGGGATCATATGGTGTGATCTGAGCAGTTGGTTGTGGAGGATTTGTGAAGGTTGTTGGCAAGGTCGAGAATTGAGGATAACATGCTTGAGCCCACAAATCAAGTGTTTGATTATCCGGAAGTGAAGGCGAAGCACAGACTCCACGAATGATCCTTTCTTTGTCAACTTCCTTTTGGTGGTGCTTCAAATAGTCATACAACAATCCGTATGTAGCTTGATAAAGATTCTTCGCTTGAAGGATAAAGATAACATACTTTTCCCAATCAGGACCAAGATCGACTAATGAACTTTGTGTTGACTACAATCCTTGGAATAATGATATTATGTTTCTCCAAGTCATTTATGATGTCTGAGAACCGATGATGATATGACTCTAATGTCTCCCCTGGTACGATCATGAAGTGTTCATATGCTAAGTATATTTTTGATTCCATGTCCTCTTGATTGAGTTCCGTGCCTTCCATTAGAAGATGAATGTGCTCCCACATTGCTTTAGCAGTCTTCTTAGCATCAACACTACGAAGTATCGGATTGGGTAATCCCAAAAGGATATATTGCATTGCAAGTTCATCGGCTTCTAAGTGTTGAAGTTGGTCAGTAGTAAGTTGATCAAGACTGACAACGTTGGTAACATCATCTCTTGGTGGATTAGCATGCGGATCTCCAGGTACAGTGAGAGTAGGCATCTGAAAAGGACCTTCCAGGATGACCTTCTTCAAAAACTTTCCATGTGGCTTCTTTAGATCACAAAACCTAAAGAACCTTATCACCCATTGATCGTAGTTACCGGGAGTGAGCATTGGAGGTCTGTCAAGGGATCCAGCTTCATGAATGGATTGTTGGCTCCTTAAAGCTTCACACATCTTTGCAAACAAAGACGGTTCCTTTGGTTTTGTAGCATTCATAGCATACTTGGCGGGATACTGATTTTGAAAGTATGTGTAATGTTGTACTTGTTGACGAGGGTTTGGTGGAACCATTTGTGGTGGAAGAGGAATTGCTCCTTTAGGAAAGTGTTGAAATTGTTGTTGAAATTGTTGCAATTGTTGTGGAGATTGTGGAGGATATTGTTGATAGATTTGTTGTTGTTGTTGTTGAGGATACCCATGAGGAAAGTAGCTAGAGTATGGTGGTTGAGACATCTTGAAACTTGTGTTGATGATGGATCTTTGTAGTCGAATGAAACATTGTTGATGAAGTAACCTTATGCGTAGAAAACCAAATAGCACCCGCTTAGCGTAGAATCACCTTACGCGATACCCAACTTACGCGTAGATAATGGCTTACGCGTAGTGTTAGCTTACGCGTAGACTTGAGGAAAACTTAGCTTAGGCGTAAACCAAAGACTTAGTAGTAGAATCCTTATGCGTAATATTTGCTTAGGCGTAAGACAATCTTAGGCGTAAGAAATGCTAAGGCATAAGAGATGCTACGCGTAAGAGTTTAGCTTAGGCGTAAAACTAGGGTTTTGCCCAAAAATCCTTTACACTTATACCAGTGTAAAAGATATCCAAAGTCGAAGTGTTTTCAGGCTTATCCAAGCAAGAAAACACTTAGTAAACCAACAGCACTGAAGATCAAATGATGAGCAGCTTACGCGTAACAGAAGCTTAGGCGTAGACAAATAGCTTACGAGTAAAACTAGGGTTTTACTACGAGTAGAAAGTACAAATGATCACCAAAACTGATTTTTATGCTTAAAAGTGTTTAGAAACCTGATGTTAATGATGAAAGAGCTTCAATATCACCAAAATAACCCAAGAGTTTGAAACTTGATGATCTAACACCCTTTTTCACCTTACGCGTAGACAAAAGTACACGATCAAACCAAGCTCAAAACTATTCTACACACTAAAGTTTCAATTGATGCTAAAAACTTAAACTTTAACACTAAATAAACCTTAAACCACCAAAATCTTGAGTTTTTAAGTGTAAAATTTGAAGCTTTTAAGCGTATGAAAGTTTAGAACACCGAAACTTACGCGTATAACAATAACTTTCAAAAACTAATATGTTTCACCCAACTAGATGACGATTGATACCACTGTTAGGTCACCATATTGTAACACAAGCATCAATATGTAAGAAATGTAGAAGAGAAGTGATCGGATGAACACTAAACACACAAACACGTATGATATGGAAAAGGTTATGCGTATGAATATATGTAAAGTGAACAACCAACCTTCAAATGAAGGTTTACAAGACTATTTATAGGAAAAGGGACTAGGCA
This sequence comes from Chrysanthemum makinoi, assembly GCA_910596185.1. Classification (NCBI taxonomy): domain Eukaryota; kingdom Viridiplantae; phylum Streptophyta; class Magnoliopsida; order Asterales; family Asteraceae; genus Chrysanthemum; species Chrysanthemum makinoi. Next base: position 168,967,144 of record OU343223.1, read on the forward strand.
AACACTCCAAGTCCCTTTCCTTCCTTATTGGATTTGGGCTAAGGCTTATGGGCTTTCTACATAAGCCTTGATATTAATACTAACATAAAAGCCTAATTAAGCAACCTATTACATGTTAATTACAAACACTTGAAATATAGTTTAGGAGTGATTCCAACAACACACATGCTTTGTTAGAGAATTAGATGGTGTTGAGCTTCTAAAAGGATCTCGTGGCACTAACTTGTACACCATCTCTATCGAAGAAATGATGAAGTCTTCTCCTATTTGCTTGTTGTCAAAGGCATCTAAGAACAAGTCATGGTTGTGGCACCGTCGACTCAATCACTTAAACTTCAGAACCATCAATGATCTTTCTAGAAAGGACCTTGTAAGAGGTTTACCTCGGCTTAAATATGAAAAAGATCATCTCTGTTCTGCATGCCAATCAGGAAAAAGCAAAAAGTATGCCCACAAACTCAAACCTGCCAATACCATTATGGAAGTTCTTCATACCCTTCACATGGATCTATGCGGACCCATGAGAATTCAAAGTATTAATGGGAAGAAGTATAGGCTAGTTGTTGTTGACGATTACTCTTAGTTTACTTGGGTAAAGTTTTTGATAACTAAGGATGAAACTCCCGAGGTTATCATTAAGCTTATCAAACAACTGCAAGTTAGGCTCAACAAAATAGTTAGAATCATCCGAACAGACAATGAAACTGAATTTGTAAATAAACAGCTTATTCAGTTTTATGAAAGCATTGGAATTACTCATCAGAAAAGTGTTCCACGCACTCCTAAGCAGAACGACGTAGTTGAAAGGCGTAATCATACTCTTGTGGAAGCTGCTAGGACCATGCTAATATTCTCAAAGGCTCCAATGTTTCTCTGGGCGGAAGCCATTGCCCCTGCTTGTTTTACTCAAAACCGATCCCTAATACATACTCTTCATTGAAAAACTCCATATGAATTAGTACACAACAGAAAACCGGATCTCTCGTTTCTTCGTGTCTTTGAAGCTTTGTGCTATCCAACTAATGATGGTCAAGATCTGGGAAAGTCGAAAGCTAAGGCAAATATTGGATTTTTCGTTGGTTATGCACCCGATCGGAAGGGTTACCGAATCTACAACAAAAGAACCTGAGATATTATGGAAACTATTCATGTTATGTTCGATGAGCTGACTAAGCACATGGCTCCTGAACACTCTAGTTCTGGACCCACAACTCAACTTTTGACACCTGGACCCATAAGTTCGGGTCTTGTACAGAATCAAACTCCTGCAACTCCTTATGTACCTCCCACTGAAGAAGAGCTGAAGAAGCTATTTGATCTGATGTATCATGAATACTTTGAGCCTACAACTGATGATACTCCTGCTCTACCAGCTGTAACTGCTCCTGCTCCATCCAATCCAAATAGTTCAACAGTCTCTATTTCCATATCACAAAATGCTCCATCTGCTGACCATTTACCATCATCATAGAATCTTCAATCATCTTCAATACATCAAGGAATTACAGTTGATAATTCTTTTGATGATAATCCCTTTGCCACTCTTGAAGATGCTCCATTTGAGAATATATTTGCCCCTGAACCCACTTCTGAAGCATCTTCACCAAGGGATCCTAACTCTGCTGCTTCAGTACCTTATCAACAACCACATGAACATCTTAGTAAATGAACACATGATCAGCCATTAGATAACATCATTGGGAATCGTTCACGTCTGGTATCTACTAGAAAGCAACTTGCCATTGATGCCTTATGGTGCTTCTTCAACTCTGTACTATCAAAGATCGAACCAAAAGATGTCAAATCGGTAATGTTTGAGGACAACTGGTTTAGTGCTACGAAAGATGAAATCCATGAGTTCGATCGTGTTGATGTATGGGAATTAGTACCTCTTCCATATTGTCCTATGATTATCGCTCTCAAGTGGATCTTCAAGGTGAAACTTGATGAGCATGGTGACGTTCTGAAGAACAAGGCGAGACTAGTTGCTAAAGGGTATCGACAAGAGGAGGGTATTGAATTTGAGGAATCATTTGCTCTGGTTGCACGAGTTGAGGCTATTAGAATCTTCCTTGCTAATGCTGCCAGCAATAATATGGTAGTCTACCAAATGGATGTAAAGACTGCGTTTCTTAATGGTGATCTCAAAGAAGTAGTCTACATCAGTCAACCGGAAGGTTGTGGCTCCTGAGCATCCTAACTATGTCTACCGTCTGAAAAAATCTCTCTATGGTTTGAAGCAGGCTCTAAGGGCATGGTACGATACTTTGTCAAAGTTTCTTCTGGCTAAAGGATTCTACAAAGGCGCTGTTGATCCACACTATTCACTCGAAAGTCAGGAAAACATTTAATCCATGTTCAAATATATGTTGATGATATTATGTTTTCCTCGACCGACCCAAATGAATGTGATCGTTTTTCAAAAGAGATGGGCTCTACATTTCAAATGTCAATGATGGGACAAATGTCATTTTTCTTAGGATTACAAATTTCTCAAAGTCCCGGAGCCATTTTCATTAATCAATTTAAATATACTAATGAAATGTTAAAGAAATTTGGATTTAATTCTTGTGACCCTGTTGACACTCCCATGGTGGAGAAAAACAAACTAGATGAGGACCTCTCTGGGATCCCTGTTGATCAAACTAAACATCGTAGTATGATTGGATCCTTGATGTACCCCACTGCTAGTAGACCTGACATTCTCTTCGCTGTATGCATGTGTGCTCGCTACCAGGCTAAGCCTACTAAAAAGCCCCTTGAAGCGGTTAAACGAGTCTTTCAGTACCTCCAAGGAACCATTAACATGGGCACTAACAGCCTATGCAGATGCTGACCATGCAGGGTGTCAAGATACTCGTCGAAGCACGTCAGAAGGTGCTTAATTTTTGGGTGATAAATTAGTGAGCTGGTCATCAAACAAACAAATGAGTACTTCTATATCTCTACAAGGCTGAATATATTGCCATATCATCATGTTGTGCTCAAATCTTATGGATGAGATCCCAATATCGACTATGGCTTTGTATCAGTTGGCAGACATTTTCACGAAAGCTCTTCCAAGAGATCGGTTTGAGTTTATCCTACAACGACTCGGCATGAAGAGTCTGTACCGGAACGCTTAAACGTCTTTAAGGAAGAAGATGAGGAGTAAAGGAGTTTCTTCACCAATTCTTTGTAAATATTTTTCAAAAAGCAAAATACAAAATTATAAAAACGATAAAAAGAAAATAGGAAAATATAAAATCAACAAAAACCCATAAAAATCAGAAAATTTGAAAATTACAAAAAATATTGTTTCTCTACAGGCATGTCTTTTGGTATCGATAACATCTACGGTCTTAGAAATGTCATTCAATAATGGCACGGGACTTTAGATGAAGTTCAAGCAGGAGGTGTATATACTTTTTGAGACAACTCGTAATTTCCTCGATACGTCGTAAATGGAGAAACGCCAATTAGAGCGATCGTTTCTTCTAAATTGAGTTACGAGTCATATTATATATCGTTTTTATTGGAAATATTATTTCGAGAACATTAACATAACTCTTGAGTCACGAATCCCTCGCTTGCTAGTCCAAACGAGCCCCGAACCTAATATATTGAAAGTTTTACAAAGTTACATCTAGGGTCCTTGTGATAGTTTTCACTGCAGCCCCTATACTTTCAATTTTACAAGAGTAGTCCCTACCGTGGTATATATACCCCCACACCACTTTCTCTCTCTCATTTCTTCCACTTTCTTTCTCTCACTACAAGACACACACACTAATACCCTCCTTTCTCTCTTTACATTTTCGGCCACCCACCTAGGGTTCCGGCGCCGTCAAAATTTCCGGCCAACTTCCGGCCACCTCCCCTAACTACACCACCTATCCCATCTTGTAGATCGGGACCTTGTGGTTCCATTTTTGTACAACACACACCCTCAAACCCCACGACGCGCTCCAAATCTGAGACTTAAGGTTCGGCATCATTAGGGTTTCAAGAATAACGAGTCTAAAAGGTTCTAGCTTGTGGCTACGAGTAGTACTCATAAAGGATACCACCCACGCTCTCGTCTTTCTCTTCTCCTCTCGGTAATCTTACCTCGTCTCTTTGTGTTTTATCTTTTTATTTATTTTACCGAACGTTACATATTATTTGGCTAACATACGTGGATATAAAAGTGTTACAAACAAGTGCAACATTTTAAGAAACGGATTAAAATCATGTTAAAACAGTTTTGATAAAGATTCGTGTGGTATAAGGAAAATGAAAGAAGCTCCCTACCTCTTTTAAAGCTGAATTGGAAAAGGTACTACGGGCAAATGCAGATGTCTTCGTATGGACCTACTCTGACATGACGGGGGTCCCCAAAACTCTCACCATAGAAGAAAAGCCCTTCGGCACTGAACACAAGCTTAATGAGTTCAAAGACATTGAACCTATCAAGCAAAAGCATCGAAACCTGGCTCCTAAAAGAAATGCCTCAGCATGCAAAGAAGTGGATGAGCTCGTAACAAGCAGGCATAATCAGGGAGGTGAAGTATCAAACATGTCCGGTGATGGTCAAGAAGCATGACAGAGGGTGGCGGATGTGTGTGGACTTCACAGATATCAACAAAGCCTCCGAAGCCTGCTATCCTCTGCCGAAAAACTCGATTGGAAAGTAGAATCCCTGTCAGGGTTTCGGCTGAAATGTTTTCTGGACGCTTATAAGGGTTACCATCAGATACAAATGGTAGAAGAGGACGAAGAAAATATAGCCTTTTTTACAGGAAAAGGCGTTTATTGTTACAAAAATATGCCTTTTGATTTGAAAAATGCAGGTGCTACATACCAACGTTTAGTGGACAAAGCCTTCCACAAGCAGATAGGTAGGAATCTCGAAGCGTACGTAGATGATATGGTTATCAAGAGTAGAACAGAGGAGGATATGCTCTCCAACATCAAGGAAACCTTCGACCAGCTTCGCGCCATCATTATGAAGTTAAGCCCCAATAAACGTTCCTTCGGTGTGGAAGAAGGACAATTTTTGGGACATCTGATCACCAAGCAAGGTATTAAGGCCAATCCTTCGAAGGGTAAGGCCATCACGGATTTGCAGCCTCCTAAGTCCCTAAAGGTAGTGCAAAGTCTGAACGAAAAGCTAGCAGCCCTCAGCAGATTCTTATCGAAGGGTGCAGATAGATCTTTGCCGTTTTTCAAGACACTCAAAGGATGCACGGATAAAAAGACGTTTTAGTGGAGTACAAATGAAGAAGCTATCTTCCAAAAGTGCAAGGAGTTCATGGCTATTCTACCTACACTTACCGCCCCAATCAAAGGCGAAGTGTTGTTTATGTACACCGCAACCTCCTTCGAAAGCATCAGCGCTGTGTTATTGGCAGAAAGGGAGAAGAAGCAAATCCCTATCTACTTCGTTAGCAGGGTTCTAGAGGGAGCTGAGCTAAATTATCCAGCTTTGGAGAAGCTAATCTTGACCTTGGTCCATGCTGCGAGGCGCCTTCGAAGTTACTTCCAAGCTCATCCCATAATTGTACTTACTGACAAACCTATTAAGCAGATACTTTCAAAGCCGGAGAAATCTGGAAGGATAGTTAAGTGGGCTATCGAGTTAGGAGAGCACGAAATTGAATACAAAGGTAGAAACTCGGTCAAAGGGCAAATATTGGCAGACTTCTTAGCAGAAACACCCTCCGAACCAAAGCAAGACAAAAAGTTCTGAAAAGAAGCCTGCTATGACATCGAATGGTAAAACTTTACACCGACGAGCCTCCATCTGACGGTTCGGCGCAGGTCTAATGCTTGTCGATCCCGAAGGGAAGGAGTATACTTATGCACTCCGTTTTGAATTCAATGCTACTAACAATGAAGCAGAGTACGAAGCCTTGCTAGCAGGCCTCCGCTGGCTAAGGACATGGAGGTAGAAGACTTGGCTATTTCGTTGACTCACAACTGGTGATAATCAGATAAAAGGCTCCTACAAGCAAGACAACCGTGATCAAGCAATACTTGGATAAGGGCAAGGAGATGCTTGAAGGGTTTACATCCTATAAAATAGAGCATGTTCGAAGGAACCAAAACAAGAAAGCAGATGCACTTAGAAAGCTGGCATCGATGGCATTTGCTCATTTAACTAAGGACGTTCTGGTCTAAGTGTTGGCAGACATGTCCATCATCCAAAAGGAGGTGTCTGACGTAATACTGGAGGAAGAATCAAATTGGATGACTCCAATAAGAGAATATGTGATAAGTGGTATACTGCCGGAGGATCAGAAACTAGCTCAAAAGGTCCGCATCAAAGCACCACAGTATAGAATCATGGGGAACTACCTATACCGAAGGTCATTTTTGTCTCCATGGCTTCATTGTGTGGGACCTAGGCAAGCCGCCAACATCATTCAAGAAGTGCACGAAGGATCCTGCGGACTTCACGCAGGACCTCGCTCTATTGTTTCTAAGATCATGAGGATTGGAAATTATTGGCCTTCGATGCACAGGGACGCAGTAGAAATCATCCAGAAGTGTGAAGCTTGTCAAGTTCACTCAAGGGTGCCGAGGTTGCCAAAACAAGATATGACCTCTGTGACGTCCGCAAGGCCTTTCAGCCAATGGGGAATAGATATCGTAGGTCCTCTACCAATTGCTCCAGGAGGAGTAAAGTTCTTGGTCGTATCCATTGACTACTTCACGAAATGGGTGGAAGCTAAGCCTTTGGCATCCATCACAGGAAGGCACATGGAAAAGTTTGTATGGGAACACATTATCTGTCGGTTCGGAGTACCCCATATCATCATCTCAGATAATGTTTTCCGAAGGGGTATTCCCAGTGTTTTGTAGAGGCCTGAACATAAAACAATCTTTCACTTCCGTCTACCATGCTCAAGGTAACGGACAAGTGGAAGTTACTAACAGGGACATCATCCAAGGCATAGAATGAAGGCTGGGATACAGTCACCACGGTTGGGTAGATGAACTACCTCAAAGTCAAGCCATGGGGAAACGCCTTTTAGCTTGATATATGGCACGGAAGCTGTCATCCCTTCGGAAGTAAGTGTCGAAACAGAAAGGGTCATGAATTTCGAAGTAGCAGACAATGAAGAAAGACTTTGTAGCAACCTATACGTACTCAAAGAACGAAGGGAAATAGCCTCAATCAGGGAGGCTATCCATAAGCAAAAGATTGAAAGGTACTACAACAGTCGGGTTCGGCCTTCGACCTTCAAGCCAAGGGAATTTGTCCTCTGACTCAACAGCGCAAGTAAAGCTGAGTACCTGGGTAAACTAGAGCCTACATGGGAGGGCCCTACGTTGTTAAGGAAGCATATGGCAACGGAGGCTACAAGCTAGAAAACATGGATGGAGACGCTATTGATAGAACTTGGAACGTCACTACCCTTTGTAAGTTCTACGTATGAAACTTACAATGTCCAAGGACATTTTTTACTTTGCTTTCAATTAATGTATTTGCATTCTTCTCACTTGGGGAAAGAGGCATTAATGGTCGGCGTCTAGTATTCATTTCTTAAAATGATGTAATCCTCCCTACCCACTTAATGATATAACGCATTTCCCTCAAATATCTTATTTAATTCAATACAACAAAGATTTGTCCACCAAGTTGCTTTTATAAGTTTCAATGTCGAAGGGATGTACAAAGACTAACAACATGTCTTGCTCATATGCATAACATCCATCTCAACTTAACATTAACTTTCCTATATGGCCTTAAGGTATTTTAAGCCTTTCGTTGCCCAAAGGATCAAGATAGAGTGGGTCGCAACCCTCTGTCAGCAGTCAAGTTGTACGATTGCTATATTCTTGGTGAAGTAATTACACACAATGAGGCTATGCATCTACCATACGCCATAGGTTGTAAATTTTTTTTTACGCACAAGTAAAATATAAAGAGAAGAATCACACATGGCAAAATAAAACCCATAGTGGCTTTAAAGTAGATATTAATTAATGACTAGTTTAACTAGTCTAAACAGGCCATAGCCTTAATGATCCATGCAAACAAAATATTGTCTTAGGCCGAAGCCTATACCACAAGCACCAAATGTTAATTGTTTCATCAGGCATATAGCCTGGAAAGGACATAGACAAATTGTTTTAAACAGGGTACATACCACCCTGGGGATCAAATTACTACCACATGGTAGCCTTCATCAAACTTGGAAGGGTCGGATCATTAGAGCCTTGGGATGGAACCTTTGGAGAGGGAGTCTCTTCGAAGGGGATGGAGCTGACTTTCCTTGCTTCTGCCACAGGTCCTCAATAGAGGCCGCTTGGTTCCTTCGACACTTCGGCAAGGAAGGGGAATCTGAAGCGGTCAAGGCATTGCCCCGCATCATCATACTCTTTCTCATGAGTTGCCCTCTAGTATGGAACATTTTCCAGCTTCACTGGTTCCTCTGTCGGAGCTATCTCCTCCAAAGTGGTACACTTGCCATGAAAAATGGCTGCATTTAACAGGTTCCCAATCACAATCCCCACATCGTCACCATGGTAAAGTTCCATGGGGACGTATGGGATGACTTTGGTTACCAAGACCACCCTAACCTTCTTAAGGATCTTCAACTGAAGGTTTAACCCATCTACCTTCTCCTTGAGCTTGATCTCCTGGTCAGCCAGCTTCGCTCTCTCTTCTTCTAGGCCTCTACACTTGGATGAAAGAACAGATATCTGCTCTTTTTAGCCTACGACCTTTGAGCCTTTGAGAGTTAGCCTGCTGCATTCAGCTTCGCTAGCTACCAGTTGACCTTTGAGCTTTTCCACATCAGCTCTGAGATCTTGCACCAAGGGGTTCTTGTCAAATTCCTCCAGTGCATCTTTACATTTTTTCTCCAGGTCTGCATACTTCTTATCCCTAGCCTTCTCCCTGGCAAGCATGACATCCATTTATTCTCGAGCCTTGGTGACAGTACGAAGCAGCTCCCTTCCAGTGTGTTGAGCCTGGTTTGTCCAGCATGCATTGTCTGACATAACTCTTATCATGAATATCGCAGAGCCTTTCCATGGACATGTTGCCATCACCCCTTTCGCAGGTACGGTCACACGCTCCACAAGTAGATGACAAGCCAGGGAGAGGAAAGCTCCTCGTTCAGAGTCCACGCAACATATCTAAACTTGTTAATATATTATTACTTTATCTCACCTTTTGTACAGGAAAAAACATTACCATTGATATCATCTCCGCTGGCCCTCGATGGCGGAAACACCACAGCCTTACCTTGGGAACTCTTTTGCCGGGTAGTTCGAGAGCGAGGAGTAGGCAGGATAAGCTTCCTCTTCGATGCGGATTTAGCAGCTTTTGCACTGGTACCTTTCCTGCTTCGGACTATCTCACCAATGCCGGAGGGTCCTACAATGGCCAACTGTTCTTCGGCGACTGGTTCATCAGAATCTACAACATTCTCCACAAGCTGGTCTTCAACATCTATGGGTTCCTTTGAAGGAGGAGTAGAGGAAACAGGTTCGATGGGCTGAGCTTCCACATCATTATTGTTTACCTACACTGAAGGAGAGCCCACACCATAGCTCGTCTCCTGACGATCCTTCGGAATGAAGCTGACCTCCTTTGCACCACCAGCCACAACAAAGTTTCTGAATGACATTTCTGCACAAAGAAGCAAATAAGATAAATATCAGAAAGATAAGTTTTTATCTCTTATTTTAATCAAAAAAATACATACTTTCTCCATCACAAATAATCTCATGTACCAAAAGAGATCCCTCCCATCTTCGCAAGACCAGTCCATGAAAAGAATTGGCTCAGGGAATGTTTGGCAATCACTGGATACGCCAAACACTGATATAAAGGATTCCTCGTCACAGTGTAGGGCAAGGGATCGTTGAACCTTTTTCATCATATTGGAACTCTGGGTTTAACAATGCAGGGAAAGTTGGAGGAATAATGGTATTTTGGATGTGAAAAACTTCCTTTCCAGTTCCCGGATGTTTGTAAACGGCCTATCTATGAGCATTGGCACATCCCTTTCACCCCTCTTAGCCAATGTTAACCAATCTCCTCCAAGGTACAAGTTCAGAAACCCCCTAAGCACAGTTAATGATGGTTCAAACCCATAAGCTTTGCACATCACAATGGATGTCGTAAGCTTGGCTAGGCCAAAAGGGTTAAACCTAGATATGTGTACCTCGTAGTACTGGAGGAGTTCTAAAATTAAAGGGTGCAAGGGTATCCTAAGGTTAGAGGTAGTGAATGCATGGGTGTATAAGCCTACATAGTTTTCTGGGGCATCAAAAATACCTTGATTTTTACCAGGTAACATGATTTTATGCTCTTTGGGAATTGGATAATCGGTGAGGAATGCTTTGAGCTCCTCCCTTGTCAGGGTGCAACCTTGTTGTTTGATTACAAATTTCTTATTTGTAGACATTGATCCTCCTAAATCGACAATAAAGTATTTGAAAACGTAACAGATATGAAGTATTACTTTACCTGTTTGTTCGAATGCCTGATCAAAAGAGAATTTAGTAGGTGAAAATTTAGGCGTGAGATGAAATAATGTTATGGTTTTACTGTTTTTCACTTTAAATACCCTCACATATGTTCAATCTCAGCCCTACACGTTTCCTAAGTTATCCCCTTACCTCCGGATTTCAAACTCTTTTTTAAATTTTGAAATGACGTTTTATTTTACCAAGGAAAAGGGGTAGTTAGGATAAATGTAAGCATTAATTATGGTCAATAGTTGCTAGACTTTTCATCTTCGTTCGTTTTTTGTGACAAAGGGGAGGTTTCGTTTCTATTTCTGAGTCGTAATCAATATTTCTTAATCGTACATATCACTTTCGACTGGGGGGCTTGATGACGCACCCTCCGATCAGGTCGAAGGACCCCCCCTCGCCTCGTCGAATTTGCATTACTAAGACCCAAGTCTTTCTTCATAAGTCATTGGGTGGCTAAAACCATTCATCATTGATGTGGTTACCAGTTGGGAATCGCCAGGGGAAATCGGAAGGCCTATGCCCTTCGGAGTTTTCTCTTGAGGAGCCAAGAGAAAGGAGAACCTGACTTGGTCTTCCCCACATTCCCACTATTTCCTTAGCTTCCCGCCAAGCAGAGATAATGGGGATGAAGCTACGGTTACCACAAATCAATGGATGCCCCCCATGATCTCCTAAACGTGTGCTAACACTCTCCAAGCTATTTTCTTCACCTATAAATAGGTTGGACGATTCATTTCAATGGTATGTTCACTCAACACAGAGTATTTCAC
>OU343223.1:168978474-169040414 GCA_910596185.1 Chrysanthemum makinoi
GCCATCGATGCCAGCTTGCTAAGTGCATCTGCTTTCTTGTTTTGGTTCCTTCGAACATGCTCTATTTTATAGGATGTAAACCCTTCGAGCATCTCCTTGCCCTTATCCAAGTATTGCTTGATCACAGGTTGTATTGCTTCGTAGGAGCCTTTTATCTGATTATCCACCAGTTGTGAGTCAACGAAAATAGCCAAGTCTTCTACCTCCATGTCCTTAGCCAGTCGGAGGCCTGCTAGCAAGGCTTCGTACTCTGCTTCGTTGTTAGTAGCATCAAATTCAAAACGGAGTGCATAAGTATACTCCTTAACTTTGGGGATCGACAAGCATTAGACCTGCGCCAGAACCGTCAGATCTGGAGGCTCCGTCGGTGTAAAGTTTCCACCCTTCGACCGTCTTAGCAGGCTTCTTTTCAGCAACTTTTTTGTCTTGCTTTGGTTCGGAGGGTGTTTCTGCTAAGAAGTCTGCCAATATTTTCCCTTTGACCAAGTTTCTACCTTTGTATTCAATTTCGTGCTCTCCTAACTCGATAGCCCACTTAGCTATCCTTCCAGATTTCTCCGGCTTTGAAAGTATCTGCTTAATAGGTTTGTCAGTAAGTACGGTTATGGGATGAGCTTGGAAGTACCTTCGAAGGCGCCTCGCAGCATGGACCAAGGCCAAGATTAGCTTCTCCAAAGCTGGATAATTTAGCTCAGCTCCCTCTAGAACCCTGCTAACGAAGTAGATAGGGATTTGCTTCTTCTCCCTTTCTGCCAATAACACAGCGCTGATGCTTTCAAAGGAGGTTGCGGTGTACATAAACAACACTTCGCCTTTGATTGGGGCGGTAAGTGTAGGTAGAATAGCCATGAACTCCTTGCGCTTTTGGAAGGTAGCTTCTGCATTTGTACTCCACTGAAACGTCTTTTTATCCGTGCATCCTTTGAGTGTCTTGAAAAACGGAAAAGATCTATCTGCACCCTTCGATAAGAATTTGCTGAGGGCTGCTAGCTTTTCGTTCAGACTTTGCACTACCTTTAGGGACTTAGGAGGCTGCAAATCCGTGATGGCCTTACCCTTCGAAGGATTGGCCTTAATACCTTGCTTGGTGATCAGATGTCCCAAAAATTGTCCTTCTTCCACACCGAAGGAACGTTTATTGGGGCTTAACTTCATAATGATGGCGCGAAGCTGGTCGAAGGTTTCCTTGATGTTGGAGAGCATATCCTCCTCTGTTCTACTCTTGATAACCATATCATCTACGTACGCTTCGAGATTCCTACCTATCTGCTTGTGGAAGGCTTTGTCCACTAAACGTTGGTATGTAGCACCTGCATTTTTCAAATCAAAAGGCATATTTTTGTAACAATAAACGCCTTTTCCTGTAAAAAAGGCTGTCTTTTCTTCGTCCTCTTCCGCCATTTGTATCTGATGGTAACCCTTATAAGCGTCCAGAAAACATTTCAGCCGAAACCCTGACAAGGATTCTACTCTCCAATCGATTTCTGGCAGAGGATAGCAGTCCTTCGGACAGGCTTTGTTGATATCTGTGAAGTCCACACACATCCGCCACCCTCTGTCATGCTTCTTGACCATCACCGGACAGGTTTGATACTTCACCTCCCTGAGTATGCCTGCTGCTACGAGCTCATCCACTTCTTTGCATGCTGTGGCATTTCTTTCAGGAGCCAGGCTTCGACGCTTTTGCTTGATAGGTTCAATGTGTTTGAACTCATTAAGCTTGTGTTCAGTGCCGAAGGGCTTTCCGTCTATGGTGAGAGTTCTGGGGACCCCCGTCATGTCAGAGTAGGTCCATGCGAAGACATCTGCATTAGCCCGTAGTACCTTTTCCAATTCAGCTTTAAAAGAGGTAGGGAGCTTCTTTCATTTTCCTTATACCACACGAATCTTTATCAAAACTGTTTTAACATGATTTTAATCCATTTCTTAAAACATTGCACTTGTTTGTAACACTTTTATATCCACGTATATTAGCCAAATAATATGTAACGTTCAGTAAAATAAATAAAAAAATAAAACACAACGAGACGAGGTAAGATTACCGAGAGGAGAAGAGAAAGACGAGAGCGTGGTTGGTATCCTTTACGAGTACTACTCGTAACCACCAAGCTAGAACCTTTTAGACTCGTTATTCTTGAAACCCTAATGATGCTGAACCTTAAGTCTCAGATTTGGAGCGCGTCGTGGGGTTTGAGGGTGTGTGTTGTACAAAAATGGAACCACAAGGTCCCGATCTACAAGATGGGATAGGTGGTGTAGTTAGGGGAGGTGGCCGGAAGTTGGCCGGAAATTTTGACGGCGCCGGAACCCTAGGTGGGTGGCCGAAAATGTAGAGAGAGAAAGGAGGGTATTAGTGTGTGTGTCTTGTAGTGAGAGAAAGAAAGTGGAAGAAATGAGAGAAAGAGTGTGGTGTGGGGTATATATACCACCGGTAGGGACTACTCTTGTAAAATTGAAAGTATAGGGGCTGCAGTGAAAACTATCACAAGGACCCTAGATGTAACTTTGTAAAACTTTCAATATATTAGGTTCGGGGCTCGTTTAGACTAGCAAGCGATGGATTCGTGACTCGAGAGTTATGTTAATGTTCTTGAAATAATATTTCCAATAAAAACGATGTATAATATGACTCGTAACTCAATTTAGAAGAAACGATCGCTCTAATTGGCGTTTCTCCATTTACGACGTATCGAGGAAATTACGAGTTGTCTCAAAAAGTATATACACCTCCTGCTTAAACTTCATCTAAAGTCCCGTGCCATTATTGAATGACATTTCTAAGACCGTAGATGTTATCGATACCAAAAGACATGCCTGTAGAGAAACAATATTTTTTGTAATTTTCAAATTTTCTGATTTTTATGGGTTTTTGTTGATTTTATATTTTCCTATTTTCTTTTTATCGTTTTTATAATTTTGTATTTTGCTTTTTGAAAAATATTTACAAAGAATTGGTGAAGAAACTCCTTTACTCCTCATCTTCTTCCTTAAAGACGTTTAAGCGTTTCCGGCTACAGACTCTTCATGCCGAGTCGTTGTAGGATAAACTCAAACCGATCTCTTGGAAGAGCTTTCGTGAAAATGTCTGCCAACTGATACAAAGCCATAGTCAGATATTTGGGATCTCATCCATAAGATTTGAGCACAACATGATGATATGGCAATATATTCAGCCTCTGTAGAAGATATAGAAGTACTCATTTGTTTGTTTGATGACCAGCTCACTAATTTATCACCCAAAAATTAAGCACCTTCTGACGTGCTTCGACGAGTATCTTGACACCCTGCATGGTCAGCATCTGCATAGGCTGTTAGTGCCCATGTTAATGGTTCCTTGGAGGTACTGAAAGACTCGTTTAACCGCTTCAAGGGGCTTTTTAGTAGGCTTAGCCTGGTAGCGAGCACACATGCATACAGCGAACAGAATGTCAGGTCTACTAGCAGTGGGGTACATAAAGGATCCAATCATACTACGATATTTAGTTTGATCAACAGGGATCCCAGAGAGGTCCTCATCTAGTTTGTTTTTCTCCACCATGGGAGTGTCAACAGGGTCACAAGAATTAAATCCAAATTTCTTTAACATTTCATTAGTATATTTAAATTGATTAATGAAAATGGCTCCGGGACTTTGAGAAATTTGTAATCCTAAGAAAAATGACATTTGTCCCATCATTGACATCTGAAATGTAGAGCCCATCTCTTTTGAAAAACGATCACATTCATTTGGGTCGGTCGAGGAAAACATAATATCATCAACATATATTTGAACATGGATTAAATGTTTGCTTGACTTTCAAGTGAATAGTGTGGATCAACAGCGCCTTTGTAGAATCCTTTAGCCAGAAGAAACTTTGACAAAGTATCGTACCATGCCCTTAGAGCCTGCTTCAAACCATAGAGAGATTTTTTCAGACGGTAGACATAGTTAGGATGCTCAGGATCCACAACCTTCCGGTTGACTGATGTAGACTACTTCTTTGAGATCACCATTAAGAAACGCAGTCTTTACATCCATTTGGTAGACTACCATATTCTTGCTGGCAGCATTAGCAAGGAAGATTCTAATAGCCTCAACTCGTGCAACCAGAGCAAATGATTCCTCAAATTCAATACCCTCCTCTTGTCGACACCCTTTAGCAACTAGTCTCGCCTTGTTCTTCAGAACGTCACCATGCTCATCAAGTTTCACCTTGAAGATCCACTTGAGAGCGATAATCATAGCACAATATGGAAGAGGTACTAATTCCCATACATCAACACGATCGAACTCATGGATTTCATATTTCGTAGCACTAAACCAGTTGTCCTCAAACATTACCGATTTGACATCTTTTGGTTCGATCTTTGATAGTACAGAGTTGAAGAAGCACCATAAGGCATCAGTGGCAAGTTGCTTTCTAGTAGATACCAGACGTGAACGATTCCCAATGATGTTATCTAATGGCTGATCATGTGTCCATTTACTAAGATGTTCATGTGGTTGTTGATAAGGTAATCGAAGCAGCGAGTTAGGATCCCCTGGTGAAGATGCTTCAGAAGTGGGTTCAGGGGCAAATATATTCTCAAATGGAGCATCTTCAAGAGTGGCAAAGGGATTATCTTCAAAAGAATTATCAACTGCATTTCCTTGATGTATTGAAGATGATTGAAGATTCGAAAATGATGGTGAATGGTCAGTAGATGGAGCATTTTGTGATATGGAAATAGAGACTGTTAGAAAATTTGGATTGGATGGAGCAGGAGCAGTTACAGCTAGTGGTGCAGGATTATCATCAGTTGTAAGCTCAAAGTATTCATCATAAATCAGATCAAATAGCTTCTTCAGCTCTTCTTCAGTGGGAGGTACATAAAGAGTTGCAGGAGTTTGATTCTGTACAAGACCCGAACTTATGGGTCCAGGTGTCAAAAGTTGAGTTGTGGGTCCAGAACTAGAGTGTTCAGGAGCCATGTGCTTAGTCAGCTCATCGAACATAACATGAATAGTTTCCATAATATCTCAGGTTCTTTTGTTGTAGATTCGGTAACCCTTCCGATCGGGTGCATAACCAACGAAAAATCCAATATTTGCCTTAGCTTTCGACTTTCCCAGATCTTGACCATCATTAGTTGGATAGCACAAAGCTTCAAAGACACGAAGAAACGAGAGATCCGGTTTTCTGTTGTGTACTAATTCATATGGAGTTTTTCAATGAAGAGTATGTATTAGGGATCGGTTTTGAGTAAAACAAGCAGGGGCAATGGCTTCCGCCCAGAGAAACATTGGAGCCTTTGAGAATATTAGCATGGTCCTAGCAGCTTCCACAAGAGTATGATTACGCCTTTCAACTACGTCGTTCTGCTTAGGAGTGCGTGGAACACTTTTCTGATGAGTAATTCCAATGCTTTCATAAAACTGAATAAGCTGTTTGTTTACAAATTCAGTTTCATTGTCTGTTCGGATGATTCTAACTATTTTGTTGAGCCTAACTGCAGTTGTTTGATAAGCTTAATGATAACCTCGGGAGTTTCATCCTTAGTTATCAAAAACTTTACCCAAGTAAACTAAGAGTAATCGTCAACAACAACTAGCCTATACTTCTTCCCATTAATACTTTGAACTCTCATGGGTCCGCATAGATCCATGTGAAGGGTATGAAGAACTTCCATAATGGTATTGGCAGGTTTGAGTTTGTGGGCATACTTTTTGCTTTTTCCTGATTGGCATGCAGAACAGAGATGATCCTTTTCATATTAAAGCCGAGGTAAGCCTCTTACAAGGTCCTTTCTAGAAAGATCATTGATGGTTCTGAAGTTTAAGTGATTGAGTCGACGGTGCCACAACCATGACTTGTACTTAGATGCCTTTGACAACAAGCAAATAGGAGAAGACTTCATCATGTCTTCGATAGAGATGGTGTACAAGTTAGTGCCACGAGATCCTTTTAGAAGCTCAACACCATCTAATTCTCTAACAAAGCATGTGTGTTGTTGGAATCACTCCTAAACTATATTTCAAGTGTTTGTAATTAACATGTAATAGGTTGCTTAATTAGGCTTTTATGTTAGTATTAATATCAAGGCTTATGTAGAAAGCCCATAAGCCTTAGCTCAAATCCAATAAGGAAGGAAAGGGACTTGGAGTGTTTGCCTAGTCCCTTTTCCTATAAATAGTCTTGTAAACCTTCATTTGAAGGTTGGTTGTTCACTTTACATATATTCATACGCATAACCTTTTCCATATCATACGTGTTTGTGTGTTTAGTGTTCATCCGATCACTTCTCTTCTACATTTCTTACATATTGATGCTTGTGTTACAATATGGTGACCTAACAGTGGTATCAATCGCCATCTAGTTGGGTGAAACATATTAGTTTTTGAAAGTTATTGTTATACGCGTAAGTTTCGGTGTTCTAAACTTTCATACGCTTAAAAGCTTCAAATTTTACACTTAAAAACTCAAGATTTTTGTGGTTTAAGGTTTATTTAGTGTTAAAGTTTAAGTTTTTAGCATCAAGTTTGAAACTTTACGTGTGTAGAATAGTTTTTGAGCTTGGTTTTGATCGTGTACTTTTGTCTACGCGTAAGGTGAAAAAGGGTGTTAGATCATCAAGTTTCAAACTTTTGGGTTATTTTGGTGATATTGAAGCTCTTTCATCATTAACATCAGGTTTCTAAACACTTTTAAGCATAAAAATCAGTTTTGGTGATCATTTGTACTTTCTACTCGTAGTAAAACCCTAGTTTTACTCGTAAGCTATTTGTCTACGCCTAAGCTTCTGTTACGCGTAAGCTGCTCATCATTTGATCTTCAGTGCTGTTGGTTTACTAAGTGTTTTCTTGCTTGGATAAGCCTGAAAACACTTCGACTTTGGATATCTTTTACACTGGTATAAGTGTAAAGGATTTTTGGGCAAAACCCTAGTTTTACGCCTAAGCTAAACTCTTACGCGTAGCATCTCTTATGCCTTAGCATTTCTTACGCCTAAGATTGTCTTACGCCTAAGCAAATATTACGCATAAGGATTCTACTACTAAGTCTTTGGTTTACGCCTAAGCTAAGTTTTCCTCAAGTCTACGCGTAAGCTAACACTACGCGTAAGCCATTGTCTACGCGTAAGTTGGGTATTACGCGTAAGGTGATTTCTACGCCTAAGCTGGTTTCTACGCATAAGGTTACTTCATCAACATTGTTTCATTCGACTACAAAGATCCATCATCAACACAAGTTTCAAGATGTCTCAACCACCATACTCTAGCTACTTTCCTCATGGGTATCCTCAACAACAACAACAACAACAACAAATCTATCAACAATATCCTCCACCATCTCCACAACAATTGCAACAATTTCAACAACAATTTCCACACTTTCCTAAAGGAGCAATTCCTCTTCCACCACAAATGGTTCCACCAAACCCTCGTCAACAAGTACAACATTACACATACTTTCAAAATCAGTATCCCGCCAAGTATGCTATGAATGCTACAAAACCAAAGGAACCGTCTTTGTTTGCAAAGATGTGTGAAGCTTTAAGTAGCCAACAATCCATTCATGAAGCTGGATCCCTTGACAGACCTCCAATGCTCACTCCCGGTAACTACGATCAATGGGTGATAAGGTTCTTTAGGTTTTGTGATCTAAAGAAGCCACATGTAAAGTTTTTGAAGATGGTCATCCTGGAAGGTCCTTTTCAGATGCCTACTCTCACTGTACCTGGAGATCCGCATGCTAATCCACCAAGAGATGATGTTACCAACGTTGTCAGTCTTGATCAACTTACTACTGACCAACTTCAACACTTAGAAGCCGATGAACTTGCAATGCAATATATCCTTTTGGGATTACCCAATCCGATACTTCGTAGTGTTGATGCTAAGAAGACTGCTAAAGCAATGTGGGAGCACATTCATCTTCTAATGGAAGGCACGGAACTCAATCAAGAGGACATGGAATCAAAAATATACTTAGCATATGAACACTTCATGATCGTACCAGGGGAGACATTAGAGTCATATCATCATCGGTTCTTAGACATCATAAATGACTTGGAGAAACATAATATCATTATTCCAAGGATTGTAGTCAACACAAAGTTCATTAGCAGTCTTGGTCCTGATTGGGAAAAGTATGTTATCTTTATCCTTCAAGCGAAGAATCTTTATCAAGCTACATACGGATTGTTGTATGACTATTTGAAGCACCACCAAAAGGAAGTTGACAAAGAAAGGATCATTCGTGGAGTCTGTGCTTCGCCTTCACTTCCGGATAATCAAACACTTGCTTTGTGGGCTCAAGCATGTTATCCTCAATTCTCGACCTTGCCAACAACCTTCACAAATCCTCCACAACCAACTGCTCAGATCACACCATATGATCCCTCACAATAAAATCAACTGGTTCCATACAACAGCAACAATGATCAAGCACTTTACAGTGAATCTAATGAGGATGCAGAAGCTTTCGATGCATTGCAACAAGGGTTTTTCATGATTGCTAGAGCCTTCAGCCGATATTCTAACAAATCCAACAATCGCATTTGTACCTCATCCAACATAAGGAATCAAGCTGTTGTTAACAACGGAAGAGTTGAAGCTCAGAATCGTGGTAATGTTCGTCAGATGGGTAGTGGTCAAGGATTTAATCCTAATGGAATGAATAACATGGGTGCTCCACAAAAACAAAGGGTTCAAGTTGTTGATCAGGGAAATGCTCAGACTGGGGTTAATGGTCTCCGATGCTATAAATGCAATGAGAAGGGTCATCTGGCTAATGCATACCCAAAGATGAGGACAAGAGGCAGCGCTTATCACAAAGAGGCTTTACTCTTGGCTCTCAAGGATGAAGCTGGTGGAACTCTTACCAACAAGGAACAGATCTTCATGCCTAATGCAGATTCTGATGATGACATGGAGGACTTGCAGGCTAATGTTGTTGTGATGTTAATGGCAAACATGCAAGAACTCCACATGAGTGACACAGGCCCAGTGTATGACATTGACGGCTTGTCTCAGGTACCGGATCAAAATATACTCATTACTGATCTGATATCTCCGCCAACATTTGCATCTGACGAGGCTCAGAGTGTTCAACATGAACCTTCAACATCTCATTCCGATGATAATCAAATGGATCCCGTGGTTATATTTGAGGATCTAAATAATGATGATGTTGAGACTCACGTTGAACACGCTGAACTTTTGTCTAATCCAGATCTTGAGCTCATGACCAACTTAATTAAGACCACCCATCTCAAATGGAAAAGTGCACTGACATCAATAAGAAATTGCAAGATAAAATTGCACTGTTGACTTAGGATAATAAATGCTATAAATTCCAACTCAACATTTTTCAAACTAAAGAGAAACGTGAAAAAGGTTTTGAAATCGCATTTGCTAAATCGTACCAAAATGAAAAATCTTTGGAAAAATAGATATGTGATCTAGTTGCATCCAAGAATGCTTTGTTGTCTCAAATAGAACAACTGAAATATGATCATAAACAACAACTTAACGCTCTCACTTCGGAAACTCAAAAAGCCAAGTCTAAGTTGTTAACTTGTCAAAAACAGTTTTGTGAATACAAAAAGTATTCGCGAAAACAAATAGATGACTATATTGAGGAAATTGTTGACTTACAACACAAAATCAAAGAGTTTAGAAATGTTGTTTACAAACATGGTGAGTCAATCACAACAATTTAAAAGTTTCTTTTAAATCAAATCCTGATGGATATAGACCAAATCTTGCTGATTACAAACCACGTTTTTCACAGATAGCATTCAAACCAAATCCTCAAGTTTATAGTGCAGAACATAGAATCGATGACTCCATTATGAGTGTTGTTGAATATAATCGTATGGAGGAATTAGATGCAGAAGACGAGAGTCGATCAAAAATGGAAAATGTTGTTTATTGCAAATCATTTAACTATTCAAAAGCCATAACTTTCGTCACACAACAGGATCATTCTAACACACCTTTGGTTATCACGCCTACTCTTGATTCCTCTTCTAATGATGGTCCTCGATCCATTGTTGCACAAATTAATGGTCCTTTACCTTCATTTAGTGAAATAAAACCATTAGCTGAACGATGTCAGGTTTTAAAATACTTTGACACTTTCATGTCTGACATCAAACTTTTGGAACATGCAATTGAAGTTAATTATGAAATAAAAGCTGAACATTTTCAATCGCCATTTGCGCGACAACAAAGGGATATTTTTTAGAAAGGGCTTTTACCACATGTTCGAAATTTAAAAATGTGTGCAATATATTGGGAACGGGAACTTCAGAAGGAGATTGGGCTTATGAAAACGTTTTTCGAGAAAACGAAAACATCGATTTCAATTACTAAACGTAAAAAGAAATTGTTACGAAATCATGTTGACCGACTCTTGGAAGATGTTATCTGTGCTGATACCATAAATGTTGTGTTACTACATTCTGTTGCATAGCATTTGATTATATTGCTGTTGATTCTATTGATTCTGTTGAAAATATTGAGAATACCGATAGTGTGTCACAAATCAAGTCTTTAAAAATTAAAAATGAGCGATTCTTAAATGAGCTTTCCAATGCAAAACGTCGTCTTAAACGGTGTCAAAAAGATTGTCAAAATCGTGAACTTGCTTTGCAAAACAAAATCAACCAGTTGAGTTCCAAAATTTCTAGTCCAAAAATAGAACAAATGGATGATGAAAACGTGTCTTTAAAATGTCAAATTTCCAAATATGAACAAGAAATTGCCAAATTCAAAACAGAATATGGTGTCATATTTTATTTGCTCAAAAAGACTCGTGCTCAAGCGTCAAAAGATGCTGATGATCATCTTGCATATACCAAATAAGTTTTACGAAATAATGGAAATACTCGCTCTGAAAATCAAGATTTGTTAAACATTATCCATGACTTAAAAGCGGAGTTGGTAAAACTTAAGCAAGATAAGATTAGTAACACAAATGCTCTTGCCCCAGGAAAGCTTAACATAGACACTAGAACGCCTAATGACAAACCACAAGATACTAATGTGTTTCCTTCCACTGAAACAGGAATAGTTGCATCTTTTCCCAACGCTAGCACTTCACAGCTTAAGAGCACATCAAGGAAGAATAGGAAGTTACGACGTAAGAAAAGAACAATAAAGACCTCTGAAGTAGAAGAACACCTTAGGACTTTGAATAAGACTCAAGTTGCACCCACTTTAGACATTGCGTTAGACAAATCTAATAGAAAAAAGTGATGTAACGAATGTTGAACCTTTAAGTACTTTGAATGTTATGTTTGAAGCATTTTGTGTTGGTTGTCATAAAAGCATGTTTTCTGGTTGTCATGATAAATGTGTTGCTAATGTTATCTTATCTCGTAAGCAGAAAAATAGAAAATGGAATACCTCTAGGCCCACTAATGCTTCTAAGTCTGTGCTCGGTAAACCGCCTTCTATTGTTTCTGCATATATCATTGATGTACCCGTAGAACCCACTTCACCTCCTAGGAAGAAATTCTCACCTAGTGCATTCACTAAGACCAAAGCAAAGACTAGTTGGACTTGGCAGAGATGGTTACAAAACATACCAGGATTTAAATGGATTCCTAAAATAATTAACATGTGTGTGTCTTCTGTAACTGTAATGGAACTCTCTAACTCTTTGGGTTCCACCTCTACTTCTATTCCACCTGTGTCATCTGTGTGTAATGCAGGTGATACAAATCATCCTCTGCATTGTTGATAGCGGATGTTCCCGACACATGACAGGAAATCTCAAACTGTTATCAAACTTTGTTTCAAAGTTCATCGGTACTGTCAGGTTCGGGAATGATCACTTCGCAGCTATCATGGGCTACGGAGATTACATCAATGGGAACATCGAAATTAGCAGAGTTTATTATGTGGAAGGTCTCGGTCACAATCTCTTTTCTGTCGGTCAATTTTGTGATGGAGATTTAGAAGTTGCTTTTCGGGAGAAAACTTGTTTCATTCGTGACCTACAAGGAAACGATCTTATGTTTGGAAACCGCACATCAAGTCTTTACACAATCTCAATGCAAGACATGATTGCTTCATCTCCCATCTGTCTACTTTCAAAGGCAACATCTACAAAGTCTTGGCTATGGCACCGTCTTCTCTTACACTTAAACTTTCAAACCATAACCAATCTTGCACGATATAAACTCGTTGAAGGTCTCCCAAGATTTTGGTATTCTAAAGATCATCTATGCTCAGCTTGTGAACATGGGAAAAGCACTCGTGCTCACTTTCCTTCAAAGGTGGAACACAGCTCCGAGCACGTGCTTCATATTCTTCACATGGATTTGTGTGGCCCGATGCATGTGCAGATAATTAATGGCAAATGCTACATTTTGGTAATTGTCGATGACTACTCAACATGGACTGGGGTTTATTTTCTTCAAAGTAAAGAGCAAGCTCCACAGATGATCATCACCTTTCTTACGAAAATTCAAGTTCAGCTCCGGAACACAGTCAGACAAATCAGAACAGACAAAGGAACTGAATTTGTGAACCAAACTCTTCGTACATACTATGAGAAAGTGGGAATTAAGCATCAAACATCAATTGCACGGACACCAGAACAAAATGGAGTTGTTGAAAGATGAAACCATACATTAGTAGAAGCCGCAAGAACGATGTTGATAAATGCAAAACTTCCAGATTACTTGTGGGCTGAAGCCTTGTCAACTGCATGCTACACTCAGAATCGTTCAATGATTACCAAACGCCACAACAAAACACCTTATGAGCTTATCCACAACCGCAAACCGAATCTAAAACACTTTCATGTATTTGGTTCTCCTTCTTACCCAAATAATGATCGTGATGACTTTGGTAAGCTCAAGGCTAAAGCTGACAATGGAATCTTTGTTGGATACTGTGAAAACTCTAAGGGATACCGAATATGGAATCGTCGTACAAGGGAGATTATGTAAACGATTCATGCCAATTTCGATGAGCTTACAAAAATGGCTTCTGAGCAAAATAGCTTGGAACCCGGACATAACCGTCTAAACTTCCCCCAAACCCCATCATCAGCTGAACCAAGCTTACAGCTTACTAGACGTCAAATGGAACAGCTATTTGCTCCTCTGTTTAGTGATGATATTGATCAATGTGCTCCAGTTGTATCAAATGTTTCCATTTGCTCAACGATAATAATCCAATACGATACACCGAAACAACAACAACTATTGAAGAAGAACCTCCAATTGAGTTGACAACAACAGCCGAAAAACCGCATCCAATGACGCTGAACCAGCTGATGATCTTCTGAACCAAGAAGTACCTACACCTGTAGATTATGATCCAAATGCGTTCTTTAATCCTTTTGCTAATGAAACTGCCACTTCTGATGTTGCGGAATCATCTACAAGCCATTTGAATCCTCCTAATCTGCACAATGTATATCAACATCAACCCTCCACACATCGTTCGACTAAAGACCATCCTCTTGTGAACATTATTGGAAACCCGAATCAACCAGTCGTAACTAGACAACGCCTTCAGACTGACGGTGAACATTGCATTTATGCACTTACCGTCTGCCAAGCTGAACCCAAAAATATTCAAGAAGCCATGACATATGACAACTGGATCAAATCCATGCAAGAAGAACTTAATCATTTTAAACATCTTGAAGTATGGGAATTGGTTGCAAAACCAACAAGGGTCTATGTTATTGGTGCGAAATGGATTTGGAAAAACAAGTTGGATCTTTGAAGGTACGGTTATCGGAAATAAGTCACGTCACGGTGGCTAAGGGTTATAGACAAGAAGAGGGGATTGACTACGAGAATCATTCACACGGTTGCTAGACTTGAGGTACATGAATTTTTCTGGCATTCGCGGTTCACATGAACATCACGGTCTTTCAGATGGATGTCAAAACCACTTTTCTGAATGGTAAACTAAAGGAAATGGTCTATGTTAGTCAACAAGAAGGATTTGTTGATCCAGAGTTCCCTAATCACGTTTACAA
Organism: Chrysanthemum makinoi; assembly: GCA_910596185.1. NCBI lineage: Eukaryota > Viridiplantae > Streptophyta > Magnoliopsida > Asterales > Asteraceae > Chrysanthemum > Chrysanthemum makinoi. The sequence goes on from OU343223.1 coordinate 168,992,448, forward strand.
ACAGAACAAGACTCTCTACGGTCTCAAACAAGCCCCGGGGTGGTATGATAAGTTGTCATCCTTTCTCATATCTCATAATTTTGTCAAAGGATCGGTCGACCCTACCTTGTTTATACAATATCACGGGGAACACATTTTAGTCGTTCAAATTTATGTGGATGACATCATTTTTGGGTCAACACATCTAAAGTACTCAAACGCTTTTTCAAAACTTATGAAAAAACATTTTGAAATGTCCATGATGGGTGAACTTATGTTCTTTCTAGGACTGCAAGTTCATCAATCACCCTGTGGTATTTTCTTTAGTCAGTCCAAATATGCTCTTGAAATTTTAAACAAACATGGAATGCAAAACTGTGATACCTATGCCACACCGATGGCACATACCAAGAAACTGGATGCTGATTTACATGGGAAATTGGTTGACCCTACCAAATACCGAAGTATTATTGGGTCTCTCTTGTATCTAACAGCCAGATGGGACGACATTTTCTTTGTTGTCTATCTTTGCTCCCGTTATCGGTCCGACCAACTGAAACTCACCTCTCTAAGGCAAAAAGAATCCTCATATACATCAAGGGAACCATAAATTTAGGAATCTGGTATCCGAAGGATTCTGGTTTTGAACTAATAGCTTTTTTGACGATCACGCAGTTGCTTAGATTCTCGGAAAAGTACTTGGTGCACTACAATTTCTTGGTGATAAAGCGGTGTCATGGCAATCGAAGAAGCAAGATTTTACATCGTTGTCCTCAACCTAAGTAGAATATGTAGCCATGTCGGCGTGTTGTGCTCAAGTCATTTGGATGAGAACACAACTCAAAGACTATTGTTACGTATTTGACAGAATCCCAATGTACTGCGACAATCGAAGAGCTATTGCGATCTCGTGCAACTCCGTTCAACATTCAAAGTCTAAGCACATCGATCTTCGATATCATTTCATAAAGGAGCATGTGGAAAAGGATACTGTTGAATTATATATTGTGGGTACTGAACACCAACTGGCGGACCTTCTCACCAAAGCCTTAGCTCCTGCTAGGTTTACTGAGTTGATCCATCGGATTGGTATGAGGTGTTTGACTCCAGAAGAACTGGACGAACTTTTGACACATTTTTAAAACCAGTCAAACACCAAAACCTCTTTTGTGAATATTTTATCAAAAACAAAATAGAAAAATATAAAATTTCATAAAATACAAAAATATTCTTCTATCTAAAATTCTTTCAACATTGCAAGTACAAATCTTCCGTCAACACTTTACTCTTTCAAACAATTCAATATTTTCACGATCAAGTGTTGAGGGGGAGAAATTAAATATTTTATGTTTCATAAAATCTTGTACTTGCATGTTACCCAATATTGGTTGTATCTTTGACAATGGTGGATATGTTTCTTGTTTCAAAACACTTCTCGGACTCTAATTTGTAAAAGCTCACTATTTCTAAAGTCAATGGAGAGTGTCGTCATCTTTCTTTCCAAACCTTCATGATTTGTTTAACCAAAATGGAAGTTATGGGCTATGGATGAAAATGGTTAAGGTAGAGGGACTATTATTGTCAAAGTTTGAAACTATTTTGAACAAAAACACTTCACCTAAATACTATCCCTCATTTATTACTTGCATTTAATTCTACAACCACCATCATCCACGCCCAAAATTCATCCTTCAAATCCGTGCTCTAATCTTGTAATCTGTAAGTGTGGAACGTTTCTTTGAGTGATTTCAAACATTGGTTTATAATAATATGCAAATCCAACGGTTTGATTTTCCTCTAGGTGTGATTTTAGTTTTTACGCATACGCGTATGAACTCATAATCACTTTAGGTTGTTTTTGATGAAATGGTTTGTGTTTTCAAAGTATATACCATGTTCTAAAACCATTGTCATCAAAAAACTCAACCCAGAAATCATTTTAATCACTTTCTAAAATTAGGGTTTATGCGTGGGATTTGGGTTTTCTCTATTGTGAGTGTGTTAGGACAATTAGAGGCTTGAAAGATGTTTGATATATGCTTAATTAACCAATGAATCCTTTAAATCTCACCCAGAAACTACAAAATGGTGAATTAAAAATTTAGGGTTTAAGTATTCGAAATTTTGGGTACTTTTGATTCATGAGGAGTTTGATGTTAAAACTTGTTGAAAGCAACTCATAATGCTTCTAAGACCTCCCAGAAATCTTTTGGTGAAATTTCCATGGTTAAAATTCTTACGAGTAGGATTTGAGTTGTTAGGTTTTAACCTTTACGCATTAACTAATTCTACGCGTAACTGAATATAACTTGTGATGCCATGTGTGCTTGAAAGGGTTTGAATGTGGTGTTAATTTGAATGTTATGATTGAATTATTTTAGGCTTCTACGCGTACAAGTTCAGAATCAAGTATAGAATACCTTACGTGTAGATGTTACGCATAAGAGTAATCTTACGCTTAACTCTTACGCGTAAGGGTCTACAAAGGAACTACACGTATCCTGTGAAGGATATGCGTAAACTTTGATTCTTACACATAAGGCTTGCTCTTACAAGTAAACCTTACGCGTAAGCTCCCAACCTCACGCGTAAGCTTTATGCCAAGAGTCTATTACTACGCATAAGCTTTCTTACGCTTAAGATGGACTCCTACGCATAAGCAAATTCTACGCATAAGGTTACACAATGTTTACGCATAAGCTTACAATCCTACGCTTAAGCCATAATTATAACTTTACTTATGAAATGTTACGCGTACAAACTTGTAATAAGTTACTCATAACGTCACAAGACCAAAATGTGACTAATAAGCAAAAATGGTTTAAAATGTTGTGTGAATGAGTGCAACTTTGGACTTTCAAATTCAAAATTAACATACTCACATAATTTATCACGACTACTTTGGACTATTGGACACCATGTGACTTTGGATATTCATTAACTTAACATATTCAATAAATTGGACAATAATGTCTTTCGATATGTTTGTACTTTTGTCTCAATATCTTTCAGATCACGATATGGACATCACCATGGAAAATGTTAACGCACAAAATGAGCTCACGATGGAAGACATATTCCCTACTGGTTATAGCATGAAGATTGGAAAGAACAATCTCAAGGTTGACTTTGCTGTGGATATTCTTAAGTCTCATCCCTACAATAACATGCTCACCAACTCAGCATCTGTACCAGAGATTTATATTCATCAGTTCTGGCACACAATGAAGAAAGTTGATGGTCAAGATGCTGTCACAGTGACTCTCAACGATAAACAAGTCACCGTCACTGTTGCAGATTTACGAGCAATTCTTTACGCTTCCGCAATCCATCCTGCTGAGTATGTACCAATTCCAAATGAAGAGGCTACACTACAATTCATGGTCGATATTGGCTATGATGAAGCTGCGGGAATAATTACTAAGCACTCCTCGGTCGATCTAAAGAACATTCCTCAGCCTTGGAGAACTTTGTACATCATGATCGCCAAGTCTGTTTCAGGAAGACACAACGGTCATGAACATCCTAAACTAATGAACCTACAAACCTTCTGGGGCATGGTCAACAAGATGCACATTGACTATGCAAGTCTGATATGGGAAGACATGATATCTCACCTCAAGAAGCCTGGCACAAAGGTTCCTTTCATCAGATACACGAAGTTTGATTCGTTATTTTTGTAGCAAATGGCAGTTTTAAAATTTGTATTCCCGATTAAGAATCAATCACTACTTGAGGACAAGTAATAATCAACCTTCCGGATGTCGTATTCCTAGGCGAGAGATGAATTGAATTTTATGTTTTTGTTTGTTCGTTGTAAACGATGCTTGATTATCGTTTTGGTTTATGTTTGGTTTTGTAGGCTAATTTTTAAAACTTTTAATACTAGTTAAATAAAGAAACTGTTTTAAGCGAGATAAAAATTAAACTAATAGCAAATAATAGATACCGACTAAAAATTTATGATAAAAAGCTATGCTTGTCAAGTATGGTGAAAAGTTCATTAAGTGTGGATTTTTCTTTAAAAGCACTAATGTAATTAATACCCGTCGAAACAAATTATTTTCTCACAACATTGGCTTATATTGAAAACAATTATTTTTCGAGGTAAAAATTAGTAGACTTGAAATAACTAATTATACTAACGGCTTTTGCCCGTTAAAATAACCAACTACTCAAATCATCGATTATCCGAAAATTATTAATTAACAACCCTTAATTATCCGTTTAAAAAGTAGATTTTTCTCACAACGTTGGTTTATATTGAAAATCCTACTTTTTATCTAGATAAAATCTACTTGGTTAAATAGTTAAAATCCTTAACGGCTTTTGCCCGCTAAAGTTTCTAAAAATCAAACCAAGTAAACCAAAGGCTACCAATTAATAATCTCTAATATTCCACACTTAATTTTACAATTCACCAATTACTTAACAAGCATAATAAAAATCTACTCACTACTAGTCATAAGTAAACCAACAAAGATAATAATAATAAGCTCAACAAACATCATTTTTCCACAAGCTAAAAGAGAAAGTAAGGAAAATAGAACCCGATCTACAATACGAGACGAATAAAACCACCCGATTTTATAAACTTATCAAACCCTAAAGTTTACTTCTTTATAAGCTTTAATAAAACCAAATATTTAATAAAGTTTGTGACTTTATTAACTAATTAGCTTATTAAGACTAAAAAGCTTTAAACTTTAGTTAATAAGTAAGCTTATAAAACCCTTAAGCTCCTCGCCTTAGGTTGGAAATGATGAGAAACTAAGCAAGATCACAACTTTATCAAAGGTTAGAGAATAAGCAATATTATGGATCAAATAAGCTATGGAAAAGCTTATTGATCTAAAAAGCACTAAACTTTAAACAAAATAAGCAAAGAAAAAACTTAAAGATTAGATCCAATATCCACCCAAAACTAAATGGTTCAAATCCGAAGATTAAACATGAGTTGGGTATATTTAAGGACTAGGTCTAAATAAATAAGCTATAGAAGAAAATAAGCTAAAGATAAGCTAAAAAGATTAAAACTTTTTTTTTATTTTTATTTTTTTTATAAAAGAAGTTGAAAAAGAAAATAAATCTAAGTAAATAAAAGAGTTTTTGAAAAGAAACTAAAAATAAAAAGTGCTTATTGAATAAGCTATGTGAAAAGCTTATCCAAAAAGCTACTCTTTTATGTCTAAAAATAAGCTATAAGGAAAAGCTTATTCAAGATAAAAAGATATGTAGAAAGCTTAAAATGAAAAAGCTATAAGAAAGCTTATCACTAAAAAGCTAATCTAATAAACCACAAAAAGCTAATAAGCTATTATGGCTTATTTAGATAAGAAAAAGAAAAAAGAAAAGAAAGGAAGAAAGATGAAAAGGGAATAAGCACTTAAGTAAACTCAAACATCATCTTTCATTAATAAACAAAAGATTACAATAAGTCTTTAAAAATAAGCTACTACAACAATAATAAGCACTAAAATATAAAGCTAAAAACTCAAAAAGAGTGTGTGTAAAATTAATGTGTGAATGATTCCCCCTTCTCGGATCATGCAATGCTTGTATTTATAGCCAAAATTATTCTCGACCCTTCCTATCAAATATCTCCTCGGATACCATTCATTTGGACCGTGGGGCCATTTGATGGCGGAGAAATGGTGGAGGAGTGGTATGGCAAGTACAAGAACAATACCAGCGCCCTTAGTTGAATTAATTATGGAATGTGATGTTCACGTGCTAGAGACAATAGCAATTCATCAAATGTAATCTTGTCACTTGCCACGTGGATATGGACAGCAGCTAGGACTTGCAACATGAATGGGCTTGTGATGCAAAAACGAAATATAAAATAAATATTGCCACAAGTGGGATTGGAACTCTTGACCTCTTGCTTTGTAAGCATGCACCGAACCATTAGACCAAGAGCCTTTTTGTGTTAACTCTTTGCATTTAATTCTTTTTAATGCTCTTTTACTTGATCCAAATTTTAGCCATTATCTTTAAAAATATAATCTTCGTTCGAGCTCCGTTTGATCCTTCAACTTTTCTTCCTTTGCCTCGATGCTCCAAATCAAATAGCCACTTGAATCGATATTTGTGCTCTTTCCAATGGTGTGCTCGGGTAATCATTATGACTTCTTTTGAACTTCGAAAAACATGAAAATGTCGTTGAAACTCATCCGAAAATCACGTTTTGCTTTGTTTTCAAACCCTTGTACCTGCGAGACATAATAACACAAATCCAACATATTTGCAATATAATTTGACATATTTCAATGGTTATTAGTCGATTTAGCATATTTTTAGATATAAAATGATGTGTGTTTTAGCACTCATCAAAATACCCCACACTAAAACCATTGCTGGTCCCACACGCAATGTTAATTACACACGTAGTGAAAGAAAATCTTTTAACCCCCTTAACTAATAATCCCTCACATCAAACAAGAACAGAAAGATGTTCATCAAGAGGTAAAAAAAAATCTTTATCTTTGAAAACGCCCCGTTTTAAACCATTTTATTTCATATATAGATATATCATTAAGCACATTCCTTATTGCGTGACGGTTTGTTGAACTTTCATGTCGATCAATAACTCCAACATTTTTCAAACGACACGTTAGGATCACGGAGTAGGAAACACAACACAGCGTGAAATGACCATACGGATAGAATACATCGTCCCTGATTTTTCACAAGTCCCCAAACTAAGCGTAAAATCGAAATCATTGTTAAATATGATTTTAGATGCTAACACTACCCATGAAAGTTACTTTTGTAATTACCTTTTGCTCCCATTTTCCTATTTTTCCTCTATTTATTTTATTTTTGGTGAGAAATGAATTTCTTCAAGTTTCTCGTTTCGATAATTTTTTTTTTCGATAAAGATATGAAGCTAAGTCGATAATTAGTTATCCATCTTCCCTCGAAAACCATTGCATACAAGAATGAGGTCCACATCAAGGTCCTAATTTCACACGATTTAGGGAGAATATCCTTTTTATGGCGACCGAGACAACTCATCTACGAGTCCCGAGACAGAGGCTTTATTTAGACATCTCCCGGATTCAAAGTTTGGCTTAACACTTATTTAAGCACATTTGCATTTTGCAATTTAGGCCCTTGGTCTTTTCAACCACTAACTCAACGGGATTACCGTTTTATCAGAAGTCTTATTATGACTTTGGATTTTCCTCAACCTTTATAGAAGTCCATGACAACCGGGGTACCGTCGGACATAGAAAACTTTTATGGCTTTGGATTTTTCAACTTTAATACATTTGGGCTTTATTTCATGTTAATTTTTGTGCCAAACTCCAAACCCTACGGCTTTTATAACAATAGAAACAATAGCAGCAAACTATCGGGAATCAGTTGTCTATTACACCGTAACAGCGAAGTACCTTGATGTGTACCCAACTCTCATGGGCAAGGATTCTCTAAAGAAGAATAAAGAACTAACTATCGCCAAAAACTCAACATCTCTAATTATTTATTCACAGATATGGGGTGAAACAATTTTGTGGGAACAAAAGCCATAAGTACCTTCGATGGGCTCTAAAGAGAACCAACTACTCCACGCTTAGCATCTAAACTCGTAAGTAACTCTATCATTTCTCGATCTCCGCAAATTTAAAATCCCAAATAATGAGATCCGCGGATGCTTAGCCGATAATTTAATTATCTATGGTTAAGGGAACAAGCTAGGGCTCAACACGCCCGGTCAAGTCAGAATTCTATTCCTACCCTCACCAGCGGAAAGTAAACAAGGTGTCAAAACGTATATTAATTTAGCAAATGCTTCGTCTAATGAAATCAAGTTATGCATATTTAAAGTCACTCAGGGAAACTTGCAAATCCTTGGCCTTGTGAGCTAGAATTCGCTTTTTATAGCTTCTTGTCTAAGAGACTAGCAAACTTTTCAATCAAAAAGACTAGCAAAAGCTTCAAATTTTTTTTTTTTTTTTTTATAAAAGAATAAAACGGTTAAAAACGGGGTTGCATGGGGACCATACAAAAGCAGAAAAAGTCATATTTCTATAGAAATCCACCCCACACTTAAAACTTAACATTGTCCTCAATGTTTAAAAATTACGGATGTTAACCCCACACTTAGAATTGAAAAGGCGAATGTTTTAAAAATTCTAAGTGTGAAAGGTGAAAAATCATTTTTAATTATGACAAAGGGTTATCCCAAGATATAACATATAAATGATCGGAGACCGAGTATTGGAGGGTTTGAAAACAAGCACGGAGGTCTTCTCGATCATAGGGATTCTTCAAGCAAAACGGGAACCTGCAAACACACATGGAAAGAAACAAAACCCCACACTAATCTACAACACACTTATTAGAAGAAAAATAAAGATAGATAGATAACACGGGTTGCCTCCCGAGAAGCGCTTGTTTATTAACGAGTCACGAGCTTGACTCGCCCCCGAATTAGTTGTCCATGGGGAAAGATGGAGATCTGGGACATCCAAGGTAGGAATGTCCCCTCCATGGTAGAGCTTGATCCGATGCCCGTTTACCTTAAAGTTTGGACCATCGGGTTGGGATAACTCGACGGTCCCATAAGGAAACACTTTAGTAATAGTAAACGGGCGGACCGCGGGATTTCAACTTGCCCGAGAAAATCTTCAATCTAGAATTAAAAAGAAGAACACGGTCACCGACAAGGAATTCTGTTTTTGATTTTTCATCGTGTATCTTCTTTGTCTTTTCCTTATAGATCAAAGAATTCTCGTAGGCTTGATCACGAAGTTCATTTAATTCATTCAATTGAATCTTTCGGTGATCACCCGCAAGGTTTGAGATCAAAATTTGACCATTTCAAAGCCCAATAGGCTTTGTGCTCGAGCTCAATGGGGAGATGACAAGCTTTTCCGTACACGAGCTTATAAGGTGTACACCCGATGGGGGTCTTAAAAGCGGTACGAAAAGCCCATAAAGCGTCATCTAATTTGTCCGCCCATTTAGCTCGATGCTCACCAACGGTACGTTCAAGAATTCTTTTTAAGCCACGATTGGACACCTCTACTTGACCACTTGTTTGAGGGTGATACGAGGTAGAAAGCTTATGTTTTACACCATATTTTTCCATAACTTTAGAAAATTGATCATTGCAAAAATGAGTACCTCGATCACTGATTATGGCCCGAGGAGTTCCAAATCGGGAGAATAATTGTTTCAAGAATTTTACCACAACTCGGGCGTCATTCGTGGGTAAAGCTTTGGCTTCCACCCATTTTGACACATAATCGACGGCCACGAGTATATACTTGTTCCCTCGTGAAGACGGGAACGGCCCCATAAAGTCTATGCCCCAAACGTCAAAGATTTCACAAATTTGGATGGAATTTTGAGGCATTTCATCCCTTTGTGATATTTTTCCTTGGCATTGACATGAGTCACAATTTTTGACCATGTCATGGGCATCACGATAGATCGTGGGCCAAAAGAATCCAGAATCAAAGACTTTCTTGGCGGTGTAGTTCGGGCCATGACGTCCTCCGGTGGGACCATGGTGACAAGCTTCTAGAATATCCATAGCTTCTTTCCCGTCCACACACCGCCTAATAATTTGATCAGCACAGATTCTAAACAAATAGGGGTCATCCCAGAAATAATGTTTAATATCTTTGAAGAATTTTTTCTTTTGTTGAGATGACAACCCTTTAACAAGCACATTACCTGCTAAGTAGTTTGCAATATCGGCAAACCACGGGGTTTCATTTTCATTTTTAGAGAAATCATATTCAGGGACTCGTGTGGAAAATTATCGTTCATTTCCATATCGAGATCCCCTTTATGAGGATTTTCGAGTCTACTTAAATGATCAGCCGCTAGGTTCTCTGCTCCTTTTTATCGCGAATCTCGATATTAAATTCTTGGAGGAGGAGAACCCATCGGATCAATCTCGGCTTAGCGTCTTGTTTAGCAAATAGATACTTTAAAGCCGAGTGATCCGTATACACTATTGTCTTAGACAAGACAAGGTAAGGACGAAATTTCTCAAACGCATACACCACCGCTAATAACTCTTTTTTCGTAGTGGTGTAATGTATCTGAGCATTTGATAAAGTCTTACTTGCATAGTGTATAGGCTGAAAATATTTGTTCTTTCGTTGCCCCAAGACTGCTCCGATAGCAAAGTCACTAGCATCACACATTACCTCAAAAGGCAAGTCCCAGGTCGGGGCAACAAGAATGGGAGCTTCGGTTAATTTCGTCTTAAGATGTTCAAATGACTCCATACATTCTTTAGAGAACATAAAAGGAGTATCTTTTTCTAATAGATGGGTCATAGGCCGGGCTATTTTAGAAAAATCTTTTATGAATCTACGATAAAAACCGGCATGACCCAAGAAACTTCTAATTCCTTTGACCGTGGTAGGAGGTGGTAATTTGGAAATAACATCTACCTTAGCACGATCCACCTCGATACCATTCTTAGAAATCTTATGGTCGAGGACGATACCCTCTTTAACCATAAAGTGACATTTCTCCCAATTTAGCACAAGATTGGTGTCTTCGCACCTTTTTAGCATCATGTCTAAATGGAGAGGACAAGAAGAGAATGAATCCCCAACGACCGAAAAATCATCCATGAAAACTTCCATGGTTTTCTCAATCATATCATGAAAGATCGCCACCATACACCTTTGAAAAGTACCCGGGGCATTGCAAAGATCGAAGGGCATGCGACGGTAAGCAAATGTCCCATAAGGGCAGGTGAAGGTGGTCTTTTCTTGGTCTTGGGGATCAATGGGAATTTGAAAGTATCCAGAAAATCCATCAAGAAAGCAATAGAACTCATTTCCGCTAATCGTTCTAACATTTGGTCCATAAAAGGAAGAGGAAAATGGTCTTTTCGGGTGGCCTCATTCAACTTCCTATAATCAATACAAACTCGCCAACCCGTAACTAGCCTAGTAGGTATCAACTCATTATTATCATTCTTAATAACCGTCATACCTCCCTTTTTGGGTACGACGTGAACGGGACTAACCCAAGGACTATTCGAGATAGGGTAAATCAATCCGGCATCTAGAAGTTTGATAACTTCTGCTTTAATGACTTCATGAATTTTTGGATTTACCCTTATTTGATGTTGGACAGCAGTTTAAAGTCATCTTCCATCAATATTTTATGAGTGCAAAAATTTGGATTAATGCCTCTGATGTCAGAAATTTTCCAAGCGATTGCTCGCTTATGAGACTTTAAAACCTTGATGAGCTTGTCCTTTTCTTCACTCTCCAAGTCTTTAGCGATAATTACGGGTAACTTAGAAGTACCCTCTAAAAACGCGTACTCGAGGTGAGAAGGTAAGTCCTTGAGTTCTAGCTCAGGAGGTTCTTCAATTGAAGTTTTAGTCTTTTTAGTTTCAACGTTTTTAAGTTCTTTTGGAGGGGGATCTTTGGTAACATCATCATTCAATAATTGTTCAAGAAAAAGAATATCCCCCTCAGAATCGTAAATGCCATTATCAATTTCTGGAGAAATTGAGTCATCGAGAGCAAGAAACGCGTCGGTCTCCTCTAAGAGAAAATCACTATCCCGAAGGTTAGAGACGGGGAGAGAGAAGCGACGGTAGCATCAGAAGAGGGAGTGGGATCGCCACTCATGGGGTTAATGGACTTTTGTACGTTCAACACCTCATGAAAATGCTCCTCGCAAGAAGTGTCAATGACATCGATTCGATTGACGGATTCTTCTCCTTGCGTAAGAGGATATTTCGCGGTTTGAGCAATACTTAACACCAGTTTTCCATCCCCGACTCTAATAGTCAGCTCTTCTTCTTCCACATCGATTAGAACACGAGCGTTTTAAGAAAGGTCGCCCCAAGATGAGGGGGACGTAAGGATCGACATCATAATCAACAATAACAAAAGTCGCGGGAAGGTAAACCTCCCTACTTGTACGAAGACATCCTCAGCTATACCGAGCGGGTATGCAACCGTTCGGTTAGCTAACTCAATCGTCATATGAGTGGGAGTAAGTTCTGGTAATGATAGCTTTTTCCACACAGAAAGAGGCATTAGGTTGATGCTGGCTCCTAGATCGGCTAGGGCCATGCATCTCTCTATCTCACTAAAATCGCAAGGAATGAGGAATCTGCAAGGGTCTCCAAGTTTCTCGGGTAACTTTTTAAGGAGGACCGCTGAGCAATTCTCATTGAGAGGAGTATTCACCAATTCAAGAAGTTTCTCTTTGTTAGTTAAGAGATCTTTTAAAATTTTAGCATATTTTGGCATTTGAGCTAAAGCTTCGGCAAAACTGATATTGATGTGAAGTTTCTTGAACATTTGCAAGAACTTGTGGATTTGAATATCAGATTTGTCTTGAAGCTTATCCTTGTTCAACCTCGATGGATAAGGAATTGGAGGTTGATGAGGATTACGCTCAGGAATCTCATTTGATTTAGGAGAAGGAGTAGGTGGTTGGACAACTGGAGGTGGGACTCGTGCTGTACTTCCTGGACATGAATCGTGCACCTGGTCCATGGTAGTCTCCGGGTCTCGCTCCACCTCCTTAGAAGAAGAAGTAGGAGGAGGAGGTGAAGGAGATGAGGGTCCAACCAAAGTAATACCACTTCGTGTTGTTATAGCTTTCATTTCTTCCCTTGGATTTGGTATGGTGTTGCTAGGAAGCCCACCTTGATTTCCATGGGAAAGTAATTTAGCCATTTGGCCCATTTGTTCTTGCATTAATTTCATTGTAGCCTCGTGATTTCGATTTAATGCTTCTTGATTTCGGGTTTGAGTTTCTTGTTTCAAGATTAATTGTCTCAACAATTCATCCGTGGAAGATTGAATTGGAGCTTGATTTGTATTTTGAGGTTGAAAATGATTTTGATTAAAACCGGGCCTTGATTTTGATAAAATCCTTGGTTTTGATTATAATTGTTTCCTTGATTAAAATTCAGCCCACGGTTGTTTTGATTATAACCTTGATTTTGACGATTTTGGTATTGATTTTGGGTATTCTTGTTTTGATTATTTTGATTGTTTTGATTCAATTGATTTTGATTTTGATTGTTCGGTTGATTGAAACCGGGTGGTCCAAGGTAATTGTTAGAAAGATAGCTTAAGAGATTTCGGTTTCCTTGATTAAAGGTCCCCGAAGTAGCATATACGTCCTCTTGAGTGTAGCCACTGGCGGCTTGACACTCGTAATATGGATGTGGACCACCACAAGTCTCGCAGTTTTGATTTACTGCATGAACGGGATGAGAAGGTTTTTGCATATTATCAATTTGTTTTCCCATAGCTTCGATTTGTTTTGTAAGAGCGGCTAGGGCATCATTTTGAGATGAACTACCACTAGCACTCGAAGCTTGGGGTGTGTTCCTTGAGGTACGAACCTTTGCTTTGTTTTCTATGATTGTTAATGCTTCTTGGGTGTTTTTCATCAACAAATTTCCACCCGCAGCTGAATTGAGTGAATCTTGATCACTTTGATTCAACCCATTGTAGAAAGTATCAATTTGATGAAGGGGTGAAAATCCGTGATGAGGACATTTAGCTAGAAGCTCCTTGAAACGATCCCAAGCCTCACTAAATGTCTCCCCGAAGTTTTGATGAAAATTTGTGATGGCATTTCGAAGATTTGTTGTTTTTGAGGGAGGAAAGAAACGATTCACGAACTTGGAGACTAAGTCCTCCCAAGTTGTGATGGAGCCAGGAGGTTCCTTTTCAAGCCAAGTCCGGGCAGCTCCCTCAAGAGAAAAGGGGAAGAGAATCAATTTTATCACATTATGAGGAACTTGATTAATCTTTAAAGTTTGTGTGATTTTTGTGAATCTTTTTATGTGTGAGTGTGGATCATCATTCTCAAAACCATGGAATGAGATGCTTGTTATTAGATTTAACAAGTCGATTTTAATCTCAAATTGGTTTGCGAGAATGGCGGGCACGACGATAGCATCTCCAACACCTTCGATAGGTGCTTGGAGAAGCTCCTCCATCGGGCGGAGTTCATGACCCGCATTTTGATGAATGGGACCCGCAGGAGGCGGTTCCTGATTGATGTTTTGATTATTATTAACCATATTAAGTTCTTCAAAATTAAATAAATGTGAAGGATCACAACGATTTCTATTACGAATTAATCTTTCGGGATTAGTTAAAGGAGAATTTAATTCGTTTGAAGAAGATCGAGTGCTCATGCACTAAAAAGAAAGTGAATTGAAAAATATTTTTGGCTTTTTTGAAAATATTTTGAAAAAGGAAAATATTTTTGTGTTTTTAAAATTTTTAATTTTTTTGGGATTTTTGAAAATTTGCAAAAATTAACTTTTCGGGGAGAAAAGGTTCTTCAAGGCACCAAACTTAAAACAAAACAAAAAAATCGTAACACCTCTCCCCGGTAGCGGCGCCAAAAACTGATTCGTTATTTTTGTAGCAAATGGCAGTTTTAAAATTTGTATTCCCGATTAAGAATCAATCACTACTTGAGGACAAGTAATAATCAACCTTCCGGATGTCGTATTCCTAGGCGAGAGATGAATTGAATTTTATGTTTTTGTTTGTTCGTTGTAAACGATGCTTGATTATCGTTTTGGTTTATGTTTGGTTTTGTAGGCTAATTTTTAAAACTTTTAATACTAGTTAAATAAAGAAACTGTTTTAAGTGAGATAAAAATTAAACTAATAGCAAATAATAGATACCGACTAAAAATATATGATAAAAAGCTATGCTTGTCAAGTATGGTGAAAAGTTCATTAAGTGTGGATTTTTCTTTAAAAGCACTAATGTAATTAATACCCGTCGAAACAAATTATTTTCTCACAACATTGGCTTATATTGAAAACAATTATTTTTCGGGGTAAAAATTAGTAGACTTGAAATAACTAATTATACTAACGGCTTTTGCCCGTTAAAATAACCAACTACTCAAATCATCGATTATCCGAAAATTATTAATTAACAACCCTTAATTATCCGTTTAAAAAGTAGATTTTTCTCACAACGTTGGTTTATATTGAAAATCCTACTTTTTATCTAGATAAAATCTACTTGGTTAAATAGTTAAAATCCTTAACGGCTTTTGCCCGCTAAAGTTTCTAAAAATCAAACCAAGTAAACCAAAGGCTACCAATTAATAATCTCTAATATTCCACACTTAATTTCACAATTCACCAATCACTTAACAAGCATAATAAAAATCTACTCACTACTAGTCATAAGTAAACCAACAAAGATAATAATAATAAGCTCAACAAACATCATTTTTCCACAAGCTAAAAGAGAAAGTAAGGAAAATAGAACCCGATCTACAATACGAGACGAATAAAACCACCCGATTTTATAAACTTATCAAACCCTAAAGTTTACTTCTTTATAAGCTTTAATAAAACCAAATATTTAATAAAGTTTGTGACTTTATTAACTAATTAGCTTATTAAGACTAAAAAGCTTTAAACTTTAGTTAATAAGTAAGCTTATAAAACCCTTAAGCTCCTCGCCTTAGGTTGGAAATGATGAGAAACTAAGCAAGATCACAACTTTATCAAAGGTTAGAGAATAAGCAATATTATGGATCAAATAAGCTATGGAAAAGCTTATTGATCTAAAAAGCACTAAACTTTAAACAAAATAAGCAAAGAAAAAACTTAAAGATTAGATCCAATATCCACCCAAAACTAAATGGTTCAAATCCGAAGATTAAACATGAGTTGGGTATATTTAAGGACTAGGTCTAAATAACTAAGCTATAGAAGAAAATAAGCTAAAGATAAGCTAAAAAGATTAAAACTTTTTTTTTATTTTTATTTTTTTTATAAAAGAAGTTGAAAAAGAAAATAAATCTAAGTAAATAAAAGAGTTTTTGAAAAGAAACTAAAAATAAAAAGTGCTTATTGAATAAGCTATGTGAAAAGCTTATCCAAAAAGCTAGTCTTTTATGTCTAAAAATAAGCTATAAGGAAAAGCTTATTCAAGATAAAAAGATATGTAAAAAGCTTAAAATGAAAAAGCTATAAGAAAGCTTATCACTAAAAAGCTAATCTAATAAACCACAAAAAGCTAATAAGCTATTATGGCTTATTTAGATAAGAAAAAGAAAAAAGAGAAGAAAGGAAGAAAGATGAAAAGGGAATAAGCACTTAAGTAAACTCAAACATCATCTTTCATTAATAAACAAAAGATTACAATAAGTCTTTAAAAATAAGCTACTACAACAATAATAAGCACTAAAATATAAAGCTAAAAATTAAAAAAGAGTGTGTGTAAAATTAATGTGTGAATGATTCCCCCTTCTCGGATCATGCAATGCTTGTATTTATAGCCAAAATTATTCTCGACCCTTCCTATCAAATATCTCCTTCGATACCATTCGGTGGACACGTGGGACGCATTTGATGGCTGGAGAAATGGTGGAGCGAGTGGTATGGCAGTACAAGAACAATACACGCGACCTTAGTTGAATTAATTATGGAATGTGATGTTCACGTGCTAGAGACAATAGCAATTCATCAAATGTAATCTTGTCACTTGCCACGTGGATATGGACAGCCAGTAGGACTTGCAACATGAATGGGCTTGTGATGCAAAAACGAAATATAAAATAAATATTGCCACAAGTGGGATTGGAACTCTTGACCTCTTGCTTTGTAAGCATGCACCGAACCATTAGACCAAGAGCCTTTTTGTGTTAACTCTTTGCATTTAATTCTTTTTAATGCTCTTTTACTTGATCCAAATTTTAGCCATTATCTTTAAAAATATAATCTTCGTTCGAGCTCCGTTTGATCCTTCAACTTTTCTTCCTTTGCCTCGATGCTCCAAATCAAATAGCCACTTGAATCGATATTTGTGCTCTTTCCAATGGTGTGCTCGGGTAATCATTATGACTTCTTTTGAACTTCGAAAAACATGAAAATGTCGTTGAAACTCATCCGAAAATCACCGTTTTTGCTTTGTTTTCAAACCCTTGTACCTGCGAGACATAATAACACAAATCCAACATATTTGCAATATAATTTGACATATTTCATGGTTATTAGTCCGATTTAGCATATTTTTTAGATATAAAATGATGTTTATTTTAGCACTCATCAAAGTTGTTGATCCAGAAGATTCTCGAGAATAATCAGGACATTCCTTTGAGACTTGATGGCCCCAACCATCACTCTGAGTTGTTTGAGTCTATGTTAAATGCTGTCAGATTTAAAGACTCATCAACAAAGAAACAAGGGCGTTATCTTGACTGACGCTTCTCACGGATGATATTAAAAGTCTTCCATCGTATTCACGATACCAAGAAGTAGTGACTTTAGGCAAAGTCGATTTTATGGATGAAAAGCCTTCAGCCATTCTAGTCAAGAAGACCAGAAGATCAGGAAGTGCTGGAAGTGCAAAGCCGGGAGTGGCCTTAAGTATCCTAAGAGGAATCCTCCTCGCAAAAGAAAAGTTCCATCAAAGGGTGCCATTCCTAATCCTCAACCGGCACCTAAATTAGAGGATGAAGACTCTCCGAGGATCTTGTATTTGAAGAGGTGGTTCTTATTCACAAAACTCAAAAGATGAAACAACCTCACTGAGGTTAGAGGACAAACCACTCATCCCAAAAGCAGACAAGGGAAAAACACTAGTTGCTGAGGAAGATGAAGAAAGCTCTGATGATGAACCTAAGGATGAAGAAAGAGAGTACCACAAGACTCTCAAAAAGCTAAGGTTAAAGCATGTCGCTATGGATTTTAATCTTCAACAAACTCATGGCCTGTACAGCCCCGAGGTTCTAGTGGTAGTACACTAATCACACCCCTCGATGGTTAATCAACCCGATAAGTGGCTGGTACCACCACTCACGAATCAACAGAGCAAAGCAGCAAAGAGGATGAAATCATCTTGACTTTGAAGAAGAAGATTGGTGAGAAGGATGAAAAGATCACCGATGAAGATATTGAGGGAGAGCACTAGGGAAAGAATTTGAAGAAAAGCTCGAGCTAAAGAAGAAGAGCTAAAGATCAAGAAGAAGCCGATAATTATCTTAAAGATAATCTGAACACAATCTGAAGAAACTGGAAAGCCACCAAAAGACCAGAGCCATCTCATGACTCATCATCTCGTTCATCTCCACCACCATCCAAAGATGCTACCACCAGATCAACATCCAAATTAGTCAAGAAACCCGCCAACACTTGGATATCACGTGCTAAGACCGAATTGTCAAGGCTTCGGCAGGCAAACAAGGAAAACCACGCAGTTAACAAGAAATTGAATCGACTTGCCGACAGAGTCAATTACTTCGAATGTGATAAACGAGTTCTCGGAAGAAAGACCAGATCAACAATTTCTCAACGAGACATACATGGTGAAATGGACAAGACAATTAGGGACTACACTCATAAGTTCCTCCTCGACACTATCCCTGGAGTCACAAGAGAGATGTTTGCCAGACAACTCTACCCACATCTCATGTCATTGGTCAAGCATACACTGTCTAATACCCCTGCAGTAATGGAAATCAAACTAGTTCCGTCTCCAGTTGTCTCTGATGCTGAATTGATCTCCAAGCTGGTTATGCAAATGTCTCAACGATCTGCAACTTTCACTTCTGAAGCTAAACTTTTGAGGCATTACTAGAATATCAACTCAAGACATCTTGTGAAGAGTCACCGGTAATGTTAGCGACCAAGAAGGACGATGATCTTTGACAAGGATTCGAGCCTAAACGTCCAAAAGCGGTGAATCCTCATCCATTCCTCCACCACCCCAAAAGACCACCACTACCACACGATATGCTTAATGTCCTCCTGCATCGGATAAACCTCGGGTCTCTGAGTCCTCACCACCAAGCCACATAAGAAAAAGTCTACCAAAGTTGTATCTTGGTTGGATGAAGATGACACGAAGAATATGACGGTTTTCCAAGCTTGTTGATGCCACCCTCAATTCGGAAGGCCAAGAACTGGTGTCACACCCCAAATTACCTTTTTGCGGAATGGAATTCTGGGGATTATTGTCATAGCATCACAATCTACAGTTATATTGAACGACCTAAAGTGTCGTTTGGAAAATACATAAAGCGATTTAATAAAATAATCATAGTTTACAAAATATAGGTCCCAAATGAAATCAACATGTGCGGAAAATAAGTTTGGTACAAGTCAAACGATGTTTTAAAAATGTATAAATCCCATGTGAGACGCGTCGTCATCGCGACTTTATGATATGTCCACATGCAAACCATGAAGTGAATGCCTTAGTTACCCGAAAATACATTGCTAAAAGTGTCAACACAAAGGTTGAGTGAGTTCATAGAGTTGTTGAAAATGTTTAATGCGACTACCACAAGTATAAATTATGTATGACAAATATGTCACAAAAAAAGTTACAATTGCTATAAGTCCATGACACCGAAACTAGACTGATCATGATGTTAAGCCTCAACTATGAGTGTTTGCCAAACAACTCAAATAATGATATTAAATGAAATGCATCCGTTTAACCCGTTGGAATCCACCAACCCGGATGGAGGAGTCACCCTCGATAGATCTATCCACTCACCTCGCTTCTATGAAATTAACGGTTCATGTTATATAATGGGGACATTCAATTGGCATGAGGTAACTTAAGCAATGTAAAGAATTTGATATACTTGGTATCGTAATAAAAATGATGTGCAATGTATTCTCCCCCGTAGGTTTGAAATAAAGTAAAAACTTGAATAAATCGGGGCTATGAAAACTCACTTGTTGCAATGATAAAGATAATGTAATGGCAATATGAAATGGGCAACCTCTGACCGTGACCTATTATGAATGATATGTTCTAATGTAAATCGTGAAACAATTTCGTGCATGCAAATCCACATGTAATCTATACCACTTGCACGCTTTTGAAAATAGAATTTATCATCGAAATATATGTTTATGACATCTCGTCATGTTATAAAATATTTTACAAGTATTTACGTTGAAATGATATCTTACGATAATCATTTAATGATTTATTGTGAAATTATAACTTTTCGTCGTAAAATAATGTCGTTGAAATTTCATGAAAGTGACAAAATGGCCTCGAAAAGCTAGTCGTAAAATGGTGCACGTCGAGTGTTAGGAAACGAACTCAACGGTTTTGGGAAGCTTGTATCATTATCTCAAAGTTTAAGCATTTAAGTTTTCGTCCTAGAGGTCTCGATCATGGAGAAAAATATAGGTAAAGTAGGGTATTTGTGTCCAGAATATTGTTTAAGGATGGTTTTCGGCAAAGTTTAAGTGACCGTATTTTACTCGTTACAACTCGGCTTGACAAACGGTCGGACATTTTGGAAAATAGGCTAGGTGAACTTACTTTTACTAGAAGACATCGTGTTATAAAAATTAATACGTCCATGTTAAAAACGACCCTCAACATGGTCCTTTGTGGCCGTAATATTTGTCTAATAGAAATATATTAGTTTTTCTTATATAATAAAGTTACGGCAACTTTGTTAAATCGCATGTAATTTAATCGTTACAAGTCCGTTTTCTACGTTTTATATGTCCTCGGAATCGTAATAATATATACTAATATATTTTGATAAGTCGACACATTTTATAACGCTTAAGACTCATTTTTGACTCGTAAAAAGTCAGAGATTACATGCTGAATTTTCTGAAACAATTAGTTTTTGTCGTCAAACTTGAAAAATTCATAACTTCTTCGTTATAACTCCGTTTTAACCCATTCAAGCGACCACGTTTTCGTTTTAAAGTGTATTTTCTAAATATCTAGGCCAAAAAATTTTATCTACTGTCGAAAATTCCAGATTTCAAAAATATGGACAGACCCTTAAGTAAACTTGTCGAAATGAGTTTTTCTCGCGCAAAACCTATTCTAACCAATTCAAAACAACTCCGAAGCTATTCTAATCCTACCATACACCTTCTTAGGGTGTCATGGGTTCCTAGACATCATCAAACATGATATGTTTCAAAGGATAATTTATAGGATGATAAAACATATAATAAGTAATAAAAAGACTAAAAGTGGTATAGATTCATATGTAACATGCATGTTTTCTTGCAAAACTAATGAAATAACATTAATATGGATATGAAAGAATTATAAAGATCATGAAATGCTTACTTGAATGATTTATGAATTTTTGAACAAAGTATGCTTAATAATCTTGAGGTTTTTATTTCAAAACCTTAACAAGATCACTAATAGAACTTAAATAAACACTTGAGCTAGAAAAATTTATGGTTTCTTCATGTTCTTCTTGTATGGCCGGTTCTAGGATGAGAAAGAGAGAGATATATGAGACTTTCACCTTTTGAAAATGTTTAGTATGTGTTCTATTATTAGGATAATAATTGATAAAGTAACTAAATATCTAACATGAAGAAAAGGTGTACACTTAGGTGTTATTTTATTTAATGAAAAAGAGTGACAAAGGAGGGGGATGTCGGCCAACAATAAAGTGTGGAAGAGTTTTGGGCTTTTGTGGATTAAAAGTATTATTTGTTATATATAATGTGTATTTAATAAGTAAAAGTAATTATTTAGTGTAGCGTTGGCTAGAAGTAAATTTTAACGGAACAAAATAAAATATTTCTAAGTCCTAAAAATTATAAAAATACATTTCTTACATGAGTTGAGTGAAATAATAATTATCGAGTTGCATTTACAAAAACCGTCGTAAATATTTATACATAACATTTTGTATACAAAATAAATTGAAATCATCGGGTAAACTAATAATATAATTTTTATAGTCTTAAAATGAGTATAAAAATATATTAAGATTATTTTTGGAAGTGTCGGATAAATGTTTCAAAATAATGTTTACGCGATAGCGTTTATTTAATAGGAAAATAGACGTTTAATGTAAAATGCAGAACCATGCATGAATTAATATAATGATAATGATGCTAATGATATGTAGACTAAACCTAGTCTATATGAAATGTCCTTGATGATTGTTCATGAATTCACAGCCAAACCATTAAGGTTACGCTTGAATTTGATAAATAGCGTAGTTTACGATAAATGATGAAATAGTGAAACTTTTAAAGTTTGTAAAATGACCTAAATTACGAGTTGTCACATTCGCCAACCAAAAGGAATTGATCCCAAATGAATTCAGTCCATGTTAGGTTCTACGATGTTATCGGTGAAAGGTGAGGATATTTGGGCGCTCGGGTCGTCGGTGCCCACATTTTTACGAATCGTATTAGCGCCTTTCCAAGACGGGACGTTGAACATATATTTGTTGCCAACTTGAAATTCTAATGGTTTGAAACTTATGGAACATACTTCCAATATTTTTGCGTCAGATATCGACATAGCTTATCTAGCTATATGTTGTTACTTTTGTGATTTTGATCGTTCGATCACTTTGTTGTTTCATGAATAACTTATGGACTTGTGAGTTAAACTTTCCTGGTTTTGACCCGTTAATAAGTGATTGACACCTCGACCATAGAGTGCCTCAATGGTGCCGCTTTTATACTGGTGTGATAACTATTGTTGTACGAGAATTCGATCAATGGCAAATGATTTGCCCAACCATTTCCAAAATCAATCACACATGCCCTCAGCATATCTTCTAATGTTTGAATTGTCCTTTCACTTTGACCATCGGCTTGTGGATGATATGTTGTGCTCATCTCTAATTTGGTTCCAAATGAATCTTGTAATGATTTCCAGAAGTTTGAAGTGAATTGACTATCTCTGTCGGAAATGATGGAAATTGGTGCACCGTGCCTTGAGACTATTTCCTTGACATAAAGTCTAGTAATTTGTTCCATGAGATAAGTCTCTCTAATTGGTATGAAATGGGCTGATTTGGTAAGACGATCGACGATTACCCATATAGCGTCGTAACCTCCCGATGTCTTAGGAAGTTTCGTGACAAAGTCCATCGTAATGCGTTCCCATTTCCATTGGGAAATTTCTGATTGTTGGAGTAACCATGAAGGTTTCTGATATTCGACTTTTACCCTAGAGCAAGTAAGGCATTTGCTAACGTACGTGGCAATTTCCGCTTTCATGTCCGGCCACCAATAAAGTTTCTTGAGATCCTGATACATCTTATCAGAACTCGGGTAAATAGAATACTTTGACTTATGCGACTCATGCATAATCAATTTTCGTATCCCGCCATAAAATGGTACCCACATTCTATCCTTGAAGCATAATACTCCATCTGCTCTCTTTACAAAGCTATTTGCATTATCGGGCATACCATAAAGCTTTTCACTTGGTCGGCTTTCCTCCTTGAGTGCCTCGATTTATGCCTCGAGTATTTTTGATGGTAAAGGTGAACTGATCGTCATTCCTAATGATCGGACTCTTAAAGGTTTGGGTCTTTCTTTCTGGCTAAGAGCATCAGCCACAACATTGGCTTTTCCGGATGATACTTGATTTCACAATCATAATCGCTGAGTAATTCCAACCAACGACGTTGTCTCATGTTAAGTTCCTCCTGATCAAGAACATATTGTAAACTCTTGCGGTCCGTAAACATGCTTTGTGCACTTTGTACCGTAAAGGTAGTGTCTCCAAATCTTGAGTGCAAAACTACTGACCCCAACTCAAGATCATGAGTGGTGTAATTCTTCTCATGAACCTTAAGTTGTCGAGAAGCATAAGCTATCACCTTCTCGTTTTGTATTAATACAGCTCCAAGCCCTTTATGTGAAGCATCGCAGTATACAACGAAGTTCTCAATTCCTTCGGGTAGTGCCAAAATTGGCGCACTGCAAAGCTTTTGCTTCAACAACTGAAAAGCAGCTTCTTGTTTCTTTCCCCATTCGTACTTCTTGTTTTATAGTGTCAACTTGGTCAAAGCTTTAGCTATCTTTGAAAAACCTTCGATGAATCTTCGGTAATACCCGGCGAGTCCTAGAAATTGTCGGATTTCCGTAGGATTTGTTGGAGTAGCCCAATCTTTTATGGCTTCAATCTTTGCAGGATCAACTTGTAGTCCTTGACTATCAATGACATGACCAAGAAATTGTACTTTACGGTTCCAAAAATCACACTTTGAAAATTTGGCATACAACTTCTCATTCTTGAGTAGTCCTAAAATCGTTCTTAAATGCCCTTCGTGCTCTTCTTTGCTCTTTGAGTAAATCAATATGTCGTCGATGAATACTATAACAAACTTGTCCAAATACGGTTTGCGTACCCTATTCATGAGATCCATGAATACTGCAGGTGCATTAGTTAATCCGAACGGCATTACTTGAAACTCATAATGTCTATAACGTGTTCTAAATGCCGTTTTCGAGATATCCTCCTCCCGAACTCTAAGTTGATGGTAACCTGACCTTAGGTCAATCTTTGAGTAGATACTAGAGCCTTGCAACTGATCGAACAAGTCGTCGATTCTAGGGAGTGGGTAACGATTCTTCACCGTTAACTTGTTCACTCTCTATAATCTATACACATTCTGAAGGATCCATCTTTCTTCTTCACAAACAAGACCGGTGCTCCCCAAGGCGAGGAACTTGGCCTAATGAATCTTTTGTCTAAAATTTCTTGCAACTAATTAGACAACTCTTGCATTTCTGATGGTGCTAGACGGTAAGGCGCTCGTGCAACTAGTGCAGCTCCGGGCACTAAGTCAATATAAAATTCTACTTGACGTGCCGGTGGAAGTCCTGGAAAGTCTTCGGTAAAGACTTCAGGAAATTCTCGGACAATTGGTACATGCTCAAGTCGTTTCTCTTCCGACCTCTTCTCGGTTATATGTGCTAAGAAAGCATAACAACCTTTCTTTATGTACTTCTCCGTCTTGATGCATGATATAATACTGAGTCTAGTTCCACTTCATTACCCGAATGATCAAAGTTTGGCCGTTGTAAGGAAGATGAACAACTTTTTCATCACAAATGATTCTTGCACGATGTTTGGATAACCAATCCATGCCGATGATGACGTCGAAACTACAAAGTTCTACGTGCACAAGGTCTATATTGAAGGGATGATTTAGAAAATTGAGTGTACAACCACGGACAATGGTGTCGGTGCTAATTAAGTTACCATTAGCTAATTCAATATTGTATGATGTGTCTAATGGAATTGTTCTCTCTCGCTCTAACCATTGAATGGTATAATGAGTCATGATATGTACTAGTGAATTCAAAGGAATCTTAAAATGATTTTCAGAAGTCTAAGGTGAATCGAATAGCTTGTAATAGGTACAACTGGAATTGATACCACGTGTCATGTCAATTTCAAAATGTTAAATCATCGAAAAGGACCTTATAGAAAGGAATAGATTATGGGTAACATTTAGCGATTCCTCGCGTTTCTAGTTCTAGCGAATGACATTACTTGAGTCTTACTTGCCTAAGGTGCTTAGTTTCCATGACTAAAATGTTTATTGTTTGATTATCGAAGTGTTTCCATACTCTATGTTGTAAAGTCACAAAACCTTAAATGTTTAAGTGATGTGGTGTAGTGGTTGATTTTCAAGATTTCTTTCGATATTGAGTGCTTCTAAGATATTTCATCACTTAGATTGTTATCATGCTAGCAAGCAAATAGATATCAGCTCATACTATGTCAAAGAATGTTTGTTCTAATTTCACTTGTAGATGGGGAGTCATTCATTGTCCGATATGTTCAAACCTGTTGCATCTCTTGATATGGAAGTGAGGTTACTTGGAATTTCTAAGGAACACAATGCCTTAGGGGAAGTTTATATTGATAACCTTAATTTAACCAAATTTTCCTTTAAGAGAAACTCATTGTAGGAAAGTTCACATATTGTTGAGGCCATGTTTAATGGAATGTTCTGCGGCCTCGGCTAGAGACTTGGTTGATCCCTTTAGTGTTGCTTAGTGTGTATACGCCCGTCTTGAATCTTGTAACTTGGTCTAGCTAGTACTTTTGAAATGATATAATTTGACTTCTAGTCCAAAATAGTGGTTCGGAATGTCTCGTCATGTCTTAAGATTTTTATTGAGTTTTGAAATGTCTTACTATATACTTATAGTCCTTGGTGGTAGTCCTAGAATGCTTTCATTGTTTTCTTGTATCGAGGAATCCTCCTCATAGATGGTATAGGAAGCCTTTCCTAAAAGGTCACAGCGTCAAATTCTAACTTATCGGTTGAGTGAGGGATGAATGGCGTAAGCTTCTATAGAGTGTTAACAAAAGAAATGTTTATGAACAATTTATCTGATTACAAAGCTTTGCTTTTGAGTGAAGATTGTTTTAAAAGATTTGAAATGATGCTTGTTACTTTCATGACATAATTCTTCTGATTATACATAGGTGATCAGGCCATGTATAATCGAGGACAAATGATGTGATGCTTGGGTTTGTTGAAATGGTATTATGTTCCTTCGAAGTTTTAAATGGTATTCAACGTTTTGTTTTGTAAGATAATGGCTCAATAATTTTTCAGAGTAACATGAAAATCGTTTAGCATGATGGTATTAAATAGTTGATAAAAGACTAAAACCAATTGATAGGTGGTAACAAAACAACTTGTTTTAAAACTTTATGAAACAATGTTTCTAAGATGGTGTAAAATAGCTCGAAATAAAATTAAGTGAAATAATTTCATGAAATGGTAGCAAAATAACTTGAAATATAATTTGTTGAATGGTTTGTAGGATACACGGGGAAACCTCATAGAATGGTAATAGTCTTCTAATTGGTCAAGAATAAAGTTGGCCTAAACCCTAGTAAGATAGTGAGGTATCATCGCGAAATGATTGAAAATTGGGCACTTGGAATAAGGAATGAAATAAACAAAGGTTATGATTATTGTGGAGATAATAAATGATACAGATTACATTAGCTAGAAAGGTACTTATTATCAGTTCCTGTTGATGGTCTAATCGTGTTTCAAGTGTAGGAGTAGTAGGCGGTTGATTCCTCCGGGAAGAGATCAATAATAAGAAGTTGTAGTGATGTATACGGGTAACTCAAACGTGTTAGGTTTCAGCACCGAGATCGTTCCGAACGAGGGTTGAATGGAATTTCCAACTCACGTCGCGATTATCGGGATTTGAATGGGAAAAGGGGATAATTTGAAATTATCTAAACTACGGGACAAGGGAAGCATAAAAAGGGAAATTACACTACGGGAAATCCTAAATACGCAAATTAAACTAAAACGTATTAAACGAAACGTAAATAAAATGCAACTACGTCTAATCTAAATCCTAAAAATAATCTAAAATTACTCTCTAACTAAGAATGATATTTAAAAATTAACTAAGAATTAAAACTAATTTTATGATTTTCTAGAATTTATTTGAATTAAAAACTAATTTTAGACTTTTAAAACTAATTAAAAATACTAAAAATTATGAAAACAAAAGTGAAAATTATGAAACTATTTTTCAAAAATCTAAAATAACTCAAAAGATTATTCAAAACTGGAATCACATTTTTTTGACTTTTTATGAATTAATTATGAATTTAATACTATTAAAAACTAATTAAAATGCTAGAAAATACTAATTAATATGAGAAAAATCTGGAAAAATAATTTTTTTGCTTTTTATAATTTTCTTAATCTATGAAAATTGAAAACTTATTTTTTAGAAGCTTTTCTGATTTATCTGTATTAAAAGCTAATTAAAATACCTTAAAAACTGTTTTAAATCAAGAAAAATAGTAAACAAAGTCTAAAAATTATGAAAAATTCAGGAAAAGTTTAAAATATTATCCTAATTCTATGAAAAATATAAAATACTAGGCTTATTTGTGAGAAATGAGAGGCGATGTGTAACACACTATGAATAAGCACTTAATAATAAGCTATAAGCTCCTATAGTGAACCAAATGATACTAGACAGCTAAATAAAGCTAAAACTACTCAAAGGCAACCTAAATGAACTAATCTAAACCTCTAAAGTGCAAGCTATAATGAAATGACTAGATTGACTATATAAAATGAAAGCAGTTTCCTACTAACTATAAAAGCTAAAACCACGGCTTATTTAGTAAACCAAATTGAAAACCAAAAGTTGATAACTCAAGATCACACATTAAGTAATAAAAGTGGACCAGTTTGGACCCTAGATACTTAATATGAGACCCATGCAAGATGTGCAAGATCCTGCTTCACACTCGTTTACTCGAGTGTGACGAGAGGAAAACTAACCCTAATAGCGGCTTATTTGGAAACACTATAGAAATTCAAAAATTCCACAAAAATAAGCTTCGAACTTGACCAATTAAACTTGTTTATCTTAGAATTTTCGCAGTTTTGACGAAATGAGCCAATTAAAATCTACAAAGGTTTTGTAAAAGCTAAAGTTTTTAACTTTGACTTTTTAATAGAGTTGATAATTTTGACTTTTGTGAGATTTAATCTCTAAAACCAGATTGATTATGATCTAATAAGCTATAATGCAACTAGAATTAGCTACTCTAATGATTTGTAAACCTACTAAAGATTCCTATAACTATAAATGAGACTACAAAAGCTTAATGAAAAGGATTTTGACTATTAGTGAACAGTTACGAAAATAATGATCAAAATAGCCTCAATACACCTAAAAGCGATTCTATGACTAAACTTATCTCTTTGAATAAACCTCAAGCTCGGTTAAATCCTAATGCCAAGCAGGTCCTTAATGAGTTTAATATGAAACTTATTCTAACTTAACCTATACTTATAATCTAAATCAGCAAACAACCATGATCTAATATACAGAAATGAACTAATAAATGCATAACTAACAATAATAATCAACAACTTAGACTAAATTAGATTATGCATGCGACGTGATAATATAGATGAATGAAATAAGTACTCTAAGCAGTCGGCTTATACATAGCTTATAAGAACCAAACTATCCTATGCTAAAATAAATCCAATTCCAATCCTTTCTGCATCAACAATCCATCCAAAACGCAGCTCATCCATTCAACTTAGATGTGCAGATTAATATTTTTATTTGTAGAGAAAAGTATTAGGTAGAATCGAGAGTAAACATAAGATAAGCTTCATCGAGAAAACTTTATAGAGATTTGTAAATCATTAATTAACAAATTTAAATTAAACTCAAAAGCAGAATTAACAAATGAGATTTAAAGCGAAAATTACTTCATCAATGAAACTTGAGTACAAGAAATTTAAATACAGAATTTAAACATTAAAACAATTAAAAACTACTCGGAACTACTCTATACTACTCTAATCTACTTTTTATAACAATGAAATGAAAGGGCTATATATAAGTAGGAGCTTGAGGTGGAAGCTTCAAGAAGAAGCTGATTTATTACTTTCTTTGGACGAATAACAGACCTTTAGATCATATTTGTGAGGTGTTTGCCCAATCAAATGCTCCATTTGTACACGTTGGCTATCTTGCGAGGTGTACACCTTGACCGTTGTGGTCTTCTAAACTCACTTAAGTGGGGGTTAACTTCGGGGTAAATGGACATGAGGGTGAAAAACTTGATTGACAATGGGGTTTTACCTTTGTTTGGCAGCGTTTGGGTATTTTTTATGTTTGTTTTGATTTGTTAGGGTTAAATGGGGGTACAGGGTTGGGAATTTTGGTATATAAGTGAAATGGGTAAACGGGTTGGGTAAGTGGGATACGAAGGTATATATTGGACGGGGTATAAGTTGTTGGACTTGGTTTGGGCTTTTTGGATTTTTGGGTTTGTGTAATGTTTTGGACATAGGATTAGCATTGAATCCATTTAGTATTCTAAGGACCAAACATGCAAGCGAATTCGAGGGACCAAGGCTGTAAATTTTGAAAATATCTTTCAAGGGCCATTGTTGTCATTCTCAAATAAACCAAGGGCTGATTTTGAAACTTTTGAAACTTGAGGGTATTTTCTGTCATTTGTTGAAAGTTAGGGATACATTTGACATTTTTTCAAACTTTGATCAAATCTTCACAAATCATCCTCAGAGATTAGAAATCTCCATAAATGCAAAATTCGACCTTCCGGTCAGCTTAAGCTCTCTTGATCTCGTGCTCGGTTTTTAATCGATTTGGCTTCTTTGTGTTTAATGAATATCCGTACTGCACAAGCAAAAACTCAAGAAACACGAAAATGTTAGCAATAAACGGCTCTTTCTTGGTTATTTTGGGTCAGTTTTGATTATGAAAGGTATGTGTTTTAGCACATACCAAAATACCCCAACGAGACCATTGTGTGCGTGTCCCCGCATAATGCAATCAACTCACGCTTCTAAAATCAAGGATTTCAATCTCTTTCTACTAAACCTATGAAGAAGTAGCAAAGATTCCTCAAAAGAGATTAAGAAAGCCTTAATTCTAAAAGCGCCCGTTTACCTTATATTTCACATGTATATATTACGATTAAGCACAATCGGTTATGAGTGACGGTTTGTTGAACTTTCATGTCGATCAATAACTCCAACATTTTTCAATCAATACGTTAGGATCACGGGTAAAGAAAACACAACAGTGAAGTGACCATACGGATAGAATACATCGTCCCTGATTTTTCACAAGTCCCAAACTAAGCGTAAAATCGAAATCATTGTTAAATATGACTCTAGATGCTAACACTACCCATGGAAGTTACTTGTGTAATTAACTTTTGCTCCCATTTTCCTATTTGCCTCTAGAATTTTTTATTTTTGTGAGGAATGAATTTCTTCAAGTTTCTCATTTCGATAACTTTTATTCTGATAAAGATATAAAGCTAAGTCGATAATTAGTTATCCACCTTCCCTCGAAAACCATTGCACACAAGAATGAGGTCCACATCAAGGTCCTAATTTCACACGATTTAGGGAGAATATCCTTTTTATGGTGACCGAGACAACTCATCTACGAGTCCAGAGACAGAAGCTTTATTTAGACATCTCCGGATCAGTTTGGCTTAACACTATTTTGGCACATTTGCATTTTTGCAATTGGGCCCTTGGTCTTTTAAACTACTAACTCAACGGGATTACCGTTTAATCAGAAGTCTTATTATGACTTTGGATTTTCCTCTGCCTTTATAGAAGTCTACAACAACTTTTATAGCTTTGGATTTTTAATTTAAAACATTTGGGCTTTATTTCATGTTAATTTTTGTGCCAAACTCCAAACCCTACGGCTTTATAACAATAGAAACAATAGCGACAAACTATCAGGAATCAGTTGTCTATTACACGTAACAAGAAGCAGTACCTCGATGTGTACCCAACTCTCATGGGCAAAGATTCTCTAAAGAAGACCAAGAACTAACTATCGCCAAAAACTCAACATCTCTAATTATTATTAGACAAATATAGGGTGAAACAATTTTGTGGGAACAAAAAGCCATAAGTACCTTCGATGGCTCTAAAGAGAACCAACTACTCCACGCTTAGCATCTAAACTCATAAGTAAGTCTATCATTCCTCGATCTCCGCAAATTTAAAATCCCAAATAATGAGATCCGCGGATGCTTAGCCGATAATTTATAGATTATCTATGGTTAAGGGAACAAGCTAGGGCTCAACACGCCCGGTCAAGTCAGAATTCTATTCCTACTCTCACCAGCGGAAAGTCAACAAGGTGTCAAAACATATATTAACTTAGCTAATGCTTCGTCTAATTAATCCCAAGTCATGCATATTTAAAATCACTCAGGGAAACTTGCAAAATCTTAGCCTTGTGAGCTAGAATTCGCATTTTTTAGCTTCTTATCTAAGAGACTAGCAAACTTTTCAATCAAAAAGACTTAACAAAAGCTTCAAAATTTTTTAAAATTTTCTCATTTTTGCACAATTTTTATTTTCTAAGGAAAAACGGGGTTGTGAGAGTACACGACCAAAAATAAGCAAGTGCGGTCAAATCAAATCGAAGATTACCCTAACCCAGACTAAAACAAAACATTGTCCTCAATGTTTAAAGGCAAGGGTATCAACGAAAATCTAAAAAGCCGTTTATAAAGTATGCTCAAAGATAAACGTTAGTCGATAAGATTTCGGATATCGGTTTTCCTTCAGCATCGATCATGAAACTCGAGTTAGAGAAAATGACAAACTTCGAGCACGAGAGTCTTCATATCGGGAACATCCTAAACACAACAACACAAACAACCAAACAATCGAAGAGGCTAACCCCTTCACGTCACTTATTAGAAAATAGAAAGAAGATAGAGATAAGCATGGGATGCCTCCCACGGCGCTCTTGTTTTCTTAAGCGAGTCGCTAGCTGACTAGTCCCCGAATTCATTGTCCTTGGGGAAGAATACCGGGGTCAAAAGCGGTGTCCTCATTCCGAAAAGAATGAGGCGGGTGGGTTGGGTGGAGAGAAATGTGGGCTCCAGCACATCGGAATAACTCTCCCAAACTCACATAAGGCATAGAAAAACGATCCATCATCCGGTGGTTTTGCGGGTGGACGAAAGGATGACGGATTAACATGAGAATACTCAAAGAAATGGAGCTCATGGTAAGGATAAGATGTTTAGGCTCACAAATGAAGGCATCCAAGAGAGGATCCTTTTCTCCGAAATGATTTTAAAAAAGGCTCATCAATGCATATCCTGGGTTTAAAGATTTTGTCTTCACATGCGGGCTCAACGGGATACGTGATGGTGGACTCGTCGAGAAAGAGAGTCAATAAAACCATCAAGAACAACCATATCCTCATCGGGATCATTCACAATATCCTCAATACCCGGTGGTATTGGGTCATCAAAAGTGAGAGATGAATCAACATTCTCAATGATCGGGTCATTCGTCGAATTATCGGAAATATCGTTCAAAACCTTGCTCATATCATCCTCGAAGTAGAATCGCTCAAGAATCGGAGGATAAACATTGACAATAGTGGGACTGCCACTATTCTCTTCATCAAATCGGAAAGTCTCAAGCTCGGGAGAGAAATCACTATCTTTAACGGAGATAGGATGCGAACTCGAATTATCGTTTAGGGCTTCAATCTTTGAAATGAGAAGATTGACATCCAACAATGTTTCACGTAATGCTTCATCCTCGTCACGAATATCATCGGGCTCAATTTCTTCAATTTCGGCTCAAAATCGTTTTCTTCTTCAATAATGGCGAACCGAGAAGGTAAATCGTCGAGAATCGATGTCTCCATAAGAATCATCATCGGAATCGGAATCGGAGAACATCTCATCATGATCATTAGAAATATCAAGAGAAGGCTCATCACAAATATCATCATAACAACCCGGACTCTCTTGGGCTTGGGATAAGATCTCAACATTAGACACTTCCGTTTCGAAATAGTACTAAGATGCTCATCCCCATTATGAGAATCAACGGGTTCAACAATTTCGAAGAAATAGAATCATCGACCTCTTCCAAAGCGGCGTCACTTCTCTCAACCGGTGAGAGAAGGGTCGGAAAATTAAAGGCTTAGAAACGAGAGTGGGATTGCCACTTTAGGTATAATCGTCATCGAATCAGATAAATAATGTAGGTGGTTGACGATGTTGGATCACTTTTGCGCTTCTTCGCTAATGATTCACGATAGGTCTTGATGAGGATCTTCTTTTCGTGGGTAAATTTATCAAGAAGATTCTTAAGATCACTCATCATTTCCAGAAATTTTTGATTAAATTCTTCAGAACATGGTGAAGGTTGTGGTTGAATTTCTTGGTATTGTGGAGGTTGGTTATAAGAATAATCAATTATTTGTCAGAACTTGCTCGTAAACAATCGGATTTTGCATCGACAATGGAATTAACGTGCGGACCTCCACAATACTCACAACCATATGATTGTTGTGACGAATAAGGGTAAGGTTCATAACCAAAGGTTGAGTTGTTAACTTGAACTTGACATTGAAAACCTTGGTGAGGACCACCACAGTACTCACAAGAGTATGATTCCGGCTCATGGTACAGAGGTTGGTTAGGAAAATCGGTTGTCTCATAGTTAGGATTGTGGTGAAACTTGGTTCCAGATTTTCCATTGCTACAAGCGGGACAATTCCCTCCATATTCGGGTCCTGCACCATATACAAGAGCGTAAATCAATTATCGGATAAGAGTTAGCTATTTCCACCATTTCCGTGATAGGCTCTGGTTCTTGAACGGGAGTCATCTCGGGCTCAGAAATATATTCCATTTCCCTCACGGAGGGAGTAGGAATCGAGGGTTCTCAATTGACACTCTTTTGTTCTAGCCGTGCATAAAGGCGGTAGAGATCGGATTTGGATTAATAAAATTCGGCATACATTACAAAATCCATCTCGACAATTATTTCCGCACCCGATCAAAATACATTTCAAACATCGATATTGATTTTCTTCCATACGGCTTTGGCAATGAAGACAACGACGATAAGAACATATCTCGGGTTGTGGCGGATGGTGAAACACTTTTAGAGTCATCAGAGATTGTTTGTCGGCTAGTCGCACCAATAGCAATTTTTTAGAACGAGGTATCCACATCGCTCACATAGACATTCTGTTCAAACAACAATCGCGATCTTCTTCCATAGACCTTTGCAATAGAAACAATGACGATAATTGATTGTTTCCATGAGAATTAAACAAATAGAGGGTTAAGGAGAATTATAGGTTTGAAGGATAAAAAGAAGAATATTTTTGGGTTTTTAAAACAAATTTTGAAAAGGAAAATATTTTTGGGTTTTTAAGAAAATTTTGAAAACACAATATTTTTGTAACCTTCACGTCAACGGGTTCTGTAGGCTCTCAAAAGTACGCCAGCTTGAGCGGGAACGAAGAGTGGATCGTTCTTCAGTCTGCAATTTAATGTCAAGACTTTCCTTATACCCTGTGTATAGGTTTTACCTTCAAGGTGAGCCGCGTAACAATGCGTTAGGGTTTTGTTTTGTTGGTTTTTAATTTTTATGGTTTTGCAAACACTCTAGGAAGAATGTTTTTGGTTTTTTAAAATGTTTTTGGGTTTTGAAAAGATATATACAAAAGCGACGGTAACTCACTTTCGGGAAGGATCTTCAAATGCCGCTTGATTGAGGCGAATACGAAAACTCGCTACAAACCCTCCCTTAGCGGCGCCAAATTGATTCCTCAGGAAGAGATCAATAATAAGAAGTTGTAGTGATGCGGGTAACTCAAACGTGTTAGGTTTGAGCACGAGATCGTTCGACGAGGGTTGAATGGAATTTCAACTCACGTCGCGATTATCGGGATTTGAATGGGAAAAGGGGATAATTTGAAATTATCTAAACTACGGGACAAAGGAAGCATAAAAAGGGAAATTACACTACGGGAAATCCTAAATACGCAAATTAAACTAAAACGTATTAAACGAAACGTAAATAAAATGCAACTACGTCTAATCTAAATCCTAAAAATAATCTAAAATTACTCTCTAACTAAGAATGATATTTAAAAATTAACTAAGAATTAAAACTAATTTTTATGATTTTTCTAGAATTTATTTGAATTAAAAACTAATTTTAGACTTTTAAAACTAATTAAAAATACTAAAAATTATGAAAACAAAAGTGAAAATTATGAAACTATTTTTCAAAAATATAAAATAACTCAAAAGATTATTCAAAACTGGAATCACATTTTTTTGACTTTTTATGAATTAATTATGAATTTAATACTATTAAAAACTAATTAAAATGCTAGAAAATACTAATTAATATGAGAAAAATCTGGAAAAATATTTTTTTTGCTTTTTATAATTTTCTTAATCTATGAAAATTGAAAACTTATTTTTTAGAAGCTTTTCTGATTTATCTGTATTAAAAGCTAATTAAAATACCTTAAAAACTGTTTTAAATCAAGAAAAATAGTAAACAAAGTCTAAAAATTATGAAAAATTCAGGAAAAGTTTAAAATATTATCCTAATTCTATGAAAAATATAAAATACTAGGCTTATGTGTGAGAAATGAGAGCTGATGTGTAACACACTATGAATAAGCACTTAAGAATAAGCTATAAGCTCATATAGTGAACCAAATGATAACAGCAGCTAAATAAAGCTAAAACTCAAAAGCAACCTAAATGAACTAATCTAAACCTCTAAAGTGCAAGCTATAATGAAATGACTAGATTGACTATATAAAATGAAACAATTTCCTACTAACTATAAGCTAAAACCACGGCTTATTTAGTAAACCAAATTGAAAACCAAAAGTTGATAACTCAAGATCACCAGCTAAGTAATAAGTGGACCAAGTTTCAGACCCTAGATACTTAATATGAGACCTGTGCAAGATGTGCAAGATCCGTGCTTCACACTCAGTTTACTCTGGTGTGAGCAAGGAAAAAAACTAGCTATTAAGCTGACTTATTTAGAGCTTATAGAAAATTCCAAAAATTCCACAAAAATAAGCTTTCAGAACTTGACCAATTAAACTTGTTTATCTTAGAATTTCCGCAGTTTTGACGAAATGAGCCAATTAAAAATCTACAAAGTTTTGTAAAACGAGTTTTTAACTTTGACTTTTAATAAGAGTTGATAATTTTTGACTTTTGTGAGATTTAATCTCTAAACGATTGATTATGATCTAATAAGCTATAATGCAACTAGAATTAGCTACTCTAATGATTTGTAAACCTACTAAAGATTCCTATAACTATCTGATGAGACTACAAAAGCAATAAGAAAGGATTTTGACTATTAGTGAACCACAGATGCAAAATAATGATCAAAAATAGCCTCAATACACCTAAAACGATTCTAACTAAACTTATCTCTTGAATAAACCTCAAGCTCAGATTAAATCCTAATGCCAAACAGTCCTTAATGAGTTTAATATGCAACTTATTCTAACTTAACCTATACTTATAATCTAAATCACAACAACCATGATCTAATATACATAAATGAACTAATAAATGCATAACTAACAATAATAATCAACAATTCAGACTAAATTAGATTATGCAATAGAAACTTGAATAATATAGATGAATGAAATATGTACTCACAAGCGTTGACTTATACATAACTTACTTGAACCAAACTATCCTATGCTAAACTAAATCCAATTCCAATCCAACTCTGCATCAACCCAAATCCACATCCAAAATTGCAACTCATCCATTCAACTTCGGATAATGCTGATTAATATTTTATTTGGTAGAAAAGTATTGAGAGTAGAATCTGAGTAAACATAAGATAAGCTATCAGAAAACTTTATAGAGATTTGTAAATCATTAATTAACATTTGAAATTAAACTCAAAGAGAAATTAACAAATGAGATTTAAAAGCGAAAATTACTTCATCAATGAAACTTGAGTACAAGAAATTTAAATACAGAATTTAAACTTTAAAACAATTAAAACTACTCGAACTACTCCTATACTACTCTAATCTACTTTTATAACGAATGAAAGGGCTATATATAGCGAGCTTGAGGTCTTGGAAGCTTCAAGAAAATGATTTGTGCTTTCTTTGGGTGAATATGACCTTTAGATCATATTATTTGTGAAGTGTTTTGCCCAATCAAATGCCTCCATTTACCGCGTTGGCTATCTTGTGAGTGTACACCAGCGACACGTTGTGTGGTCTTCTAGAAGCTCACTTAAGTGGGGGTTAACTCAGGGTAAATGGACATGAGGGTGAAGAACAGTAACAATGGGGTTTTACACTGTTTGGCGCGTTTGGGTATTTTTTTATGTTTGTTTGATTTGTTCGGGTTAAATGGGGTACGGGTTGGGGAATTTTGGGTATATAAGTGAAAATAAGGTAAGCAGGGTTGGGTAAGTGGGATCACGAGGTATATAGACAGGGTATAAGTTGTTGGACATTGGTTTGGGCTTTTGGATATTTGGGTTTGTGTAATGTTTTGGACATAGGATTAGCATTGAATCCATTTAGTATTCTAAGGACCAAACATGTACAAGCTGAATTTCAGGGACCAAGGCTGTAAATTCTGAAAATATCTTTCAAGGGCCATTGTTGTCATTCTCAAATAAACCAAGGGCTGATTTTGAAACTTTTGAAACTTGAGGGTTTATTTTCGTCATTTGTTAAAAGTTAGGGGGCCATTTCGACATTTCTTCAAACTTTGATCAAATCTTCACAAATCTAGAAAGTAATCTTCATAAATGCAAAATTAGGCCTTCAGATTCGGCTTAAGCTCTCTAACTTGATCTCTCGTGCCGGATTTTTAAATGCGATTTGGCTTCTTTTGTGTGTTTAATGCGTATCCAGTACACCACAAGCAAAACTCAAGAAACATAAATGTTAGCAATAGCGGCTCTTTCTTGGTTATTTTGGGTCAGTTTTTGATAATGAAAAGGTATGTGTTTTAGCACATACGGCGGTCTATAGCAATAACCCACTAGAAATCTCTGATCCCTCAAACCTATGAGATGGTGTAGTGTCTATAGTCTTAGTGATAAATGATAATGGTGTGTCAAAATCATGCAGCTTCGAGCTACAAGTCAGGTGTATGAGTAGTGTCTATGAGATGTGATAGCACGGATGGTACTCTAGATGACAATGATGATGAAAAGGATGACAATGATGATAATGAAAATCCTTGTGGTGAGTTAAGAAGATAGGTTCATTAGGACTAAACCTATAAGTTCTACCAAATGGTATAATACGTCCCAACAGAATGATAAAAGTTGTCTGATCTACGGTGAATCAATAGTGATCAGCGATGGTGTAGGTGCAACCGTCCTCTAAAGGGTTCAGTCTCATCATCTGATGTTGTTATCGGTGTTGAGTCAGTGATGTTAAAATTGTGTTAGGGAATGACGGGGGCATTCTCCATGTCAATGTGATGTGAGTATGATGGGATGAGTATTTGAAGGCATCTATGTGACAATCTATTTTGAAATGAAAGTAAATAACTTCATAAAATAATAGCATTGTGAAACGCATGTATAGTGACTATGCACTTATGATGAAATGACGAGATGCTATGATGATGTAGTTATAGTCTAGGGTTAATGATGCAACCTAGTTCTCTATAACTTGAAGCTCTGATGCCAATACTGTCACACCCCAAATTTTGTTTTGCAGCGGAATGGAATTCACGGGGATTATTTGTCATAGCATCACAATCCGCAGTTATATTGAGCGACCTAAAGTGTAGTTTGGAAAATAGCGCTTGATTTAATAAAAATAATCATAGTTTACAAAATATAGGTCCCCGAATGAAATCAACATGTTTGAGGAAAATAAGTTTGGTACAAGTCAAGCGATGTTTTAAAATGTATAAATCCCATGTGAGGCAGCGTGGAGTCATGAGCTCTATGATATGTCACATGCAAAGCATGAAGTGAATACCTTAATTCACGAAAATACATTGCTAAAAAGTGTCAACACAAGGTTGAGTGAGTTCATAGAGTTGTTGAAAATGTTTAACACGACTACCACAAGTATAAATTATGTATGACAAATATGTCACAAAAAAAGTTACAATTGCTATAAGTCCATGACAGAAACTAGGTGATCATGATGTTAGCCCGTGAGTGTTTGCCAAACAACTCAAATAATGATATTAAATGAAATGCATCCGTTTAACCAGTTGGAATCCACCAACCGGATGGAGAGAGTCATCCTCGATAGATCTATCCTCACCCTACGCTTCTATAAAATTAGGTTCATGTTATATAATGGGGACATTCAATTGGCATGAGGTAACTTAAGCAATGTAAATAAATTTGATATACTTGGTATGTGTAAAAATGATGTGCAATGTATTCTCCCCTTGAGGTTTGAAATAAAGTAAAAGCTTGAATAAATCGGGGCTATGAAAACTCACTTGTTGCAATGATAATGATGATGTATGCTTAATGCAAATGAGGTAGCAACCTCGACGTGACCTATTATGAATGATATGTTCTAATGTAAATGCGTGAAACAATTTAGTGCATGCAAATCCACATGTAAATCTATACCACTTGCGCTTTTGAAAATAGAGAATTTATCGTCGAAATATATGTTTATGACATCTCGTCATGTTATAAAATATTTTACAAGTATTTACGTTGAAATGATATCTTACGATAATCATTTAATGATTTATGTGAAATTAATAACTTTTAGATGGTAAATAATGTCGTTGAAATTTCATGAAAGTGACAAAACGACCTCGAAAAGCTAGGTAAATAAAATGGTGCGTCGAGGTGTTAGGAAACGAACTCAACGGTTTATGGAAGCTTGTATCATTATCTCAAAGTTTAAGCATTTAAGTTTTCGTCCTAGAGGTCTCGATCATGGAGAAAATATAGGTAAAAGTAGGGTACTTGTGTCGAATATTGTTTAAGGATGGTTTTAAACAAAGTTTAAGTGACCGTAATTTTACTCGTTACAACTCAACTTGACAAGCGGTCCGGACATTTTGGAAAATAGGCTAGGTGAACTTACTTTTCTAGAAGACATCGAGTGTTATAAAAATTAATCGTCCATGTTAAAAGCGACCATCACATGGTCCTTTGTGGCGTAATATTTGTCTAATAGAAATATATTAGTTTTTCTTATATAATAAAGTTACGGCAACTTTGTTAAATCGCATGTAATTTAATCGTTACAAGTCACATTTTCTCACGTTTTATATGTCCTCGAGATAAGTAATAATATATAATAATATATTTTTGATAAGTGACACATTTTATAGCGCAAGACTCATTTTTGACTTCGTAAAAGTGAAATTACATGCTGAATTTTCAAGAAACAATTAGTTTTGTCGTCAAACTTGAAAAATTCTTAACTTCTTAAGTTATAACTCCGTTTTAACCCATTCAGCGACAACGTTTTAGTTTTAAAGTGTATTTTTCTAAATATCTAGGCCAAAAATTTTTTATCTCTGTGAAAATTCAGATTTCAAAAATATGGACAGACCCTTAAGTAAACTTGTCGAAATGAGTTTTCTCGTAAACCTATTCTAACCAATTCAAAACAACTCCGAAGCTATTCTAATCCTACAATACACCTTCTTAGGGTGTCATGGGTTCCTAGACATCATCAAACATGATATGTTTCAAAGGATAATTTATAGGATGATAAAACATATAATAAGTAATAAAAAGACTAAAAGTAACATGCATGTTTTCTTGCAAAACTAATGAAATAACATTAATATGGATATGAAAGAATTATAAAGATCATGAAATGCTTACTTGAATGATTTATGAATTTTTTAAACAAAGTATGCTTAATAATCTTGAGGTTTTTATTTCAAAACCTTAACAAGATCACTAATAGAACTTAAATAAACAACGGTAGAATTTATGGTTTCTTCATGTTTCTTCTTGTATGGCGGTTCTAGGATGAAAAGAGATATATGAGACTTTCACCTTTTGAAAATGTTTAGTATGTGTTCTATTATTAGGATAATAATTGATAAAGTAAGTAAATATCTAACATATGAAGAAAGGTGTACACTTAGGTGTTATTTTATTTAATGAAAAAAAGTGACAAAGGGGGATGTTGGCCAACAATAAAGTGTGGAAGAGTTTTGGGCTTTTGTGGATTAAAAGTATTATTTGTTATATATAATGTGTATTTAATAAGTAAAAGTAATTATTTAGTGTAGCGTTGGCTAGAAGTAAATTTTAGCGGAACAAAATAAATATTTCTAAGTCCTAAAAATTATAAAAATACATTTCTTACATGAGTTGAGTGAAATAATAATTATCGAGTTGCATTTACAAAAACCGTCGTAAATATTTATACCTAACATTTTATATACAAAATAAATTGAAAACATCAGTTAAACTAATAATATAATTTTTATAGTCTTAAAATGAGTATAAAAAATATATTAAATTATTTTTTGGAAGTGTCGGATAAATGTTTCAAAAATAATGTTTCTGCTTGATAAGCGTTTATTTAATAGGAAAATAGGCGTTTAATGTAAATCTTGAGACCATGCATGAATTAATATAATAATGATGCTAATGATATATGTGAGACTAAACCTAGTCTATATGAAATGTCCTTGATGTTGTTCATGAATTAGCAGCTAAACCATTAAGATTCGCATGAATTTGATACTCAAATAGCGTGGTTCACGATAAATGATAATAGTGAAACTTTTTAAAGTTTGTAAAATGACACGAAATTACGGTTTTTCACAAGCGGTAGATGGTGAACAATGGAGCATGGAAAGATTATTCAACAAGCGTTCAAAGTGAAAGAGATGTACGAAGGGAGAATTGAACCGAATCAAACGGCCTGTTTCAAGCGCTTAAGGATAGCTCAGAAATAGTGCAATTGAAGTTGAATATCATCTAGAACAACATTACTGAGCTATAATCCCTTAATATTGATTGAAACCTAAATCAATATCGACTTCACAAGACGACAAGACTCCTTACTACAGCGAGCTGGACCAAGCCACTACCAACCATCGGTTCGACTGATCAACAAAGGATTCCCTACCAATTCTTCTTCAACAACGACTGGAATTTCTTCAACGGTAGCAAAGTAAACAAAATCGCTACCTCACTTACCTTCAACATCGGTAGTCTTCTCGATGTGTTTCCATCGAGGAAGAAGCCACAAGAATGTTAGATTGAAAATGTGGTAAACTATGACCTCGTGCACAATATGGTATTCATCATTGACGCACGAAAGAAGACTATACTATAGAAGGCGCCGGTACTTAAATCTAACAAGGAGGTTATGCAGGTGACACGCGGATCATTACTGTTATGAATGTCATCTTAGCTACAAAGTGGGATTACTCATTCTTGGAACAAATCAAAGTTAAGCATAGAGGCGAACATGAATATGACTTCTCGTGATTTTCAGATTATGCGGCTCAATGACATTGAAGATGCTCGGCAAAGTATAAGATTAGAATGCGACATTTCTCCACCAACATCCAACTGCGGTACATCAAGTCTTTGGTGATATTCATAAGAAGCATCGTAATTCAAGAACATGTTGAAGACCTTCAACAATAGTAGAATCATATCGAGAAAAAGGGTCAATCTCACTAAACCATTGCTGAACTTTCCCGATATCAACCAACTCTCTTAGTACACCATTCTAAAGAAACCGAAGTTTGGAGTAGTTCTACATTAGTGAACTACATCACAACTACTTCATGGCGTTCAATGAGCTTCACAAATTTACAGCCACACACTCACGAAGAAGGTTCGTGAGGTTGGCGTATCGGTTAAAAGAGATTCATGAGGGCATTGGGTAGAAGAAAAGGTGATTCGAGAAAAAGAGGGATGTCAAGAAAGATAATCAAGAGGATTGATGAGAGGTCATTTCACGAGGGATCAGAATCGCGAGGAGGTTAAGCTTTGTGGGTGGAAGGAAAGCTTCCCCTCTAGCGAGGTATCAGCGTCGAGAAATTCCGGTGTTATTGACGGACTTCACAGTACTCCTTAATTTGTTTCTTTGATTGGATAATTTTGATGCGTATTATTGACAATAGCTTGTGCACATAGCGATTAATACAACGTACTTGTAATGAAAGGACCACAGCAGTAAGCTTTAGTTCCACAATCCTATAAAGGGCGAAAAGCTTCTTACTTTTGAGTAAAAATTATCAAAACTTTCATTTTTCAAAGTTTTGCTCAAAAGAACAAGTACTTCCCCTTATGATTTTTTTTTTCAAAACCTCACAAGTAGATATTACTTGTTGGCGGGAGTACTTGATAAATCTTGTTCATAAAATTGTTCTTAGTGGAAATCTTCCTGAGAACTCAAAATAGACATATTTGATATCAAATTTTCATCAAAAAATAACATTTATATGCCATTTTTTAGGGGGAGAAAAAATTGTGTGATACAAATATGTTGCAAAATGTGATTGAATCTTGTGCTAAGACTTAACCCATGATTTGACAAGATCACGAGCTATGCATACATCGAAAAGATTTGTCTTCAAGACTTATCCGAGTAGGTGTACCTATTAGAAACTCTTGTTAGACATGAACTTTGACGAGTTTGACAACCTTTTGAGGATTGTCCACAGCTTCAAGGTAGTTATTAGAGCTAGTTGTCACCTAAAAGCTGACAATGTAACTCTTTGACTATGCAACATAACGTGTCTGTGAGAATTATCTATCTTGAGTCGATCAATTCAAAAGTGTAACAACTTCTCTCACCATGCATATTTACGTCACTTGTACTTAAGCAGCGTGTGGAGGGTATTTATGCAAATGATAAAACTCTCACTTAATTTTACAAAATGTTTTACTCATAAACATTTTGACAATTTTTCAAGAAAAATGGTTTTTATGGCAACATAGGTTAGTCATGGAGTTATAAGGTGACTAAGGTTAGGAATATGATCCTATGATCCGCCAAATCCGAGGAGGATCTACCCATGGAGACCACCAATAGCTATAACTTAGAAGTCCTTAGGTATGATTATAAAAGGAGAAAATGAGAATGGGAGAAAGAAGGAGTTGAAGAATTAAAAAGAAAAGTAAAGAAAAAAGGTGAAAAGAAATAGCCCTCCAAATTATTCAACTTAGAATGGAACCATTTGGATTCAATTCATATGCCTCTTGGTTGTCACTAAGATGACACC
Organism: Chrysanthemum makinoi; assembly: GCA_910596185.1. NCBI lineage: Eukaryota > Viridiplantae > Streptophyta > Magnoliopsida > Asterales > Asteraceae > Chrysanthemum > Chrysanthemum makinoi. The sequence goes on from OU343223.1 coordinate 169,036,740, forward strand.
ACGTATTGAAGATTAAAGTCATCATGGACCCGGTGACACATGCACTAAACCTTCTGAGCACTCAAGTTTCTCTCAAGCGGAAGCTTATTTCATTCTCACAAGAAACCCTACGTAATCTATCGAACTGCTCTTAGAGATTCGTCTTGAAGAAGGAGACCCTCTCCCTAGTCTCCGCTTAGGAAAACCAAAGCGCACTATTGAGTCTAGATCCTTGAGATTCATCAAAAGATCTCTTAGGAACACTCGACATTTCATCACTTATCGTTCAACAATAAGGACGCAAGTGATAATATTATAGAGTCCTACACAGATCTTAGCAATCTGTCGAGAACATTTATGAGGGGTTCACAATTGTGATCCTCATTGATTGAATGGAAACTTACGCGGGGTCAACATCAAGCGGCCAAACGGTAGTCCTTGGTAACTATAAGTTAAGCGTGTTGTCTCAACGGTCTGATGCGTGGGGTGATGCTTGGTGTACCTCGGCGACTCACGAGCTACTGAGATGTACTTGATTACATGTGTTATCTACTTGAGGATTCGGTTACGGAATAGCCTTTGCTAGAATTAGAGATGTGTTTTCACACTATGTTGTTGCTGCAGCTTTCGAAGTTTGAACTTGTAAGTCTTTGGAAATCCGCTAAGGAGATTCCTTTCAAGAATCGAGTCACGAAGATGTGGATCATTACTTGAACTTTTTCAATGTAATGCCAAGCGTCCCTTATGGGATTGAGGCGGCTGATTTGTCGACCAAGGTGAAATAGAATGAAGACATTCATCGGAAGAACAATGGTAGTGGTCATCTCTCTCAGAAATGGCCACAATGATCGATTGGTGTTTATCACTAACCAATTCTTATGTTTTCTTCTTATGGATGTTCTCGGGAGATGATCGTCTTGATTCTCATGCTCATACCAACAACAACATAAATTGAAGTTCTCTGAAGGCAATACAAAGTCAAAATGATTCTTAGTCAACCAAAGAATCTACAAGCGTTTAAAGACTAAAGAGAACTACATCAACAACACTGAAATCAACGTCAAAAGGCGTGTGAGCATCGCTTTGGAGAAGGGCGTGGAGACACACGGAAACAAGGTGCGATGCAGTTGCGCAACATAACATCACCATATCCACACGGAACAAAGAACAAAGATAAATGAAGGCGTCAAGCTAAAAACTTCAAAGAAAAACAAGATCCTCACACTAGGGAGATTGTTAGAATCAAGGCACTTCTTCTGACAAGAAAGAAGAATGTCGAGGAAAGGCGTCAAAGCAACTATTACATCAACACCAACAGCGTTTCATGATTATTGAAGTTATTAATTACCAACACTTAGGGGGAGATTGTTGGAATCACTCCTAAACTATATTTCAAGTGCTTGTAATTAACATGTAATAGGTTGCTTAATTAGGCTTTTATGTTAGTATTAATATCAAGGCTTATGTAGAAAGCCCATAAGCCTTAGCCCAAATCCAATAAGGAAGGAAAGGGACTTGTAGTGTTGCCTAGTCCTTCTCCTATAAATAGTCTTGTAAACCTTCATTTTGAAGGTTGGTTATCCACTTACACATATATTCATACAGGGAACCTTTTCCATATCACCGATGTTTATGTGTTTAGTGTTCATCCGATCACTTCTCTTCTACATTTCTTACATATTGATGCTTGTGTTACAATGTGGTGACCTAACATGTGTTTTCTAAAGGCTACTTGAGATCAATCACAAAATTGACCAACATAGAGCGGTGTACCCAAGTCCTTCTACATAATATACCTGGGAGATAACACTATCACCGAAAACATATCTCTATAACCCATAATTTTCCCAAAATGATCATTCCCAAATCTAACTGTCCCGATGAACTTATTCATGAAGTTCTTAGCCGTGGCGATCCCAGTCATATGTTTTGGCGGCTTGAATCCAAATACCAAAGGATGATTTATACGACACGCATTTGAAAAGCGAGACAGAGTGGATAAGCGGAAACATTGGATCCGATGAGAATATGGGTTCGATTGGTTAGTACAAGCAATCACGAGACACGGCATTTCTAGAAGCCATGACATAATTGGTGGGAGCTTCACTAGTAGAGGCGATGGACCTAGTCGGAAGTGTCTTTACGACTTACTAAAGGTATTATTTTACCCGATGGGCTTCCATATGTTAGTGGTGTCATCTAGACATTGTAGGGAAAAAGTTCACTAATTTTTGAATTTATGGCTGTAGGCTTCCACCGATAACCTACATTAATGAACCTTATCCCCTGTGGGTTTCAAGATTTCTTAACTTGTTTAGCATTATCCGGGATTTAACGGGGAATGCCTTAATTACGACCTAATACATTCATCATGATTACAAATTAAACATTCATTACATGTTTTGCAAGCGTGTTGAGAATTTGAATTAATACGATTACACTTATAGCTAATACTAGAATCAACACAATTAGGTTTATTCAACTCAAACTTATTATTCCTATGGTGGTCTTCTACTCTCTTCTCTTGATCACTTTTAGCTCGCGAGGTCCTATCTTGCTTTGTATTGCCAGAAGACTTTGACCCGCTAACATTAGTTCACTGCTTACTCCTGTAGAAGGAACGATGAGAATATTAGTTGGCTTTACTACGTTTTGCATTTTTGGCCTTGAACTGTTGGGCTCTGAGACTTTAGGAGGTACATCAAAGGTAACATGCTTGACTTTAGGCATAGAAGTGGGTGCAATTATTCTATCTCGCCTAGTTCCCGATTTAGGACATGTAGCAATAACATATTCTAAGAGTTCCCGAGATGGATTTAGCATACATGCAAGCACTAGGAAGTAACCACACTATCAAGTGGTTTCTCTATTCTATCATCTTCTACAATCTCACGGAGACCCTCTAAATTATCCTTAAGGTACGAAGGATATGCTTGATATGCAAGTTCATTATTCCTAAGAGGAGGGGGAATATATAACACATCAATAGCATAATTATTACAACAAAACCTTTGGAACAGAATAATTGCAAGTGGGAATCGGCAATTTCTCTTTTACCATACACTTCAGATTCTCAATTTCATTAAGCAAAGAGGTTACCTTCTCAATGTGTTTATCATGATTAACCTTGATTGAATCACATAACTCTTTGTTTTGTACTTTAACCTTTGAAATTTCAGCTTGAAACATTCATTTTCCTTTAGTAATTTGTTAATGTTGTTTTGAAGTTGGAAATTCTGAGAATCTAAAGGCGGAGGTATCACGAGTGGCAACCACTTCACTCCTACTTTCCTTCAATTGGAAAATTTGAGCTTTTAACTTTTCGGATACGTGTTGCGCTGGCTTGAATCCGTTCATCACGTGAGTTTATTTCAAAAAAATGCATCAAACTCAAGAGCATCTGAGGATGTCTTGGCATTTGAGGTTTTGATTCTTTCATCAAGATGTTGATATTTTAATTGTAAATCAAGATATTCAACTTCTAATTTAGAAAAATTCCTAACCATGTTATCATGATCATCCTTTGATTTTGTCATGCAATTTTGAATTCTCGGTCTCAAGCTCATTGAAACGATCTTAGGAAACTTTAAATGCAATTGATAAATCATGGCTGAGAAGTAGTAATGGCATAATTAGTGGCGATTATAAAACACATCTGGTCAGTTGCATGCGGAAATCAAATTCTCATTAAGGATG
>OU343223.1:169040514-169143851 GCA_910596185.1 Chrysanthemum makinoi
CCAAAATAGAGTTCCACCACAATCGCTTTCCACTTGCCCCCGATGAAATGATGTTGAATGTCGATGTGCTTTGCTCTTGAGTGTTGAACGTTGTTTCATGAGAGAGCAATAGCACTTTTATTATCACAAAGATAGAATTTTGTTGAATTCAAAGCCATAGTCGATATAATGGGATCTCATCCAAAGATTTGAGCACAACAAGATGACATGGCTATGTATTCAAATTTCTGTAGAGGAAATAGAAATATTCATTTGCTTCTTTGAAGACCAGCTTACAAGCTTATCACCCAAAACTGAGCACCTCGACGCATTCTCGTGTATCTTGACATCCTGCATGATCACATGACCGCATAGGTCGTTAGTGACATACGGTGTCCTTCGTACCATAGTCCCATATTGATGGTTCCTTGAGATACCGAAGACCCGCTTAACCGCTTCAAGGTGCTTTTAGTAGGCTTAGCTCGATATCTAGCACACATGCACACAAATAACAAGATGTCCGGTCGCTAGTCTGGAGGTACATCGTGGATCCAATCATACTACGATATTTCGTTTGGTCTACCATGATCCCTGAGTGGTCCTCATCCAAGTTAGTACGCTCAATCATGGGAGTGTCAACGGTGTCATCAAGAAAAACCAAATTTCTTTAAAAATCTCATTTGCATATTTAGATTGATTTATAAAAATGCCTCCGGACTTTGTGAAATTTGTAATCCCAAGAAAATGACATTTGTCCCATCATTGACATTTGAAATTTGGAACCCATTTCATTTGAAAAACGATCACATTCATTGGGTCGGTCGAGAAAAGATAATATCATCAACATAAATTTGAACGTGAATTAAATGTTTCCCTGACTTTCTGGTGAACAATGTCGGATCAATCGCCTCCTTGTGAATCCAAGTGATAGAAGAAACTTTGATTGCGTATCATACCATGCCCTTGGAGCTTGCTTTAAACCGTAAAGAGCCTTCTTCAAACGATAGACGGAGTAGGATGCTCGATTCACAAAACCTTCAGTTGGCCGACGATAACGACTTCTTTAAGATCTCCGCGTTAAACGCCGTCTTTACATCCATTTGATAGACTACCATGTTCTTACTGCAAGATTAGCTAAGAAGATTTTGATTGCCTCGATACAGCAACAGAGCAAATGATTCTTCAAAGTCAATACCCTCCTCTTGACGGTATCCTTTGCAACCAATCGAGCCTTGTTCTTTAAGACATCACCATGCTCATCAAGTTTCACTTTGAAGATCCATTTTAGAGCAATGATCATAGCACAATCTGGAGCAGTACTAATTCCCATACATCAAGTCGATCAAACTCATGAATTTCTTCTTGCATGGCATTGAACCGCCAGTCTTCATTCATGGCAGTTTTAATGTCTTTTGGTTCGACCTTAGAGAGTACTGAGTTGAAGAAGCACCATAAGGCATCGATTGCAAGTTGTTTCCGTGTGGATACTGGACGAGAGGGGTTTCCAATGATGTTGTCCAATGGGTGATCATGTGTCCATTTTCTAAGGTGTTCATGTGGTTGTTGTTGTGAACTGGCAGTAGAGTCGATATCTCCTGAAGAAGATGGTTCTGATGATGATTCAGGAGTAGCAAATATGTTTTCAAATGGAGCATCTTCGTGAGTAGCAAAGGGATTAACTTCATCATTGATGCCATAAACAATTCCATGATGTACATTTGATGATTGATGATTTGTTGATGAGACAGAGTGATCACAAAGATGCTTGACTTAATGATATTGAGACCTAAGGGTTGACTTCATTCACAGGATAGAGCACCTCTGTTGATGGAATTGACATTTCATCAGCATTTGGTTCATAGTTTTCATCAAACATTGATCAAACAATTTCTTTAAATCATCTTCGCATGGAGGTACATATGGAGTTGCCGAAATGAGTTTGGTACAAGGGATGAACCAATGGGACTGCTTTTGAAGTGCGTCCGTGAACCGATTGTACAGAGCCATTTGACCGTAGCCATCGAATCGTAACGTGAATTGTTTCCATGATATTGGGTTTCTTGTTGTAGATTCGGAAACCCTTCTTGTTTGGTGCATAACCAACAAACACTCCAATATCCGCCTTTGCTCTTAATTTACCTAAGTCTTGACCGTCATTCGTTGGATAGCACAAAGCACCAAACACACACTAAGGTAGAGAGATTAGTTTCGCTTATGAACAAGTTCATATGGAGTTTTTCCATGAGAGGTGTGTATAAGGGAACGATTTTTGGTGTAGCAAGCAATGGCAATGGCTTCAGCCCATAGAAACATTGGAACCTTTTATAAATTAGCATTGTTCTTATGCGGCTTCCACAAGAGTTCGATTTCAGCTTTCAACTACACCGTTCTGTTGAGGAGTTCGTGGAACACTTCTTTGATGACTGATTCCAACACTTTCATAAAACTCAATTAAGTCTTTGTTAACAAACCTCGTGCCATTGTCTGCTCGAACAATTCTCGACCGTATTGTTGAGTCGAACTCAAGTCGTTTGATTAGTTTGATGATGACATCCTGAGTTTCATCCTTTGTCCTCAAAAACTTTACCCAAGTAAATCGAGAGTAGTCATCAACAACTACTAGAATGTATTTCTTCCCATTTAGCGTTTGCACTCTCATTGGTCCGCACAGATCCATATGAAGGGTATGAAGAACTTCCATTACTGAATTTGTGGTTTTGGTTTGTGGGCATATTTCGTGCTTTTACCCAATTGGTGTTGAACAAAGATGATCTTTTTCATATTTTAATCTGGGTAAGCCTCGACAAGATCCTCTCGAAAGGTTATTAATGGTGCCGGTTCAAGTGATTGAGACGAATGCCATAACCATGACTTTGTTTTAGAAGCCTTTGACAAAGAAAGTGATTGGAGAAGACTTCAGCATGTCTTCGATAGAGATGGTGTATAGGTTAGAACCTCGAGTACCTCTTAATAATTCCACACCATCAAGTTCTCTAACGAAGCAAGTATGTTTTCTAAAGGCCACCTCTAGATCGAATCACGAATTGACCAAAGAGAACAAATTATGACCAAGACCTTCCATAATATACCCGAGATTACACTTTTGCCAACTACATAATCACCATAACCCATAATTTCTCCAAAATGGTCGCTCCCCGATCTAACATTCCGATGAATTTACTCACGGTTCATGAGCCATCACTCTCCAAATATATGCTTGGAATGTACCGAGTCCAAGTACCACGTAATCGATTTGAACGACCTGCAGCTGAACACGTGACAAGAATGGATAATCGATAATTGGGATCCCCATGCAAGAATGGGTTCCATTTGGTTAGTAATAGTGATTGGAACCCCACATCGAAATAGAAACACTCCATATCGAAATAGAAGCAATGGAATCATTAGAATAGATGTAATATCTGGTGTCTGTATTTGACCTATTCAAAGTATGTTCACTTAAAGGAATAGTTCTACCAAGAGGCATCCATTTTCTAGAGGGCATTGTCTTAGCAGAAAAAGGTATCCATTGATAACCTATCTTTCTAAATGTTCTTCCTGTGGGTTTCCACTATTTTCTAACTTTCTTTCGTCTTTGCCTTTTAGCCTTCTTAGCATGATTTTGAACATTAACAATTTTAATCGGCATTTGAAAGATTAGACAAAGCATTCACACCACATTCATGATTAGTACCGTAAATCACATTCATTACATGTTTTGCAAGTAGTAGCGTAATTAATTATTCATGCGCTTTATAGCTAATACTAGAATCAACACGATTCGTTTTATTCAACTCAAACTTAAAGTTCCTAGGGTGATCTTCTACTCTTTTCCAATGCACATTCTTAGCTTGCAAGGTCCTATCATTCTTTGTATTGCCTTGAGACTTTGACCTGCTTTAATGTCACCGACATTCCTGTAGAGGGAATGGGAACATTAGTTGGTTTTGCTACTTTTTTTGCATCAACTAGATGTGCGGATTCTAACTACTTGAAGGCATACTAAAGTTCACATTCATAACATTGGGCATTGAATGAGTTGTATACTTGGCACTAGGCATCAACAAGGGCATCAAGGGATTGACTTGCTCACCTAAGGTTTTAGGGCATATTTTAATTAAGCATTCTAGAAGTTCTTGAGATCGCTTTGGCATAAAGCAAGCAAACCTATTACATTATCAAGTGGTTTATTAACTTATCCTCTTCTACAATCTCACTGAGACATTCTAGACTATCCTTAAGGTGAGGAAAATGTTTGAATAGCAAGTTATTATTCCTAAGATGAGGAGGAACATATTTCACATACAAAGCATATTTATTACAGACATGCACCTTTGAAGCACCATTCTCCCCATTTGTCATTGGCATTTTCCCTTTTACCTGACTCTTCAGATTCTCAATTTCCTTTTGTAAAGAAGTTATTTTTCATTATTTTGTTACGAGTGACTTTTATTGACTCAAATAACTTATTAAATGTCGTTTAACCTTTTTATTTTCTTCTAGAAAACTCTCATTTTCCTTTTGTAAAGCATTAACTAAGTTTTGAAGATGAAAAGTTTGAGAATTCCGAGAATCTAAAGGAGGAGGCATTTGGGAGCCAGTCACATTGTTCATTTCACCCTTTAATTGAGAAATTGGGCTTTCAACTTTCTCGATCGTGTTACAATGAGCTTGAATCGCATCACGTTTGTTTATTTCAAAACCGCATCAAACTCTGGAACATCCGAGGATATCTTGATATTTGAGGTTTTAACATTTTCTTTGAGATGTTGATATTTTAGTTGTAAATCAAAATGTTCAACTTCTAGTTTAGAAAAATGTTTTACCAAATTATCGATCATCCCGTTCAATTTTCTCACTTAGTTTAGCTTTTTTCAAGCTCAATGAAACGATCATGGGAGACTTTCAAAGCAACAGATAATTCATGAAATTGAGAAGCATTAATAGAACAATTAGTGGCGTGTAAAACACATCTTGAGAAATACAATCGTAAATCGTTCTCATTTAAGGTATGCAAGTTCTTCCTCTCAATTTCATTATATTTTAATGCTCGCCCATAGTCACTAACCTCAACAATCATTGCATCAAATTCCTTTTCCATTCCTTTAATATCTCTGCATCTATCCCCTTTTTAAGACTCTCAAATTGATATTTTAGTTGTTTGAAGAAAGGCATGACCCCAAAGATAGCATTCTTTTGTTTGTTCAAAACCCCTTTCCCCTTCGTTATCCCAGATGGTGTGATCCTTTTCTTACAAGTTTCTCAAAATCGACAAATAGTTGAAAAATAACATATTGACTGATTAAGGTCTTGCTCTTAGTGGCAATAGTTCTAGGAACTAAATGCATTGGTGTATTTGGAGGATACACAGCCGCTACAGGCATTTTCCTAAGGGGAGGGTTTGTTTCAACAAGATTCTCGCTTTTTGCTTATCTAGGTCCTTTTCCAACACTTGTTCGTGTGTTAACAATGTTTGAGGCTTAAACTTGTTTAAGGAAATCCAGTTCTCCTTCTTGTAATCATGGGGTTTGATCGTTATGTTTTTCTTTTTTACATTCAGGATCTTTAGCTTCTTATTCATTTTCTCCCTAGATGCATCATCTAATTTTCTATCTTCCTCAGCACTCACAACTAGGTTTCTGCTAGGTTTAAGAATCTCATTTCCATCATAGATTACCTTATTAGCGCTCTAGCCTTTTAATGACCTCTGGATTTAGTTCCTCAACAGAGGGAATGCTATGCTTATCGCTTAAAACTCTATGCTTAGTGATCAAGCGAAATCAATGGTATTCCCTTGTACGTACAACTTATTTTCAAGCTTGTTTTTCAAAAAATTTAGATTAGAAAAATCATTCAAAAGTTTTGATTCCTTAGCATTGAATTCTGGCTTAAGCATTTTAACATTTTCTTGAAGTTCCTGTTTTGCTTGGCAGCTTAGAAAGCTTTTCTTATAAGGAGTTTAACTCTTGTTTTAAGACTTCTTCTCTAAAGTTACTTTTTCTAATAACTGTACGCATTTGGTCATCCATCTCCTCGCCACGGTGGTTAATTCAAACTTAGCACGTTGTTCATAAATGGCAACTTGTTCCTTATAGGCATTGAGTTCGAGATATACCGAATCATCGGGGCACATGCAATGTATTCATAAAACATAGTCATCATTGATGCAAGATGCATCACTTGGTACAGTCTCACTTTCACTTTGTTTCACATATTGATCATATGGGACAACATTGATATTACCCATATTTTAATATCTCGACTCAATAATTTCAGTTGATTGTACTTTGTTATGCATCTTTTGCACATCAGCATCATTGTATAGTTTTAATACCTCAAAAATAAGTTTGTCTTTGGATGGACCAGCTTGTGGTGATGAAGAGACTTTAGGAGGGACCATTGGAGAAATGCTAGCCATGAAAATTGTTTGTGCGGTAGGTTCATCATCAACGCCGAGTCGTATGCATCACAATCAGCGACTTAAAAGGCATTCGATGATTGTGGCCTATCTCCTAATTGGCCGCCATCCACATCCGCATCATATGTCTTGGCATTTCCCTCAAAGAAGAAACAATAACCTCTTCATCCAAAGTGCACCATTATCCCGAAGCTTGCACAAGCAACATCTTATCCTGAAGTACTTGATTCTCGAGGGCGCTTTGGTGATGTGCGTTCCTTGCAATGTGTCCCTCACCACCACGCTTGTAACACTTGATTGGCTTTGCTTGTCCTCGATTACCATTCCTTCCCCTATTCTGATTTGCCACATAACCTCTACCAGCTCCACCTCTTCCCCTGTTCATACCTTTCTTGAACTGGTTGCACCATAACCTTCCATCTATGACAGAGCATGATTGTGAAGATTGGATGCGCTCGATCTCATTGTTAGTGTGAACACTGTTGGTGTGTGGACTAAGGGTCAAGTTTTGTTTAACCATAAGAGCTAGTTGATTAATGAAGTGTCCCACGCTGCATCAAAGACGCTTGTTTGAACCGTGGATTGGGAATGAGTTTGTGATTGCCATCACCCATGGGTATAACTTGTGAAGCTTTGGTGGTAATCCCAACATTGGTGTAAAAGGAATCATTTGATGAAATTGTTTCTCCTGGATTTGTTTTGAATTGTTCAAGAATCCTCTTTTCAAACATGGCATGTCTCTCATTCCGAAGAAGGAAGGCATACAGTTGCTCATAGTTTGTATTCTTCAATCCTTTGGTTAGCTTTACAGAGGTGACAAACTTGTGCCATTCTAGATTCATGTTGTTCACAAACTTTGAGTTTAGCTGAATATTTGGCATAGTCATTCTGATGTTCCTCATGTCATTAACAAGCTTGTGGAATCTCACATAATACTCATAGACACTCTCATATGGTTTCATCTTGAAGTGCTCAAATTCATCATAGAGTTGTGATTCTCTGTCTTCCATAGTTAATTCAACCGAAAGAAGCATCTTGACATTATCCCACACTGCCTTGGCTTCGGTGTTGTGATTGATGAGCTTGTAGATATCTTTTAGAAGACCTTGAAGTATGATGTTAGAAGCCCCGATATCAGATCGAATCTCTTTTTTCCTTATCATTGAGATCATATGTCTTTGGTCTCAGTCTATCCATAGATCATTGTTCCATCTGCATATGTATCAATTAAGTCTCTTGTAGTCTCAATCTGATAAGGTCCTTCATCAATCGATTTGAGAATGTTGACCCCATTTTCCTTTCCCAAACAATATAATCGGATTCGTTGAGCCCATGAGTCATAATCGGCCTGTCAAGCATAGGTGGACGAGTATCTCTGATCCCGCCTTGAACGCCCCTGCTACGAAGAAACAATAGTAGGAACGATATTTGCCATGATTACAAGTTCTACGGGATTTTACTATTCTTGATTAAACCAGAAATTGATTCTTTCACGGATTTTACTAAACCAAAAGAACAACCTAAGAATGTAGCACGGAAGTAACAAGTCTTAATCGACAAGTGGCTAAACACTAACTCGCTTTAATTATCAACTCGCTAAACTAGCAACTCGATTAAAGAGACAAGTCGCATAAGGAGTCAACTCGCTAATAGCCAAGTCGCAAGACAATAACCGCTAATAGCAAGTCGCAAACAGACACAACTCGCTTAACCACCAAGTCACTTAAACTAACTCGCTTAGCTATACAACTCGCTAATAGCCAAGTTGCTTTAAACCAAGTCGCTTAAAGGTCAACTAAATAGCCAAGTCGCATATACCAACTGCGATCAAGAACGAAGCAACTCGCTGAAGAAACAACTATCCGAGACTCAACTCACTTTGTACAAAGTTCACAAATAACCACTTTATCAATCAAAAACAACCAAACCACAATGATGTAAGCCTTACAATTCAAAACATAAACACATATGATGATCCTAAACACAAAAGTGCAAGCAAAATTCAAACTTTAACACTAGAATTTATCCAAATGATTCAAGCTCACCTAAACACTTAATACCCCAAAAACCTTATGAAATCTACCAAAACAAAGAGCATGAAAGATGAGTGATCAAACCATGGCTCTTGATACCATTTGTAACATATTAGATTTCACATACACATCATACCATAAACCAAGTGGGCGTATAAGATGAGTTTAGAGAGAGAAAGTTAGAGGTTTGGGAACTTTAGTGAGAGAAAGAAAAATTTTATTATGAGCTCCAACTCTCTACCTTGGAAGGTAGAGAGTATTTATAGTCTTACAATAAAACCACTGACGGCGTGGATCGTGCATACAGTGGGTAAAGACCATTCGTCCTCCACGGTGATACAAAACTAAATACTACTTAACTTTAAATAACTACGACTACGAGCTTTATAACGATTACATATACTTGAGGTGACCAACACTTTAACTACTGGATTTTCCAAATCCTAACACATCTCTTCCATGTCAAATGGATCCAATTGTTCAAAGTCCTCAAAGGCTAGTTGTCACTGAGTGTCATAATCAGCAACAAAAGATTGAAGTACATCTTCCAATACACCAATGGATTTAGGTTGAGAACTTGATGAAGTGGTAGTGTAGGATGATGATGCTAAGGAAACAGGACTTGGAGCATAAGTCATCCTATTTGGGAGGCCCCAACAAAGCTGTGGTGACTAGGAGTGATGAACAAATGGACTTCATACAGGCTCAAAAGATTTAAGTATGTTGTATAGTTCATCAAAAGTGAGCATATCCAGCCCACCTTTAGCTTTGAGGGCAATGCTTACTTGCAACCAAGATGAAGGTAAAGATCGCAAGAACTTTGAGTTGCAGTCATCATTATCGGCTTTGCCTTCACTATCAATTGACTCAATATCTTATGGAACCTGTCATACCCCTTGTGGATACCTTCCTCTTCTAGATTTAAATTAAAATCAAGTGTAGCCAAGATGATTTCTCATTCTCCTTGACTCCTCATTCCCACCAAACCTAGCCTTGATTTGCAATCCATATGTCTTAGCATCCTCAAAAGATGTTGTATTGAAAGTCACCGGCGATCCTCGTATAGCCAAGGAGAATCGCTCTAACTTTGTTCTTTCTCCAACAAATGGATCTCTTCAGCAGTTTTGGGACCAACAATGGTAACCTTACCATCAGGATATGTGATATGCCTCTTCAAACTATTACCATTCCTTACAACTTCCCGTAGATTCCAATCAATGTTGAGATCCACCTGATCTTCATAGCCCACAAATCATACTCCTCCTTCTTTAGGTATGGGAACTTTGCATTGTCCGCGTAGTGAGACCGAAGTTGTTGCAGAGATGTGTTGTTATGATTGTTGATGACATCACCTTCATTTTCTGATCCAGGCATGGTGAATGTTGTTTTGGTTGTTAGGTGTACAAAGGATTGTTCTAGTATCACGAGACTCTCCCGGTGTCGAGGCTCATACCACTTGTTGAAACCTAAGACCTTGATAGATCTTAGAGCACTCAGATCGCGTTAGTAATGCTTACGTAATCACAAACACACTAAAAGACAGTCTCTATTACTTGTATTCAAGCGGAAATTAAACACAAGAACAAACACAAATAACTAAGAACTCTTTGATCCTCTATGGATCTTTTAATAATACTAAAACTTGTTTTTCAACTCATACATAATTCATACTATTGTGTTCCTTTTATACGCTAAAGGAACCTAACCCGCTTTCCCAAGAAACGTATATAAACATAAAACTAAATAAGATATACATTATCACTTCCTAATAAAGCTATATATATCCTAACTAACTATAAAATACATGGAATATCTATCTCCTAAACCATCTACACGGTTTTATTACTCAGCATAATTACTTCTTCAGATTCTACAACTCTTCGCCAGAATCTTCAAGAAGAACCTCAAGATAATTCGTACTTAGTAGAATTCCCAACAATAAGGTCTTATCGGTCGTTAATCGGGTTAATAAAACTAATCGGTTTGTTTGACCTAACCCGATAACCCGATATTGTTATCGGGTCGGGTTCGCTGACATATTTTTCTTATTCGTTATCGGTCAACCCGATAAGACCCAAAAATGCTACTTATTTTTTAAAGTTTATAAAGACAACTACTCTTTCTTGCTAAATCACGCCGATATTATGGTTTATACATGCATGTAATTGTATGGTATTAACTTTATAAAGATGAAAATTTCACCATCTTTTAACAATTAATACAAAGATAAACAAGGTCATTAGTACTTATTTTACACACTCAAGACACGTAATCCGATATAGCTCGTACCTATATTCAAATGAGAATAATGGTAATAAGTTTTTTTTATGATAAGAAGTATATGAATTACATTGATGACATGAAGACTTACATACTAGGCACCCTCATTACCTTCAAGATATACCTAGCAGAGATAGCTTAGCTTTTCATTTACATATGACAAAACTATCTAAGTTGTTCCAAATATACAATGATATTTGGTTCAAAAACTATATAAGTTGTCTGTCTATTGGTTTATTTTTGTAGAGTTGAATTTATCTTATAACCCGACAACCCGAATCAATCCCAATTCGACTTAACCCGAATCTCGACAAACACCAACCCGATAACCGATTATCGGTTAAGTTATGTCACTTTTTAAAACTCAAACCCGACTCAACCCGACCATATACCCGACAAACCCATTAACCCTAATTCGATAACACTGTTGTTCCTCGCTCACTATCGCTTAAAAACAGCTTTAAATGTATAAAAGAAGTTAATAGTGAACAATGACCGAAATTAACATAAGTAAAACACACTTATAAATTTTCAACATCATATTCTTATTAGAAATAAATCAACAAATAATACGTTACCCAAGTACTTGCGGAATAGTACTTAGGATTGAAATGACAAAGTTGGGTGACTCTCTCTAAGCTCAAAGCTAAGTCCTGAGCACAACTCTTAGAGCTCACTGAGCTATCTCAAGAACTAAGTTAGATTGAGGAGTGAAAAGATGGCTTGTGTGTGTGTGTTTTTACAATTCACAAGCTTAATCTTTTCACTCCATCTCTTATGCTATTTATACATGTATGAGATTTAACTCTTCCTAAGTGACAAATCGACATCATATACGTAAGACAAAATAATGATGTATTTTGTCTCTGCTACAAAGACTATTCTAAGTAAAAGACAAGGTGCTTTCCATAACTCGCTGATGACACTGAGCTTGTAAGTTAGCCATTCATGGAAAGTTGACTTATGTTGATAAGGACTTCTTCTTATCTGATTCAAACTTCTCCCCGCCTTTGTCCCGCTCTTTCTTCCTTTTTTATTTATCCTTCAGTCTTCTACTCAGTTTGTCTTCAAGTAAGTAGTTGAGAGGAGTCTTAGGGATTCGGAGTTATTGTCATCACTCACTGAATCGACCATCTTCTTCTTGACTCAGTCTTCACCTTTTAAGTTCCTACCATCGAAAGTGGAGAGACTTCTTCTACGCCTCGCATCTAAGTATCCTCGAAGATGACTCACCGAGAGGCTATGCACTCAGGACTGATTAGTGTTTAATGGTCTAAACACTTGGGCTATTTTCTATTCAAATCCTAGATTAAGGGGTTTGGGTATTTATTGAACCCAACATTCTCCCCCTATTTGGATATACAAATAGCCTAGTGGTTGATCGTGTAAGTGAGCAAATGGCTTCTTCCTACAATCAATGTACTAATGAATACAATATGGAACACTTAATATTTTAACAAAACATACATCGTTTATTGATCAAATTACAAAAGGTTCCTATCACTAGTACAAAAGGTAAATCAAAATGATGTCATTGAGATGGATCCCCGCTTCAAGCTTAGCTTCTTTTGAGGAGTGTTTCTTTGTCGTGGTGCTCTCTTATCTTGGCATTCGTGTCTTGGCGTAACTCCGATGTTTGCTCGGGTTTGGATTTGAGAGGCCACGGTATGTAGCTCAAGATTGCAGCCCATACCACCTGATCAATATCACTCCATCTTTGAAAAGTAGGGTTTCCATAGACATCAATGTGGAATAGCCCTCTTTTAGGCTTCTCAATCACTAGACAGTTCACAAATTTCACACCTTCAGCAGCCCTCGTTGCATTCTAATCCGTGCACTTTGATTTCGTGTTGAACTCAACTCTCTTCCTTTTGCCGCTGGATGATTGTGGTTGAGATCCTTGAGGTGCGCTTAAGGCGGTGAATTCCAATGGCCGCCAATCCCTCACCTTTCATATCTTTTACTGAGCATCTTCATCAGGTACTTAACCACCGCATTTTTCTTCTTTTCAATAATTGGACCAAGTTCATCGAGTTCGCTGATCCCAGTCGCTGAATTTATGAGGATCATGAACTCGGTGTCTTTTAATCATCCCTCTCAGAAACGTTCATGGCCGAGGTTTGGTATTGGGGATATTCGACATCCGTGATCTTTTCGGAGCCTTCTCGCTTGTCATTGTCCAGCTTGTAATGCTCAACCGCTTTGCCCGAGCTTCAGCTTTTCTTCTTTCTTCCAACTGCTTTCATTGCGTCATCCGAGCAAACTCGAGCTTCCTTTGAACTTTTGTCCCCGCCTCGACCCTTTTCGAGCTTGCTTGATCTAATCCCATGTTTTTAGCTTCTTCGTGACAACCTTGCCGCTTCTTCTGTTTTTTCTCTCCTCGCCTAGTTTCAATCTTCTTTCTTCTTTAGCAAGATGTTTACTCAAATTGTGTGGTGTGAAAGTGTGTATTCAAGGTTGCCGATTTTATAAGGAATCTTCTCGTGCTCAGAGGTTTTCATAATGCCTTTGCCTTTGTCCCGCCCGAGGAAGATGATGCAACCAAGGGTGGTGGTGTTGTTGTTATTGGAGTGATTACCGCCGCTGTTGTTGTTGTTGATGTTGTTGGTGGGATTGATGAGATTGGTATTGCCGAGACCGGTGGTGGTGATGAGATTTGAGCTACCGATGTCGATGGTGTTGGCTCCCCTCAGTGAGAAGGAGGTTCTTCACAATATTCTCCCTCAACCGCTGTCGAGCTTCAGTGAGGACAAGAGTTGGAGTTGGTGCCGGGGGGATGGAGCCGCTTAACCCGGAAGGATAAATTTCGAGATCATAGCCTTAATGTCCAAGTGTCGATTGAATACCAGTGACTTTAGCTTCCAAATTAGCCTCGAGAAACTTCCAGCCGCTATTATGGGCCCAAGATTCCGTGCCGAGATGAGGAGGCCTGAGCCAAAGTAGCCACCTGCATATTCAAAGAGTCCAATGTAGCTTGAAGAGACTGGACTGAGGATGGAAGACCCTAAACATTTGTAGACTTGAGCATATTGAAAGCCAGCCGTGAGGTTTGAGGATTGTTTCAAGTACACCTCAAGAGCCTCCAACTTTAGAGTTGAGTGCCGGGTATTCTTTGACAAACTCCCCGATTTCATCTATCGTGGTACCTACACCTCAAGATGCCCGAGGAATTTAGCCATGTTTTCATCTAGTCGGTGAATGTTGTCATACATCAGATCCCTGTGCTCATGAACATTTTCATCAAAGCCATGTACCTCAGCCTTTAGATCAACATAACTCGCAGCAGCCTCAGCAGGTTGTTCCCACAATGTGTCAAGGACCCTGAATATAACCTTCTTGAAGCTTTGGTGATCCAATCAACGAAGCCGCCTTTCGCAGTGGGAGAACATTATCAAATCTTTCAAATTCATCGCTGAGGAAGAGGAGTCATCATTGTCGCCGACCGGTGATTTAGTATGCTCCTCGTGGATCAGCCGAGGCTCTTGTTCACTTGAACCTCAGGCCCATTTCTTCTCCAACCGATAAGATTTCATCATCGGACGCAAGCTCATCTTCGTAAAATAATATCCCGGGACATCAACAATAGCTAACTGTGGGTTGGTGATGGGTTCCATATCGCCGTGGTGTGTTTCCTCTCGAGTCTTTGTCCCCGCTGACCCCTGACACCGTGGGCGCTTCCCCAGCACCTTTGCCGGAGTCGATTGGTTGTGGGTTCCGTGATCGTGGTTGTTCCTTTCCTCCGAAGTCTTTGTCCCCAAAGGACCCCTGAGACACCGGTGGGCGCTTCCTAGTACCTTTAGCAGAGTCGCTGATAGTTGTATCCCTATCGTTGTTTGATTCCCTCGAAGTCTTTGGGATCGATCGCTGTGCCCTCGCACAAAGGCTTGGATTTGCTAATGTCATCACCGGGCGCTAGGAAGGCGCCCCTACCAACGGGTTGTATGTTTCCTCGATCTTGGGAGTAGTAGTTGTGACCAAGGGCACCGACCGTGATGTATCGTCCTTCGCTGTCACAGGGTGGATGTTGCCCGTCACAGTGTCTTTTTAGTCTCGCCTTTTGTGCCTTTTAGGTCAGTGTTCTAGCCTCGTGGCCCCTGGACTTGGGTTTAGTCTTAGTCCCACCGAGACTTCCCTTTCTTTTTAGGAGCAGGGTTTGGAGACACTGATCCCTCCCGTTGTTTACAAAGAACCATATGGGCCGCCAATTCAATAGGAGTGACAAGGGATGGGTCTTTTTGAAAATTTGATTGGCTCAGAAGCCCGGTAAAGCACCAAAATTTTCTTCCCGAGGGTAGTTTGAACCCAATAACACTTGTAAAGCACAAGAGACAAACCTAGGATACGAAACGTATTTCGTCCTAGTTTTGCTCAGTAGCTTGGTTACGAGATCAGTAAATGATCTCCCCTATGTCGACAAAGTGACCCCATTCATTAAGCAAGATGCCATCATCAACTTAATAGAGTTAACTTGTTCTGATGAGTGGTTCCCACGAGGACCTCAATCACAAAAGTGAATAGGATCCTCCAAGCCACGGGAAATGAGCTTTGGTGATCGGGTCTTGTCCAAAAACGTTGGATCTAAACGATTTGTTTTAACCCATCCTTCATGTGGAGGGTTCTGTGATGGGCTACATAAACTCCTTTGTTATAATCCAACCCCGTTGAAGTGCAAAACGCTTTGTAGTCCAGGTGAATTGTTGTTCCCCCGTGGAAGACCGAATCTGATGAGATATTCCCCGAGAGGTCCGAGGTTGTTCTCATCGTAGGAGGGTGTCGGGTCAAAGGCCTGGTCATGCCCAAAACTCCCCGAGGAGATTTTGGTAAACAATGGAGGGACATTGAATAAAGGCCGCTCAAGTGGGAAATTAAACAAAAATTTCATAATGTCTTTGTAGGCTAGGACAGCTTCGTGGTATTCAAAGTTGCCTATGACATTATTTGTTTTAAATTCAACATTTGTAAGATCCCTACCCAATCGAGAAGCAAACCGAGAGATTGAGTTCTAGCAAATTCCATTTGAAATATTTTAGGGTTTTGAAAAATATTTTTGACTAGAATATCCAAAGTTTTGTTTTGATCTCTCAAGTTTGTGATGAAAAACTTTTGTAAATGTTTACAAGAAGGGTTTTCCAAAAGAGGTTTCAAGAGTTTTTGAACACACACAAATGTGTTTGAGTCTTAGAAATGATTTTGACAGAGTTTTGTTGCAGAAAAAATTTGTGTGTGTTTGTTTGTGTTGGAAGAGGGTATTTATAGAGTGGTAAGAGGGATGATTTATGCACAAATGGAAATATTAAGAGTCGTTTATTGAAAAATGTTTGAATTTCCACATTTAATGCTACCACTCCATTACCCGCAAAGAAAATCCCGCTTTTCAAGGGAATAGCTTGCAAAGGGCACAAGATAGTGCACTTTTGCAGAGATAAAATATCTATTTGATATTCTTGGAGAGAGGCATTAAATGCCAAGGGGGATGACAATAAGACAAAGAGACATATATTCCTATATTAAATTGGCATAGTTACCAACCTAGGACATTTAAGTAACCGATACTTGGATCATTTAGTTACTCATTCAATGCTCTTTGTCAAAAAGTCAGGACCCCTGAATGAGTCTTAACTCATTCAATGAGAGGTTTATTTTGGTGTTCGGGGAGGATGGACCATTTCAGAGAACTTATCGAGATTGGTTTTCAGATACTTGACTTTCAATGTTAAGCATTCCCAATTCAAATTTTCTCCTCAAGGTAGGTTCATCCAAGGGTTTGGTGAAGATATCACCGCTTGATATTCAAGAGGGATGAAATGAAGCTCTATGTCTCCTTTCATTATGTGATCCCCGATGAAGTGATATCTGATATCAATGTGTTTGGTTCTTTGGGGAGGACAGGTTGTTGGAGATTGCAGCACCGTGTTATCACGTAAGATGCACCATTTTGTAATGGATGTTATAGTCACCGAAGTTGACTTTTCATCCAACAATACATTGGCACAACATCCCGGCCAAGAGCCTACATATTCAGCCACCGAGGACATAGCCACCGATTGTTGCTTTTAGCACTCCAACAAACCGCTTTTCTCCAAGAAATTGACAGACCCGAGGTGCTTTTTCGTCCATGTTGTACCAAGAGAATCGAATCGAATAACCCTTGAGATCAAACCTTGAGCATTTTGGATAATAGAGTCCAAGATTTGGGGTTCCCTTCGTGTACCCGAGTATTCTTTTGGTCAGCAGTGAGATGGGATTCTTTAGGATTGACCGATATCTGGTTGATTAGACAGACCGAGAATTGGATGTCCGGGTCTAGAAGCGCTTAGATACATCGCTGATCCAACAATCCCTCTCGAAATGAGTTTGATTGACCGATTTGCCAATGAGATCGTGTCCAAGGTTGTTAGTGGGACCATTGGAGTCTTCACTGAGGCACAATCAGATATCTCATATTTCTTCAAGAGATTTCTGGTGTATTTCTCTTGAATGATGGATATTCCTTTATCGCTTTGCCCTCGATTTGTAGTCCAAGTAAGTATGTGAGTTCACCCATCATGCTCATTTCAAACTTCTTTGTCATCGCTTTTCAAACTGCTTGCAGAGTTTGTAGTTTGTTGAGCCAAAAATGATGTCATCAACATACACTTGACCAAGATCACATCCTGTTGAGTTCTATAGACAAACAGTGTTGTCTATCTTTCCTCCCGACAAACTTGTTTTGTATCGTGAAGGCCGAGAGAGTTTCATACCATGCCCTTGGAGCTTGTTTAAGTCCATAAAGGGCTTTGTCAAGCTTGCAGCATATAGTCGTGAATTCACTACTCTCAAAGCCCTGGGGTTGCCAACATACACATCTTCCTTTAGATCACCATTTAAGAATGCACTTTTAACATCCATTTGGTAGACCTTGAAGTTCATGTATGTTGCATATGCAAGGAAGATCCTGATGGCTTCCATTCTGCAACAGAGCAAATGTCTCATCATAGTCAATGCCTTCTTGTTGACTGTAACCTTGGCTACAAGTCCGCTTTGTTTTTAATGACAAAGCGCCGCTTCATCAGCTTTGTTTCTGAAAACCCACTTCATTCCTATGACTACTACATCCTGAGGACATTTGATCAAGGTCATGACTTTGTTTTTGTCAAACTGCGTTCTTTTTGCATGGCCTAACCCGGCTTGTGTTTGAAACACTTTGGGTTCTATATCCGATAGGTAATCAACATATAGACATTCATTACAGAAGCCGCATAGATTAGCAGCCATGCTTCTAGTGAGCATGCCCTCGTGGTTCACCAATGATGTATGTTTACAAGCTCAATGTCCTGAGATTTTGTCCACTTACTTTGTGGTCTGGATCGAGCTTGAAGATGTCCATGGGAGTTCAGATGTGAGTTCGCGTGCAAGAGCCATAATCATTTAGAACGTCAGTAGAGATGTCTTGTTCAGGGTGAGGTACATGAGTTACAAGTTCTTGATCATTTGAATCGTGTTTCCTATCCCGCAGAGACCCGATTATCAATGAACTCACCGATGGTTGGTTGGGGTAGGTTAGAGGTAAGACATAATATGAGATGTCAAAGACGCTTGATATGAGGAATTGAATTCGAGTTGTACTCATCGAGGATATCTTGATGAGTTATCAATTCCTATTTCCTCTAATGAGGTGTTGGTGAACCCGATGCTTTCAGACTTTCATCAAAGGTGACATGAAAGGTTTCAACTTGTTGTCTCCTTGTGTTAAAACCCCGAAGGCTTTGGAGATCGAGGCCTAGATGATCCTTGTGGTTATGAATGAACACGTGACATCCAAACACATGAAAATAGCCGATGTCGGGAAGTCTACCTTTGAAGATCTCATATGGGGTTTTATTATGTATTTTGACAATGATTGACCTGCTTTTGAGTGTAACAGCAGCTTTGACCGCTTCAAATTCGTAAATGCTTTGAGAGGGATGAGCCATTTAACATAGTTCTAGCAGCCTCAATGAGAGTTCTGTTTTTCCTTTCAACAACCCCATTTTGTTTAAGGGTGTATGGAGATGAGAAGTTTTGAGAAATTCCTTTTCATCACGTAAACTCTCAAGCTCTTGATTTCTAACTCAGCACCATTGTCAGCTTCGATTTGTTTAACTATAATGTCATTCTGTTTTCAATCTTCCCGATGAATGACATTATTGTATCACCGCCCGACTCTTTTTGGAAAGAAAGTATACCCAAGTGTATCTTGAGAACTCATCAACAATGACAAGTGTATACTTCATGATGGATTGATCCGACCGACAGTCCAAAGAGATCCATATGCATGAGGTGAAGGCAGCTTTTGATGGAGAAATTTTGTTTGGTTTTGAATGATGCTCGGTGGTGTTTACCCTTTTCACAAGTGCGAGCATGGTTTGTCTTTGCAAAACCGATGGTAAGCCAAGGACCATGTTTTGTTTTGCCAAGTTGTTGAGGTTTTTGAAGTTTAAGTGTGAGAGTCTCTTATGCCACGGCCAATTGATAGTTTCAAAGGGTTTTGGCAAAGAGACACGTTCCATCTTGGGAGAGTGTTGACATGTCTAGTACATAAACATCATCTCTCCTAGGAGCTATCAACACAACTTTCTTGTTGGCATTGAAAATGGTACCTTGTTTATCATTGAATTGTACAATGTATTTAGCATCACATAGTTGACTCACATCCATGAGATTGTATTTGAGACCATTGACATAGGCTATTCTAGAGAAAACTATTGCATTGCAGCTTTATCGAACCATAACCTTCAGTGGGACATGATGAGTTATCACCAAATACTACCTTGGGCCCCGGTTCCTTTACATACTTGTGCAGATATTCCTTCACACCACCATGCTTCTTGAGCATCCACTGCCTAGATGCCAAATAGGCTCCCCGCATGTCTCTCGCACAAGTAGTAAATCAATTAGTTTCTTCTTAGTGACCCACTTACTAGTGGGCTTGGGTCTCAAGGTCTCTTTGAAATTTGCAATCAACTCATGGTCAGTGGTTGTGTGCACAGTGCTACCACAGGTTTTGCATTTAGAGGCTGAGGATGACTCCTGACTCGGGTTGTTTGGAATTTCTCCTTGCATGAATGACACTGTCATGTTGGGATGTCTCATGAGCGGATTACCGAAATATCACAAAGATGTGTTCATGAGACAATCATCCCGATGATGATCATTAAACCCACAAGTGAGGGCACAGGAAAAGGTTTTGCTATATTCTTGGGAGCAGCTTTGGAGGATGAAGCATACTGATGACCAACTTTGGTATAGTTTGCTTGACTAACATACCGTGAGATGGTCTCAGATTCATGGATCATCCTTTTGCGATCATGCAAAAACGGATTCTATAGCAGCTTGTCATGGTATGGTGGTGTAATGACACAGCTCACACTTTTGTTTGTTTTGGAGGTTGACTTAGACTTTGAGGAACTGGAGGAAGTCACTTTGTCTCCTTGATTGGTTCAGTGGACCTTTCAATGGATTCCATTTTTTCAAAGTGAGCTTCCTCACAAGTTCGCTTGTGAATTTGGTCACTTCAAGTGGGCAGAGGATGTTGAAGTCTCAAGAGGAGTAGACTCTTGTTGAGTTTGTTTTGTTGGTCTTTTCAGGATGGTTCTACCAAGTCCGGACCTTTCTTTTGGTGAATGAGGATTGAATTGCAGTGGAGTAAGCTCGAGTTTGGAGCAAAGACCTCAAGAGGTTTCAGTGGTGGAAGCGTTGAGATTCGCTTCACTCAGATGTGTTCAAGACTATCGGGCACATCAGGAGTCCAAGCATGCTCTTAGAGCTTGACTTTCGTGCTCTAGAATCCTTCCGTAATCAAATTTGGAAGCTTACTCGTGATTAACCCGCTTAATCCAATCACCGGAATTAGGACTAGTCAACATATTTGTAATCATGCCACCGCACACAAATGGCTTAGGAGATCGGTCTTTGTTGAGAGAGTCGTGAGATGATCTTCACCTATGACTCTTCTTGCCATGGGCTCCCACAAATCAAAGACCTCCGATTCTTAGCAACCAACTATTAAGAATATCATTTGCCTTTTAAGTTCATCTTGAAGATTCTGATTTCTTTTAATTAGTTCAGTATTTTGAATTTGCAAAGTGACAGCTTCAAGCTTGGCTTGTTTTAAAAGAAGCAATTCATCCCTACACTTATTCAATTCAAAACTTAACTTGTTGTACTTAGAAAAAGATTCACTTTTGCTATTCTACAAACTTAAGGTCTACATTTAGATAATTCATATAGGATCGCCAATCGAGTCATCATCCATAGAAAGTAAAATGTTTACCTTCTTCATTGTGATGTTGACCCATTCCCCGTTCCTAGCATGATTCTTTCCAACAACTAGCTTGTCCTCTTCTCGAGAGCCATCATGCACCGACATACCATTTCATCATCGATGAGACTGGCTCTTCATCCCAGCCAAAGGTTTCAAAGAACAAGGCCTTTGTTCTGCCTCGCATGCTTTAACATTTGTTGTTGTTTCTGAGGGATCGGCCTCAAGCAATGCAATCTTAGCTTTAGCTTTCTTATACTTGGCTTCATAATCAATGGTTTTGTTATTATCAGATTTATTTTGAAAATTTTGATGAGACTGATACATTTTTGGTTGAAATTTGCTAAAGCATGAGGACCGATTTGAACCTCGATGGTTTATAAGAGGGTTCTCAAATTGTTTTAGAAAAAACCAGCAAATGACCCTTTTAGACACTTAAAGCATTCTGTCCTCATTTGCTTTAGCACTAGAAAACCTTTTTTTTTTATAAACCCGCAAGAGTTAGCAAGGAGTGCCCTTTCCTAAAATTGTTCGTGTCGCTTTAGGTACTCCTCACTTGATCTCTCATCAAGCTCATCATCTTAATTTTCTTGAAAATCTTGAACCACATTGTTAGAGAAGAAAGCAGTTGATATGGGTGCTGAAGTAGTGGTCGTGACTTCTTGACTTCCCGAGACTTCTTTAAGTCGGTATCGCCTCGTTGATGAGGTTTTCCTCATAGACAAATTTCCCATAAATCTCAAGAAGCTCAAGATTTTGGATATGATTAGCATTCCTAAGTCCTCAGAGAAATTCAACCACTTCTGTGAGATGTTGACAAAACCAATATTAATTTCATGTTTGGACAACTTAACACCATCATTTGACAGTTCATTTAAAAGAGTTTTGTACTTGGTGTAAGTTTGAGAGAGAGTTTCTGAGTCCTTAGCCCTGAAGGTGTTATACTCAAGTTTCGGGTCCATTATCCTGTTTCCTTGGTATCGATGGTCCTTCATGACTATGAACTAGATCATCCCAGTTTGCTTAGTCAGTACTACGCCTTATATCAGACTCCATAATATCGCAGAAGACAAGATATTATGATACTTTTGAGTCTTTGGTCCCCGTTGACCACTCCTTTCATCCTGGTCCACTGAGCTTCGTGTTTGGGCAACCCATCACCAGCTTTGGGACAAATGGAACTTTATTTATACACTTGATATAATAAGGTTCCATCCCAATCAAATAGCAAAGCATTCGCTTTTTCCATTTGTTGAATTTGCCAACTTCAAGTCTAGGCAACAAATTTAATAAGCTCCACCTTTTATCGACTAGTTGGGGTACATCAATTTCAGCCTTTTAGGATCCCTAATTTAAAAACTTTTAGAGCGCCTAAAAACGAAGTTTTATAATTAGCCTTGCTCGATACCACTTGTTGTTCCCTCGCTCACTATCGCTTAAAACAGCTTTAAATGTATAAAACAAGTTAATAGTGAACAATGACTGAAATTAACATAAGTAAAACACACTTATAAATTTTCACTCATATTCTTATTAGAAATAAATCAATAAAGAATACGCTACCCAAGTACTCTTTATGAATAGTACATGGGATTGAAATGACAAAGTTGGGTGACTCTTCTCTAAGCTCAAAGCTAAGTCCGAGCACAACTCTAAGAGCTCACTGAGCTATCTCAAGAACTAAGTTAGATTTGGAGGAGTGAAAAGATGGCTTGCGTGTGTGTGTTTTTTTTACAATTCACAAGCTTAATCTTTTCACTCCATCTCTTATGCTATTTATACATGTATGAGATTTAACTCTTTCCTAAGTGACAAATCTCATGACATCATACGTAAGACAAAATATCATGTATTGGTTGTCTCTGCTACAAAGACTATTCTAAGTAAAAGACAAGGTGCTTTCCATAACTCGCTGATGACAATGAGCTTGTAAGTTAGCCATTCAGGGAAAGTTGACTTATGTTGATAAGGACTTCTTCTTATCTCGATTCAAACTTCCTCCGCCTTTGTCCCGCTTCTTCTCGCTCTATTTATCCTTCAGCCTTCTACTTTAGCTTGTGCCTTAGTGTAAGTAGTTGGAGATGAGTCTTAGGGATTCAGGAGTTATTGTCATCACTCACCAATCCATCATCTTCTTCTTGACTCCGCCTTCACCTTTAAGTTCCGCTTTACCGGTGGAGACTTCTTCACGCCTCTCGCACTGAGTATCCCGAAGATGACTCACTGAGAGGCTATGCACTTAGTGACCTGATTAGTGTTTAACGGACAAAACACTTGGGCTATTTTCTATTCAAATCCTAGATTAAGGGGTTTGGGTATTTACTGAACCCAACAACACCCCTACTAGTGATTGAACATTAACAACATCAACATTATTTGAAATTTCAACTTTTGGTTTTAGATGCTCTTTCATACTAAAATTTATTCGCCATTTTCGGGCCCTCAAAAGAAATTTGTTTTTCAAAACCTTAATTTGAGTCCTACAAGTGGCCGTAATGCTAGTCTTCCAACAATTAAGTTGTGTTCCGCCCCATGTCAATAACCACAAAATCATTGGAATAAGAATTTTCCAATTTTAAAAGCACATTATTCACAATTCCTTTTGGTACAAAATTTTAGAGGAATCAATCATTTCTATCATAATAGTTGTTTCTTTTAAATTGGTAAGTTTTATTTTTCGAATAAAGTGGTAGAAATAAGGTTTACCCCGAATTCCCAAATCGTACTAATGCGAATCTTAATATTACCAATAGTGTGAATTTGAAGAAAACTTTCCGGTATTGTCAAGCCGTGAAGTTCTCGGGAGTTTGGCAGACCTCGCCGTCTTCTAATTTATCATCCTCTCTTAGGTAGTTAATCCCGAAAGAAGCATTAGTGATAGAGGATGTGACCGCTCTTCTTTGCTTTATCTTGGCGCAAATATGGCTTTGCGTGCAATGGCTTTAGCATTACTCGTTTCAAGGTATTAAGTCAATTGCCCAATTTGTGTTTCGAGGTTTTAATCGCAGATCTTGGTTACGTAGGTTCCTATTGGTGTCCTCCTTCACTTTGACCATCCATTCCTTGAGTTTATCTCCCTTTTTGTAGATTCTTTGATGTGCCTGCAAGCATTATTTCTTCAAGGCTAGGTTTAGGAGGATTGTTGTTGATTCTTGTAGAAGCCCTGGGATTTTTCTCTATAAATGGCCCGTTATTATTGTAGTCAGTTGAAAGGGGATTCTCTTCCATATTTAACTTCGATCCTTTTAACTTCCTCGTTGAGGAACACTCTTGGTAGGTGGAGTTCCATTTCGCCTACTTGAATGGAATGCACATTTTCCTTGAGCTTCTTCATTTCTCTTCCTAGGCTTTCTAATTTGTTGTTTATTGCTGCAAGGCCTTCCATATCTCCATTCTTACTTTGCTCTCCATTGTGCCATTTGTGAGAGTGGTCTCGCCATCTTTTGAATAGAAGTTTCTAAAGCCAAAGCTGTGTCATACCGTGAATTGAGAATCAATCATTTGTCTTGAGGAGATGTTCTAATTCTTGTAGAAGACGCTCACCTTTTTGTTGGTTGTTGAGATCATGAGTAGGGCATTTTATAACAATTGCTATACCTTTCCCAAGCTTAGTATAACGTTTCATCACCCTCTTGTTTGAAGTTATGGATTTCTTCCAATTGCTTAGTGCCTTTGATGGAGGACAAGATCTCCGAATGAAACACTTTTTAAGATAGGCCAGTGTGTTGACGGTCCCAACAGGTAATCGATCAACCCATCTTTTCGCAGCCCCGTGAAGAGAAATAGGAATATTCGTGCAACATAATAGCATCGTAGACTCGGGAATTTTGAATAAATGACAATGTGTGACAACCCGTGATTTTCGGTCATTTTCTAATCAATTCATGCCTCACAATTTCAACATTTATAGTAAACTTGGTTTACTTGTTTCAAATTCGTGTAACCTTTAAGGTTTAGCGGCGAATTCATGATCATAACATCACGTACATTTCATATGGACTATGATTAGTCTACATTTCATTGACATCATTTGCATCTCATTAGTTCATTCATGGCACTTTATTTCACATTCAACGCAGTGGAGTTATTATTTTAAATATTTAACTGTTACTTTCAAAAATGATCCCGATATATATTTTTTACACTTACATTGGTTTATATAAACTAAATTTTTTTAGTTTTCCTAGTGTTTTGAATTTATTTCATATAAATCGTAAATTTATATTATTACGACACTTTTCATAAAAATTACTCGATAATTATTTTATCACTCAAATTTTACAAGGAATGTATTTTACAATTTTTATTATCTCATTACATTCTATTTTGATCTATTAAAAATTTACTTGTACCAAAAAGTTACCATTTACCTTTAATTATACATTTATCTACACAATTTACTTACACATCTTTGACAAATTATATACAAGTAATAAGAAAGAAAAAAAAAATAATAATATATGGGACACAATCCCCCCATAACCGGCCTATGGGGGGGGGATGTATCTTAAATTTTGTAATAAAAATCTTACTTGTATATATTTACACACAATCTCACATTTACACTCATTTCAACCACAATAATACAAGTACAAGTCAATTGGTTCTTCTCTCTTGTTTCTTTCACTTCAAAACCGGCCTAGCATAAAGATCAAGAAGAGATTCATAAAATTTTCATGCTCAAGTTACAAACAATCTAGTTATCACTCTTTATAAGGTTTTGAAATAAAAACCAAGAGTGTTTAGGATAATCCTTGTTACTTTCACCTCATCATATTCATTTGTAAGCATATTTCTTTCATTTTTCATGTTTCCTTATCATTTCATATTCATCTTTTCATTTTTGGAGCACATGCAAGACATATGTGATTTATACCATTTTTACATGATTTTAGAGTTATATATATATTATGGTCATCCTATAATTATCCCCTTGGTATACTTTGGTCTTGATGATGTTTAGGAACCCATGACACCCTATATGGTAGGATTAGATCAGTTTTGGAGTTGATTTGAAGGGATTAGAATAGGTTTTGTCCGAGAAAAACTATTTTCGATCACGATAAATTATGTTCTGTTCTTGTTTTGATTTTCTGGAAAAACCGACAGTTGGTACGAAACTTTGGCCTTGATATTTAGAAAATATACTTTAAAACGAACTCCGCGGCCGCTTGAACGGATAAAAACGGACTTATAACGAAGAAGTTATGGATTTTACAAGTTTGACGACGAAATATATTATTTTCAGAAATTTCAGCAAGCTTGTTTTACATTGTTTGAGTAAAAAACGAGCCTTAAGCTTCACAAATTATTTCGACTTATCAAAAATATATTAGTTTACTTCGATACGAAGCTAAGGACATATAAAACGTAGAAAACGGATTTGAAACGACAAAGATATGCACGTTTTCATAAACTTGCCGTAACTATTATTTTCTGCACAACAATTAACTAAAATCACCATCTTTAACCCTTATTATCTTTATGTTCGAGACCTTTATGACGAAAACTCCTGAACTGAAACTTTTAGATATCGATACAAACTTTCCAAAACCGTCGAGTTCGTTCTCTAACGATCGACGACACCGCTTTACTAATGGCTGGTTTTCCAAAGCCATTTTTGTTAATTTCATGAATATTCCGACGACATTGTTTTGCGACGAAAAGTGGAAATTTCACCATAAATCATTATAAAACCATTGTAGGATGACATTTTGACGTAAATACTTGTAAAGTGATTTTGGATTGGTCAAGACGTCAAACGAGTATTTTTTCGACGATAAGTAATATTTTCAAAACTCGCAAATGGTATAAATAACATACGTAATGCATGCATAGCATAACATTACATTGCAACTCATTACATATCATATCATTGGTAATAGGTCCAGATTAAAGTTTCACATTATACCTCGGTGTACTCACTTTTGTCTTCGCATCATTCCACCAAGTGAGTTCCATAGCCCCTCGCTTACTTGTTTTCATAACTGTTTTGGGGGAGATACATGCTCAATTAATTTCATTTACTTTCATAGTTACTCTAAACATTTAAGGATTACTGTGAGTTCCATAGCCCCACTTTTCTTGTTTTAATGCTTTCATAACTGTTTTGGGGGAGATACATGCTCGACTATTTTTATTACATTCATGACTATTTGCAAATTACATGTTTATCCGAACTAAATGCTAGTCATGCGAAGTAACATTATTGCCATACTTGGAATTTCTATTTCATATATTCATTGGTCTAACGGTCTTGGTATATTCATTGAGCTAACGGACTTGGTATATTCATTGAGCTAACGGACTTGGTATATTCATTGGTCTAACGGTCTTGGTATATTCATTGGTCTAACGGTCTTGGTATATTCATTGGTCTAACGGTCTTGGTATATTCATTGAGCTAACGGTCTTGGAACGATTTGAACCACACTCATATTCATTTGAACATAAACTCTACATATTCCGGGGGTGTAACACACAAAGTTGCAAGTTTTGTATGGGCGACTTGGAACTGAAGTGGATTTACAATGCCTTGCTGCATAAACGATTTCGATACTTTGAGTCATGCACTATTTTGTGAATTCATTTGACGATTTCGCTAACATAAACTATATACACATTTCGGCAATGGGTTGTGAACACACAGGTTGCAAGTTTTGTATGGGCGACTTGGAATCGAAAGTGGATTTACAATGCCTTTGCTACATAAACCATTTCAAAGGCTTTACATTTCTACACAAACTCTATGAACTCACTCAACCTTTGTGTTGACACTTTTAGCATGTTTTATCTCTGGTATCTAAGGCATACACTTCATGGCATGCATTTGGACACCTCATGGAGTCGTGGTGACGACGCTGCCTCACTTGGGTTTTACATACTTTAAAAACATCGTTTGAATTGTAACAACTTATTTCCGCACAAGATGATTTTCAATTGGGACCTACTTTGTAAACTCTGATTATTTTATTAAATCAAACGATGTATTTTCCAAACGACACTTTAGGTCGTTCAATATAACTGTGATTGTGATGCTATGACAGTCAATCCCCAGGAATTCCATTCCGCTGCAAAACAGGTAATTTGGGGGTGTGACAGATTGGCATCAGAGACAGGTTATAGAGAACTAGGTTGCATCATCGACCCTAGACTATAACTACATTATCATAGCATCTCATCATTTCATCATAAGTGCATGTTCACTTTGCAAGCGATTTATACGTACATTTTTCGAGTTATTCACTTTCATTTCACATTGATTGTCACATGGATGCCTTTAAATTCCCATCCCATTATCTTTTCCCCATACTCTAACGTGGAGAATTCCTTGTCATTCCCTATCACAATTTTTATATCACCGATTCATCATCGATAACGTCGAATGCCGAGATAAACTTTTAAATAGGGCGAAGTCACTCTCACTCCTTTGTTTCACCACTAACATGTCGAGTTACACTTTATTCACACATTAGTCTCTAAACCATCATACATTGAAGCACTTACAACACCTCATAACCCATCTTTTCGGAACCCATCGATCATTTCGATAAATAACCTCAAACTTATCATCTCTTTAGAGCGCTTATTATTAACATAGGACTTTGATACGTCTCACCCTTTCCTCTTATTTTGAAGAAGATATGGCGTCAAGAAAGCCACAAAAATGACCCAAGCAAAGAATTCAAAAGTTGGTGAATGATAGCATTGCGATGCTTTAAGAATTGAAAGGGAAACGGTACGCTGTGCCACGCTGAGCCGCTGATCGCCGCCAGAAAGCCGCAAGGCTTGCTGCAAGCATGGAAATGCAGGAGGATCCGTTAAGAGCTGTTTACAAGGATTTTAAAAGTGGAGATCCCACCAAGTTTAAAGGGATGAAGGAGCCACCGCCATGGTGCGATGGTTCGAGAAATTGAGTCCGTGTTTTTGCTGTGTAATTGCCCGGATGATAGTAAGGTCAAGTTTGCTACAAGTACATTACTCGATGGAGCATTGTCGTGGTGGAACTCATATGCTCAACCGATTGGAATGGAGAATGCTTTCAAGCTTACTTGGGAGCAATTTAAAGGTTTGGTAACAAAGAAGTTGTTGCTACTTGAAAGAGAGTTGGAGACGTAATTCTATGAACTAATGACAATTGGGTATGACATTGACACTTACATTCGGAGATTCCAAGAATTGGCCGTGTTATGCCCATCTATGGTTTCTGAATAATGAGAAGCTAATGGAGGCTTCATTGAAGGACTTCTCGAGATTATTCAAGGCGATGTGACTTCTTCTGACCCGCAAACGATTGAGGAAGCTATTCGATGTCTCTGAAGCTCATGGCACAAGTAGTAAAGAGAGGCAACACCACAAACATCAACCGTAACAACAATACCAACAACCGCACTGCCAACTACAAATAATAACCAAAACAACAACAATGACGATAACCAACTCAACAACAACAAAAGAAAATGGGAAAATGACCAAGGAGGTTACAATAACAACAACCAAAACCGTAACACTAACCATCATCAACAATGAATAGAGGGCAAGAGACTGCAATGGTTTATGTTGCTGCACCAATAGAAGGCAGAGGTTATGCTCGAACCTACCCACTATGTAATCGATGTAAGTATCATCACACGGGACTTTGTCCTCAAGTGCTACAAGTGTCAAAAACTAGGACACAATGCCGGGAATTGTAGAGGCAAGACCATAGTTACGTGCTTCCTCGATGTGGGAGCAAGGACACTATCGAAGTCAATGTCCTCAAAACCAAGGTCAACAAGTCAAGGTGCTCATGGAATGTATATATGTTAGAAGGAGGAGGAGGAGCTGCCAAGGTATCAACGACGCTGAAGACTCAAGAAGCTCGAAACTAACAAATTTTATTTCTCCTTATGTATTATGTCGTACCAAGTTTATGTCTAATCATCGTATCCGAAACTTTATAACTTAAAGATGTACTACTTTTGCTAAACCACTCGTTGTAACATATTCTCATCTATCGTACTTTATTTTCTTTCCGATTTGTTATCATTTACGAGGATTTTAATTTTTTTGCTTTAACTATCATTTTAATGACACTTCTCCATGTCTTCTCTCCTCGATGTTCATCACAATTTTAACATTAGTTGACTCAACACCAAACAACATATGAGTCGATTAGTCCAAGCATTGCATAGTTACTCCTAAATTATACATAGCCCGATCACCTATGTCTAATTCAGGAAGAATCATGCAATGAAGGGAGTAGTAGGCTTATATGTGTAAGCAATTCCTGTAATCGAGCCAAATTTTCAAAAGATTTTCTTCAAACCACTTGTTTCAGTTTGATCCGCAAGGATTTTTTGTTTGATGAGTTGCAAAGATCAAGCTAGAAACAAGTTGTTACTTAAACCGATTTAGCCTAATCGTATGATGTAAATTCTTGTTTGATGAGTGGTGAGATTAAGTGAAAATCGGTTACCAAAAAGTCTTTTGAGGGTTTTGCTCGAGAATGGGAAAGTTTGCCACATCAAACCCTAAACCCGAGAGACCAATACGAACTGAATTCGTGGACTGAATTCCTTTTGGATGGGCTAATGTGACAAACCCGTACTTTCGGTCATTTCTCAATCAATTCATGCCTCACTATTTCAACATTTATAGTAAACTTGGTTTACGTTTCAAATTCGCGAACCTTTAAGGTTTAGCGGCGAATTCATGATCATGACATCACGCACATTTCATATGGACTATGATTAGTCTACATTTCATTGACATCATTTGCATCTCATTAGTTCATTCATGGCACTTTATTTCACATTCAACGCGTGAGTTATTATTTTAAATATTTAATCCGTTACTTTCAAAAATGATCCCGACATATTTTTTTACACTTACATTGGTTTATATAAACTAAATTTTTTTAGTTTTCCTAGTGTTTTGAATTTATTTCGTATATAAATCGTTAAATTTATATTATTACGACACTTTTCATAAAAATTACTCGATAATTATTTTATCACTCAAATTTTACAAGGAATGTATTTTTACAATTTTTATTATTTCATTACATTCTATTTTGATCTATTAAAAATTTACTTGTACCAAAAAGTTACCATTTACCTTTAATTATACATTTTTCTACACAATTTACTTACACATCTTTGACAAATTATATACAAGTTATAAGAAAAAAAAAAAATAATATATGGATTACACAATCCCCCCATAACCGGCCTATGGGGGGGATGTATCTTAAATTTTGTAATAAAAATCTTACTTGTATATATTTACACACAATCTCACATTTACACTCATTTCAACCACAATAATACAAGTACAAGTCAATTGGTTCTTCTCTCTTGTTTCTTTCACTTCAAAACCGGCCTAGCATAAAGATCAAGAAGAGATTCATAAAATTTTCATGCTCAAGTTACAAACAATCTAGTTATCACTCTTTATAAGGTTTTGAAATAAAAACCAAGAGTGTTTAGGATAATCCTTGTTACTTTCACCTCATCATATTCCTTTGTAAGCATATTTCTTTCATTTTTCATGTTTCCTTATCATTTCATATTCATCTTTTCATTTTTGGAGCACATGCAAGACATATGTGATTTATACCATTTTTACATGATTTTAGAGTTATATATATATTATGGTCATCCTATAATTATCCCCTTGGTATACTTTGGTCTTGATGATGTTTAGGAACCCATGACACCCTAAGAAGGTGTATGGTAGGATTAGATTAGTTTTGGAGTTGATTTGAAGGGATTAGAATAGGTTTTGTCCGAGAAAAACTATTTTCGATACGTATAAATTATGTTCTGTCCTTGTTTTGATTTTCTGGAAAAACCGACAGTTGGTACGAAACTTTGGCCTTGATATTTAGAAAATATACTTTAAAACGAATCCGTGGCCGCTTGAACGGATAAAAACGGACTTATAACGAAGAAGTTATGGATTTTACAAGTTTGACGACGAAATATATTATTTTCAGAAATTTCAGCAAGCTGTTTTTACATTGTTTGAGTCAAAAACGAGCCTTAAGCTTCACAAATTATTTCGACTTATCAAAAATATATTAGTTTACTTCGATACGAAGCTAAGGACATATAAAACGTACAAAACGGATTTGAAACGACAAAGATATGCACGTTTTCATAAACTTGCCGTAACTATTATTTTCTGCACAACAATTAACTAAAATCACCATCTTTAACCCTTATTATCTTTATGTTCGAGACCTTTATGACGAAAACTCCTGAACTGAAACTTTTAGATATCGATACAAACTTTCCAAAACCGTCGAGTTCGTTCTCTAACGATCGACGTACACCGTTTTACTATTAACTCGTTTTCCAAAGCCATTTTTGTTAATTTCATGAAAATTCCAATACATTGTTTTGCATTTAAAAGTGGAAATTTCACCATAAATCATTATAAAACCATTGTAGGATGACATTTTGACGTAAATACTTGTAAAGTGATTTTGGATTGGTCAAGACGTCAAATGAGTATTTTTCGACGATAAGTAATATTTTCAAAACTCGTAAATGGTATAAATAACATACGTAATGCATGCATAGCATAACATTACATTGCAACTCATTACATATCATATCATTGGTAATAGGTCCAGATTAAAGTTTCACATTATACCTCGGTGTACTCACATTTGTCTTCGCATCATTCCACCAAGTGAGTTTTCATAGCCCCTGCTTTTACTTGTTTTCATAACTGTTTTGGGGGAGATACATGCTCAACTATTTTCATTTACTTTCATAGTTACTCTAAACATTTAAGGATTACCGTGAGTTCCATAGCCCCACTTTTCTTGTTTTAATGCTTTCATAACTGTTTTGGGGGAGATACATGCTCGACTATTTTTATTACATTCATGACTATTTGCAAATTATATGTTTATCCGAACTAAATGCTAGTCATGTAAACATATTGCCATACTTAGAATTTCTATTTTATATTCATTGGTCTAACGGTCTTGGTATATTCATTGAGCTAACGGACTTGGTATATTCATTGAGCTAACGGACTTGGTATATTCATTGGTCTAACGGCCTTGGTATATTCATTGGTCTAACGGACTTGGTATATTCATTGGTCTAACGGTCTTGGTATATTCATTGAGCTAACGGTCTTGGAACGATTTGAACCACACTCATATTCATTTGAACATAAACTCTACATATTCCGGCAAGGGTTGTGAACACACAAGTTGCAAGTTTTGTATGGGCGGACTTGAACTCGAAAGTGGATTTACAATGCCTTTGCTGCATAAACGATTTCGATACATTGAGCCATGCACTATTTTGTGAATTCATTTGACGATTTCGCTTGAACATAAACTATATACACATTTTGGCAATGGGTTGTGAACACACAAAGTTGCAAGTTTTGTATGTATGGACTTGGAATCGAAAGGGATTTACAATGCCTTTGATGCATAAACGATTTCGAAAGGCTTTACATTTCAACTCAAACTCTATGAACTCACTCAACCTTTGTGTTGACACTTTTAGCATGTTTTTATCTCAGGTATCTAAGGCATACACTTCATGGCATGCATTTGGACACCTCATGGAGTCGTGGTGACGACGCACGCCTCACTTCTGGTTTTACATACTTTAAATCATCGTTTGAATTGTAACAACTTATTTCCGCACAAGATGATTTTCAATTGGGACCTACTTTGTAAACTCTGATTATTTTATTAAATCAAACGATGTATTTTCCAAACGACACTTTAGGTCGTTCAATATAACTGTGATTGTGATGCTATGACAGTCAATCCCCAGGAATTCCATTCCGCTGCAAAACAGGTAATTTGGGGGTGTGACACAATGTACTCGACGTTGTCTATATGTTCATGGGCATCATTGGTGATGCTTCAAGAGAAGGGATTTTCACGCAATTCCCTCATGAGTTGAGGTTTGGTTTCGAATTGAGCATCTTCTGCGATAGCCGGCCTAACAATCCCTGGTCCTTGTTCTTCCCTTGTTAATGCCAAATATTCCTCAAGAGTGAGGTCATCGATGTTAACAACTTCCATGGTACCAAAAACTCTAAAATATGATCGTGAGAAGAATAGAAAAGTTTAAAACGAAATGAAAGACTTAATATTAATCCTAATATAACTCCCTCAAGAAGGCGCCAAAAACTTGATGCAGTTTTATCACTGTGTTTTAATATTTATAAAGTCTCGTTATACCTATGGTCTACCCTAGTGCACTAACGAGTAGTGTACCCGGTCGCGTGTAGTGTAGTATTCGGTAAAGCCGAGGTCGTCCCAAGAGCTATGTGTGTTGGATTATTACTAAGTCTAGGTGTCACAATATTTAATAATGGTTTCGATAAGGAATTAATTATTTAAACTACTAAAGCAAAATAAAGCAAATAAAGGCAGATAAAAGGTAAAGGGTAAATCAATAGAGGAGAGTAGTGCTAACCTAGTTAATCCTCCTAGCTAGTTATGTCTACGTCTACTTACTTCCAATTACTTCAGGTGGGGTCAAACTCGAGAGGACAACATTTGGTCAATTCGCCCTAACCTATCGAAGATGCCACCACAGAGAAGTCGTGTCCCTCATAAGTCATGTTGTTCCCGGTCCCCTAAGCCAAGTCATTAAGTACCGCTACATGCTAGATTTATAATAGTGAAAGTGCCCTACGTTAGCAACTTAAACACTCACCCCCTAATTCTTAAGTTCATCCAAACGGTAGGTGATCAGCTTGTCAAATCGCACAAGTAGAAAGGGTCGCTTTGGTCATATCTTACCCTTCCCGCCTCTCCACCTAGGTCAGCTTGGTCATATCTCCTAGGAAATTGGCCTCTACCACCATTCAAAACTACCGAACCAAGGGTAGCTACCAATAAACTGTGCATGCATACACTTAGAAATAATTATGCGGAAGTAATGTAAACGCAAACAAAATAATTATGAATCATAACTAGGCCAGACCAAGAGGTGCTTAGCCGCTCATATTAATCATACAAACCAATTCAATATTCAAAGGTACTAAATACATGAATTGAAAGTAAAGAAAATATAAAATGCTAATGCTTATCGTAGGGGAGTGATTTCTCCTCGAGACAAACCAGATGCTCCTCTAGACCTACCTTGAGCTTTTTCCCACGCTCGTTGTTGTGTGTGGAATGGGGATGATTAGAAATGTTGGTATTCGGGGTATTTATAGGTTAGACCGTTACGGCAGAACTATAACAAGAGTTACCGTAACCTTCAATTCCTTCAGATTTTGCACTAGATTCTGCTAGTTACTGCTGAGAACCTTATAAGTGGTTACCGTAGTATTCAATAAACTTGGTTACCGTAGTTGATGAAGTAGTTACTGCACGTAGTTATCAGGCGTGAAACCTCATTTGACCTAATATAGTTACGTCATAGCCTTTGGGGAGAGTTACGCCGTAACCTAATGATGAGTTGGTTTTCTGAGTCACGCTTTAGTTACGGCGTAATGTGAGAGATGAGTTACGCCGTAACTTCTTCAAAGTAGCATACCGTGATAAATCTTTTGATATTTCTCCAGCCCATCGCCTTTAGCTCCAATGCTCGTAATTTATCTGAAAGTGGAAAAAAATGGAAAACAAGCGTAAATCCATATAAATGATATAAATTACAAGCATTATCGGGGGAAAATGACACTTAATATTCAGGACTATTTGATGTTATCAGGCACCAAAACTTTTTTGCGTTGATTCCCATCCCATGATTCCAATCCTTCGAGAACTGAGCGAGACTTGAAGGTAAATGAGCGAGACTTAAAAGGTACTCCCTCCATCCCATATTAAGTGTCCACTTTCAAAGTACACAAAGTTTTAGAAAATTCAATTAACTACACTCTTCACCAATCAAGTATCATTTTTACCAACTAAAGTCTCATCTCATTGGTTGTAATACATTATGAACACTTAATTTGGGACATCCCAAGATTCTATTGTGGACACTTAATATGGGACGGAGGGAGTATTATCCATTCAACATTACACCATCTAAAAAGAGCAGATCAAATCCTAAAAGACCACACACAATGAAGAAGAAGATGATGAACATACTCTCGAGTATCATTGCACCAATTGCAATTAACTTGTTGGCCACCCGGAATAACACCTCTTGAATTAAGAACTATAACTGAAAGCCCTTGAATTGCCAACCAATGATTTCCTTGAACCTTGGATTGGACCTTATTATTCCATAAAAACTTAGCCCAAGATGGAATAAATAGAGAGGTTCAAGAATTAGGATCTATTCATGCCACATAGATATAAAATGAGTGTCCACTATGACTGAAATAGACAAAAACATTTTTATTTTTTTTAAACTTTTTCATAAACCCATTATAGTAAATGCCCTAAAAGTGAGAAATAATCTTAAAGGCCAATTTAAGTTTTAAACCCCATAGATGGGGCTACCTCCTAAATTTGGCTCTAAGCAGTAGTGGGGTGATTGGATGGTTGTTACTCTTAGGCTAACCACAGTGGCAGGGTCAAGGCATGGGTCGACCGATTTTAATATCGGTCGAGCCTAATGTAGACACAGTCAAGAATATCGGTCGAACCAAGAGTTTTGGAAATATGGGTCGCCATTTTGACCGATTATGCACGTTATGTTCTTGTTGAATTTTTGCTTCAATTTGGCATTTGGGTGGATTTTTTCAAACACAGATATCATAAATTGTCAACTTGTAGTGTTTCACATATGTCATTAGGTTGCTCGCACTTCATTAAGGTAGAAATAAAAATATGTATGTGGTCTTTTTTAAGATGTTTAATTATGTAATGTTTAATTTTTAATTTATGTAATGTGTTGTTTTGAATGAATTTTAAATTTGTTATTTAAAATAATTGAATTAAAAAATAAAAATAGTAAAAAAATAACTCGGTCACGACTGTGTCTAGCCTTATGGGCTTGTACCTTGACAATGATGAACTGCCCAGGATGTATCAGTTTTCTTGGTTCAATGTACTATGAAAGATTAGTAACTTAATTGCAACTTTAAAAGAATTCGACATTGCAAAGTGATTGCAAAGTAAGTTCATGTCTCTGTTTAACTGTTTAGCCGCAGTCCTTTATAGCAATTTGGTTTCATATTAAAGCAATCCCACTGATCGCTACGGTTCCCATACTGCTAGTAACTTAATTGCAAGAATTATCATTTATTATCATAAAGTAGGTTTCTAGAGGTAACTGGGATATTCCCATAGAGTATCTTAGAAGCTTTGATGATGCCTGATAGATTCGTGATCACTGTTTTTGAATGCGTAGAGGAAGCAACATTGAAGTAGTTCACTCTGTTCCCGAGTATAAAACTGAAAGAAAAGAAATGAAGAGGGAAAAAAAGAGAAAAAAGAAAAGGATAAAAAATAAATTTTATTTTTTATCTTGTGTTCCTGAGTTGGAAAGAAAAGAAGAGGGATAGAAGCATAAAAAAGGCTTAAAAATCACTTTTTCTCCAAATCATCCCAATTTGGGAAGAAGAAGATTAGGAGGAGAAGTTTTGGCTTAATTTCCTCTCCTCTTCTCTTCTCTCTAAAAAAAACTGGGGAATGCAACTTTTTTTTAGTTTCATTTCCACTTCTCTTCTTTTCTCTCCAAATTAAAACTCGGGAACAGAGTGTAAATATCATGAAGGAAGGAAATGTACTCAAAGCTTTTTGGGGTATTTTATAGAGGATTGGTGATGGCTTACATAGGATGATGTCAGCTTTCATAAGTAGGCCATAACTAGATATTTGAGGATGATGCTGCATTGATAGATATAGTTCTGATTATGCAAGTTTGAAAATGTAGTCTTATGTGAGTTCATTGCCTTTGGAGGATCGATGGAATGACAAGTGGGATGAGGCATCCTACTAGTATTCTTATATGAGGATGTGAACTATATCAGTGAATCGGATTGAAGAGCCGGCAATCTATACCCAACGGGTCTAGATGGGTATATACAAAAAATGATAACTTGTATGTTGACGTTAGTCTAACAAACCGGGTAAACCCACCAGACTTCTTCTAAGAACTTTAGAAGTGACCCAATTAGATCCATAAGGTGTTTAAACAAACATTAACGCATAAGTTCCACTTTTTCATATAAACCCCTAGACCCGTTGGATCTAGATTGCCAGCTCTATTTGAACACAATGAGGGGGAAATGTAGTCCTACGATGAATTGGTGAATAATGTTGGTTAGTATCAGTAGTTGTACTTGTATATATGTTCACTGTTAAGAATTCTGTCATTATTGTATTCTTATTGCTACTTGTTAGAGCACAAGGTATGCAAGGACCCAATAACACGTTATTGGTATGACACCTTAGCGCCACATCATACACCTCCCAATAACAAACCAATAACTCAAACAACTCTCCCTCATAATACACCACTAACATCACCTGTAGGTCCCCGCAAAATACCCTATCAAATATATCACTCACTCACAATACAAATAAAAACAAAACACTCACACACACACAAAGATGGATTTGGCTTGAGTTAGTGCATTGGCTCAAAACACAAAATGGTGTATTTGGCACAAGTTTGGCATGTTAGCCGGTAAGGTTTGCATACCAATGACTCACTAATAGCTCACCAATGGCACCTCATATCTTGTGTTCTTAGCAATTATGGACTTGTCATAGTATTAGCGGATTGCAAAGTGGTTGTATATATTTGTTGGGAAGTTGATATATGATTCACCAGTTCAACAAAAACAATAGTTTTAAACCAAAAAGTTTGACTTATTAATTTTCTACTCTCATTTGAAAAATAACAAAATTTTATTTTCACATTTCTCATTTCAGTTTTTTTTTTTTTCTCTCTGAATCTCCTCATAATAGGCTAGGAGAAATTACCAAAATATTATTTTTATTAACAGAAGTGAATGCAATAATAAGAAATTTTATTTATTTTGTACTTTAAGACGGTGCCTATCATCACGGCTTCACTCTACCAATCCTAGCCTGCAAAGGCTTTGTCCTTTGTCCTCCCTTCCCAAATTGGGTCCCACCCCACATGCTACTGCACTCCAAAACTTTTTTTTTTTTAATTTAATTGTAAAAAGTTTATAAAAAATGGCTAAGGTTATTGATCACAAGATTTATTTTGTGTAAGTTATATT
This sequence comes from Chrysanthemum makinoi, assembly GCA_910596185.1. Lineage (NCBI taxonomy): Eukaryota > Viridiplantae > Streptophyta > Magnoliopsida > Asterales > Asteraceae > Chrysanthemum > Chrysanthemum makinoi. The sequence goes on from OU343223.1 coordinate 169,079,630, forward strand.
TAATTTGTGTATGCTTTTATACGTATAGTGTATTTATTTTGTGTAGTAGCTTCCATTTAATTAAACAATAACAATAAAAATATTTTATAAAGTTTTTAATGCTATTTTATAAACTTTTTATAAACTTTTTTTATAAACTTTTTTTTATAAACTTTTTATAAACTTTTTTATAAACTTTTTATAAACTTTTTTTATAAACTTTTTATAAACTTTTTTATAAACTTTTTAAACTTTAGAACCATTTATAAAAAAGTTTATAAAAAAGTTTATAAAAAAAGTTTATTAAAGTAACTAAAAAAAGTTTATAAAAAGGAAATCTTGAAAAATACTACACAAATTAAATAAAAGTAACGAAAAAGTTTAAAAAGTTTATAAAAATAAATACACTATACATATAAAAACTACAATTAAAAATACTATACATATAAAACACTACACAAAATAAATACATTATACATATAACTAAACACTACACAATTAAATTAAAAAAAAAAAAAAAAAAAACAAAACAAAATGGTACAGCCATAGGACCCATAGCCTCCGAAAAATGGGACAAAGTAGAGAGAGGACAGGGGATGTTGGCAAGTAAGTAGACCCCGTTGCTATAAAAAATAAGGTCCTATGGTTATAAATTCCATTAAAAAAATTCCACCTATTTTGACCTATTTTTGCTACAAATACCAAATGAATTATTTAACCAACCTTAAATTTTCACTTATTTTAAAAGTCAAGTCAAATTTTTGTAAAATGTAAACTTAGACTAACTTTTTATGAAACTTGTTAATTTTTAATTATCTCTTAACCAACTTAATTAATTAAAATTCTTAACCAGATTTGATAATGTATATATATTGGCTAATTTTAATTTAAACTATTTTTCTTACTCTGAGTTGAAATAAACAATGGTGACTTTGTTATTATTATCAATTTATTGATTTGTGAACACACTTTTTCAACATTTAATTTTGTATATTTGTACTTTATTTGCAAGTTATTATTATTATCCTTATGCCAAGGTCCAAAAAGAGTCCGAATATCGTACTAATAAGATTTTTCTTAATCAAGTTTTTTCCTACATCTTTTTCATCCAAATAAATGACTAGTAAAAAGTTTGCCACCAAAACCTTTAGGTAAGTTTATTAGTTTTACACCAAAGTTTATTATAACTTTTCATACCCTTTCATATATTTAGGTAAGTTTGCCACTAAAAGTTTATTAGTTTGTCTTTTTATTTTATTTTTTTGAACAAAAGTTTGTCTTTTTATTAGGTTACATTATTTCATGAATATGCAATCATCATCTCCACAAGAATAAGAATAATATTAGATAAGTAATTGTCCATTTCTTTCTACTAGCCAACTAGGTTAAAAAAAAAAAAAAAATCTCGCTTAAACTGATGGCTAGGAAAAACCTAACACCCATTTTTGTCCCTAAAACAAAGAACAAACCAAGATTCATAATACGATTTACCATTTTGTTCGTTAAAACACCATATTTTGTCCCTTAAAAACAAAGAACAAACCAAGATTCATAATATTGATTTACCATTTTGTCTTAAAACCGGATTAACTTCGATATATACCCAATTGAGATATTCTTTTCTTTAAAAATCTTCGGTTGGTATTGTTGTCTCGTTGATAAACGAAACTCAAACTAAAGAAACCATCCATGGTCAGTTTGATAAACGAGAGTTTTATAAGTCAGGGTCTTCATCGCGTTTGTACATGGTTGTGTTGTCCACTGAAAGAAACTGTCCATGGTTGCGGTCTTCATGTTTGCGTTTTATAAGAAAGAAAAAAGGAGATCTATTTTTTGAAGATGACTGCGTATGTTAAAAATGAGGTGTTTAGGGTTAGGAGCATTTATATATTAGGGTAAGTGTTTTGTTGGGCCGTTTAACATAATGGGCTGCATAGAGTTGATAGACGTGTTATACTGATCTTTTCTATTGAATAGATATAGGTTGCAATGTACTGGTGAAGAGTTGGGAAAGGGCACAGTAACATATAAATCATATATAAAGTAAATTTAGTTTTTCGTTTGTGTTGTTGGGTCCATCGTAGTAGCTGCATGTATTAATGTATATATAGAGTAGCTGCATGCATATATAGAGTAAATTTAGTTTTTCGTTTGTCATTGTCACAAAAAGATCAAAGCAATGCAAAAATGGTCTCACGAATAAATTGGTTCTTATGTGCGACCGTGGTGGTAAACCTCCCGGATCCGGATCAAGTACAAATACTAGTTCCAAAAAGACAGATTGTCCGTTTAAGTTGGTAGGTAAATATTCATTGGAACATCATAATTGGACGATAAGAGTTGTATGCTATCAACATAATCACTCTACCGCTGAATCTGAGGGTCATGCATATGCAAGACGTTTATCCGATGATGAATTCGCCAGAAGATTTGACGGGAAGGGTGTACACCACATGAAATTCTATCAACGCAAAGGATAGATGAGAATAACTTGTCAACATCATGACAATATATGAGGCACAAAAGACAATCCGCATGGACGCCAGAGCCGAGAACGCCAATGCAGCTTTCTATGTCTCTTTGCAAAGTAATCGCTATGTTTACCGCAAAATTTATACACACCCGTTACCAACGAAGTTGCAAGCTTTATTTTTTGTTCACACCCTATATCGTACAGATATGGCGTGCATTCCCACATGTTGATTATAGATGCCACCACAAAGACAAAACATATATAATATGCCTTTTGTTGAAATCGTTGGTGTAACTTCAACCGAAAGACATTTTGCATTGCTTTGTCTTTATAAGTGAAGAAAAGATGACAATTATAAATGGGCCTGGAACAACTAAAGTTAACGCTAAAATGATGCATGCACCCACGTGTTATAAGAATCGATAGAGTTGGCACTATGAAAGCGTAGAAATTGTTTTTCCCAGCCAATCGTTACTTTGTAGATGGCATATTAGTCAAAATATTTTGAAGAATTGTAAACAAACTATTCGCCAAGCAAATAAGTGATTGGAACCAAGCTAAAAACAAACTATTCGCTACCATGAAACCGCCTGTTAGAAATACTCGATCTAATCGAAGTTTGAAAAACAAGAACAACAACAACAAAAACAAATCCAAGAACAACAACAACAAAGACATGCTCCACCTAAGAGTACGATCAGCTAACACGAGTCGTAATGAGGTGGTTTTCCGGGATTGATTCAATGTTTAACCGAAGACATAGTTCTTACACTAACTATCAAACAAATTTGATCGCGATCCGATCCCCAGATCTAAATGAAGAGCCGAGACATAGTTTGTTTGCAGATTTAAATGAAGAGCATAATTAATTTTTGATTATATTTAAGAACTGCAGAGACACATTTCATACGCCAAGAACCCGTGAGACACAGCTCATACGCTGGGTCACCAGCCAAAAGCGATAATTTGATCCATAATATTCCAATGCCTTTCGTCGACACATCACAAGTATAAACAACAATGTCGGTGATGGAAATTGTGGATTTCGGTCCGCCGTCGGTATTGGTCTTGGCGAAAATAGGTGGTCAAGAATTCGCCAAGATTTGTTGCAAGAGCTAGATAATAACGAGCTAAATTACACGGCTATGTGGCATAATGTCGACTTTCAACGAGTTCGACTCGAATTTTAGGGAACTGATGCGCCGCAGAAAATGGATGTTGATGCCGCATATAGGTTTGGGCTTATTGCTTCACTTTATAACCGCCGCTATTTCTTATCCATGCAACAAAGCTATACAATTTTTTCCGCTTTGGTACGGTCCAACCTGGTCCCAACCAAGTGGTCTCATTGTGGATTGCACATGTGAGGTGATCATTACATTAATGTGACATTAGATGAAAGTTGTCCAGTCTACTCCGTCAAATCACCCACAATGGAGGAGGTACAAGAATAGGGACGCATCCGCATGGCAAGACATATATTTAAGTCGACAACTCACGTAGACTGAATATATTGATGATCATTACATTTTGTATGTTATTATTGTTTCATGACAGAGAAAGAAATATATATCAACAATGGTTTTTAACATCGATCTTTCAAATATTATTTGACAAATTACCATTTCAATATTATAGTTATCACCCAAATCACAATATAAAATATTCCCTATTAAGTATTAACATACCTCACTTCTCAATAAAAAGATATGTACATGACTGAGTTACGAAGCATTATAAAAACTAAAAAACTAAAGGCATTGGTCAAGACTTCTCATTTAAATATGTACATGACCAAAAATATATATACATGACTTCTCATTTAAATATGCCAATGACTTCTCATTTAAAACGATGCATTATAAAAAACTAAAAAAATATGTACATGACTTCTCATTTAAATTCATAATGAATAATTATAAAAAACTAAAAAATAATTAAATATTATAGCAATAATTGTTTAATGATTTAGTTATATTACCAACTTAATAAATGATAATGATTATTAGTCATGATTAGTTTATGGTGGAGTGAATCTCCTAAGTTAATGAGGTAGAAACCCACAATGCCTAAAAATATAGCCACCGTATTAATAACCCATCCCTTTATTTATTTTGTACTTTAAGACTAGTTGGCAACATTGGATCAATAATTGGAGTCACGTCAAAAGACAAATGTATCTTCAATCTTGCCGGAGAAAATAGAACAAGCTAGGAGGTTTTGAGATTCCGGTAGGAAATGAGTGGGTCCCATTGACAGCAAGATCTAACCAAGATAGATGGACACATCAACATCGTAAGTAGGTTCCACTGCTGACCTTAATACATTTGGTTTTAAGGCTGGCTCCAATAGTTCGATCGAGGCATTGCTCGATCGATTGATGAATCGATCGTCCTTGATGTGGGGGATCGATCGGCAATGAAATTTCACACATCTTGGTCACCCTCACGATCCACTATGTAAAGTGTTAATGTCAAAAAATTACCGTTATATGCAACGGTTTGAAAAAAAATAAAAAAAAATTAACCTTTATAAATACACAATACAAACACACTTCAATTCACAAAACTATTTCACACAATTCAAACTCAAAATACTTCTCAACACAAGATTTAATATGGCTTTGCCGTCTCCCCCATTCCGTTGAAGATATGCAAGCGTACGTTCAAAATCAACGTAATAACGACGATGAGGCTCGAAAAAACGCTATTATAAGCGTCATCGAATTGTTTGACCAGGCGAAGGCAGAGAAGCAACAGATGAGAGAAAACTACAAGAGTTGCAACGACATTACGCCTGAACGAAAAGCTGTGATCGAATTTTTTTTGAAAGATCAAGCCCGCAAAGACACGGCTGCATTGCCGCATGCAAGTTGTATGTGTTCAAAAGATAACGGACAACGTCAGCACCAAAATCAATTGGAGCTACTTGGAGAACGAAAAAGATGGTGTAGGTGCATCAACTTCGACTACCAATTGTTATGGGGAACCTCTACTAGACGAGGAATTTGCCGGTTATCGTACTCCATCGTATGATTCTGCATGCGGGGAGTATTCAGATTAGATTTATGATTTATGTATTTCGTATCGTTTTTATATTTATTATATTATTGTTTTTATTTAGTATTGTAACATTTTAATTATTAATGAAAATTTATTTTGTGTTAAAAATGTTTAAAAAAAAAAGAAAGAAAAAAAAGAAAAGAGAACTTGGTAGTGAAAATTTATTATGCAAGCACCTAATCACTGAAAGTCGAGTTAGAGAAACGACGATAGTAAAAGTAAAGAGATTGAATCTTCTAGAGGCAGCCTAACTAAGTAATTAACTGGAAGGTCGGCCCATGACTTGTTAATATACTAATACGACAAATTAATCTACATGCTATTAGGCTGATTCGACAAATACTTCTAGCTTCTCTAAATTACTGGAACGCCCTTTATTTTACACTAGCAGGGTATCCGCGCGCGTTGCGGCGCGGGTACTCTGAAATAAAATTTTCCGGTGAATAATTTATTTTAGTTTATTATGTTCTTTTTGATAATAAATTTACGGATATCAAAAATTTCGTTTAGCCCGCGTCCGCTCTTGCTTCGGTCTGTTCGTGCTCGGAGCCGCGGTACCGCGCCTATTTGGCCCATGCCCGCTCGGGCTTGATCCCGCATCAAGACCAGTTCCTCGCCGCTTGAGCCCATTTTACCCGTTGACCGTTCGAGCTTGAATATGTGTATAATGTGCTTTATTATTTGTGTTAGTGACATTTAATGCGTGACATTTAATGCACGGTTCCCGCTCGTTGCGGCGGCGGATATCCTGAAATAAAAGAAATAAAAATGAACGATTTTATTAGCATAGCCACCACTCTTTCTTGAACAAAAATTTATAGTGCAATACCCGTACGTTGCTCGGGTAAACGTTTAATAAATAACTTATTGTGTTAAAGTTTATTGAACATGAATTTGAAATAATACTAACTAAATTATAGTTTTTATAGGTAACAACAAATTTTAGATACCAATTTAGTACCAAGAGCAAATAATGTTAAAATGTGCTTTTTGGCAAATAATGTAAGCTTAATAATATTTTCATTCTTTAACGATCTAACTTACAATGTTGATATAGTTATCGGAGTAAATCCATAAACCTTTGATCTTGCTAGCTGTAGGCATTTGAAAATAACTTTAGTGAATATAAACTCATCGTCAACATGTTTAATGACTTTGACCCGTTAGAAATACTACAAGAATTCACTCACGTGACATGCACTTAGTGTGATCGATCAGGACATAAATATTTTCTAGTGTGTGCAAGGAAATGAAAAAGAAAATTAAGGAACTAACAATGTACCTGTTCAAGCATGCAATTGTAATAACTTTAGATTCCCACCTGGTGATCGATAGGTTGTTTAAGTTCCCGTCATATAACTTACTTGAATGTTCATACCGGGTGATTTTAACAACCCTTGCATGAACCGTTCACATCCGTTTTGAAAGCATTACCAACTCAACCAAGAAGGTCACTGAATTTTGCGTGTCACTAGCAAAGACATCATCTTAATATTGTACTAATATATATCTCATATGAAGCAATTTGTACCATCCATTTCTCTTTCGTCAACAATGTAGCCGCATGGCAATAACACATCATTAGAGAAAATAATACATATCAAGTGATGTTATTTTAAAGCCTTGACAAAAATATATACATATATAAAAAAAAATAGTATTAGGACCGCCATAAGAAATTTACACACACAATAAAAGAAGATTTAATTGGACATATGGTAATAGGTAGGAATATGTGAACACTCACTAATATGTGAATTACGGATATAATTCTGAAATTTGAAATTGGAAGCAAAACTCAAGAGATCCTAGTCTTAGTTGTTGGCTATGAGTGTGCTGCTACTACTTTTTCTAGTCACGTTTTGTTATCTTGTAAACTAACTTTACTTTTTAAAAGGAACAATTATGACGGCTAAAATGAAAACTAAATTTGATCGAATGGACATGAATAACTTAAAACCAAATGACCGGCAACAATAGAATAGTAATATGGGCAACTTTTAAACAAATTAAAAAGACATATTTTTTAACATGTTCGAAACTAACTAAACAAGACATGTATTTATGCGACATATATTTAAGGACTACATTCATTTGAGAGAAATATGAATTTTTAACGAAAATTTACACTACGTATCAAACGTCCATTACGTTCTCGTAAACTTTCGAAAACCTCCTAGGTGAATATAAGTAACTGGTATGGGTTTAAGGGTGTGTTTGACAGACATATTTTGAGAGCATTTTAAAGCAATTAACATTTAGCATTTAGTATTATTATTAGGGGTGAGCAAAAAAACCCGAAAAAACCGAACCTGAAAAACCGATGGTTTGGTTTTCACTTTTTTGAAAACCGAAAAATGCGGTTTGGTTTCGGTTTTCGACCAAAAACCGAACCGTAAAAACCGAACCGAACCATATTTATTATATAGGGGCTAATAACCTATTAAAGCAATATACTAGAAAAATGGCAGCTTCGCGTAAATAACTAAAAATAACTCTTTTTGACATTAATGTTGACATTTTTGTCTTTCTTTAAGTATTATGACCATTTTACCCTTCCAAATTACATAAATGGTCCCTGTGGGTTTGCAAAAATTGCATCCATCGTCCCTAGGCTAAATTACATAAATGGTCCCTGTCGTTTGGAAAAAATTGCGTCCATCGTCCATTTTTTCGAAATTTTTGTTTCAAATGCAAGTGAAATAAACTACCAGGTTGCACTACAACGACTAAAAGTTTAATACACCTTTGCATCAATTGCAAAAGCAAATCACCTCTGTTTCCCTATTACTTAATAATAGGGCAAAGACTGGTGACACCAAGATAAATTGAATATTCAGGGATGCCAAAAACAGCATCTAGTAATTAAAAGGTATAGGACGAACAACACCTACTAACGCTACAAAGAACAAGGTTCGTTATGCGTACCATAAGGATTTGGAAGATATAGTAGGTAACGGATTTCATAGCTACAAAAACAAATCAACTGAGAGAAAAAACGAAGCAAAATGTGAAATTGAAAGGATGAAACACTCAACCAGGGATGCTAAAACTTTTTATAACAGAAAGCATACAAAAATACACTTGGAAGTCCCAGAAGTAACATCAAGTTCTATACAGAGACAAACTATCACGAAAAGATTTTCGAAATCATCAGATACATTTATTTCTCTGAACTACATGAAAACAACAGTTCAATGGCAAAGAAACAAAGGTAAGCCGCCAATGAATATCTCTTCGGTCCTCAAGGTTTCTGGAAACAAAAGGTCAGCAGTAAATGACTGGGTCAGGAACAAAAAACTTATACAGCCACACTACCAAATTAAGCACGTTTGAAATAAGAAAAATTGTTGCACGGTATTAGAAAAGCCCATGGTATTATTAAATTTCCACACATGCCAAATGCAAGCTCTGTCCAATACATGTTAAATGTTAATGTTAGCCACTTAGTGCTTAGCACTCTACTGGTACAATGCAACAAACATTCTGCTACATAGTATTGACTATTGAGAAACTTTCCTTGACAGCTGATTTAGGATCCAAATATCTATATATGTCAATTACAACAATTACATCAGTTCACAAGATTAAGGAAAAACATAGTGGATATTAGTCAAAATACTACATGAAAAAAGTGTTACCAACATGAAACAATTGTTGAAAAATAGATACCATGGGACACAAAAAATAGCATATTTGGACTGTTGTTGTGGATCCACATGCTACATGACCCATTAACAAGGTTGCAGACTCATTGCAAGGAAAAAGAACCGTGGGTGAGCTTTTTAAAATCCACTATGCTATGGGTCAAGAACATAAATGAGTATCGATTTTAATAGCTGGATACATAACAAAACTAGATGATATCTAAATAAGATTCTAATATTCTGATCAATATAAGGACCTCTTATCCCAAAGCATAGCAGAATGAGGATTAAAACCAGGGGACGGAGCTAAATAGGCTCTAAAGGGGTAAACTGACCCCACTTAACCACTTTCCTTTTGTCATTGTAGTGTAAGATTAGCGTCGATTTAGCATCATTTTACTTATGAACCCACAAGATTGCTTGCAACATATGAAAGAACAACAAAGTTAAGAATACAGTTTAGGGGAAAGAGACAAACATCAGCATTTTGCAATGAACGCTATACAAGCTTTTGTGCCGCCCATATAAAACATGATAGCAAACAGATTCATCCTTAAGAGCTTCTTCCAATTTTTCAGCAGCGGAAGTGACCATTGCTGATCAATATAAGGACCTCCAACTGCTCCTTCCAACTAACGATTCCCAAACGGTTTGCCAGAAGAGCAAATATTTCCATAGTTTCCTTTGCAAACCTATACTGCTTCGACAATGTTGGGAATAAAGCTAACAGTTACCACTGATAAGCTGTGGAAGACACTGCTAAAGATTACACTAGCAGTGGAAACTCATTACCACTGCCAGTACATATATTACCACTGCTATTAGGATAATTGTTATTTGTGCTTATTGATAATCCTAGATGAGGTCTAAACAACCTCGAGCATCGTTTCAACAAGTGGTATCAGAGCAAGGTTGCTCGTAATATTTAGGATCGTACAAGGTTTTCTTGGCGAAAAGATGAAAAAAAATCGAATCTAAATTTTTTTGAAAAAGTTTCTGCAGGTCAGTTTTCAAGAGGCTATAACTTTTTCGTGAACCGTTGGATCGGGCTACAATTGTTTCTGGAGCATCTCAGTACATGTAGCTACAATCTCACCGGAGGGATCTTTGATTAGAGATCTCAATAAAAAGTTATTCGTTGTCGAAGTCTGCTGCAGAAACAGGGTAACAATTCGAATTTTTGGGTTTTATTGTCGTTAATGAGCAAAAGATGATTTGGTTTTTAAGGTATCGATATACCTCGTACAAATTGATTATGGTCAATCAGTATCTTTATGAAGGTTTATCGTTTGAGGTTCGTATTTACCTTGTACCATTGATATAAATTAGTCGATGCAATCATTCTCGTACTTATTGTTTTATATTAAATTAAAGGGATGGTGGCTTCAAAATTTATATTCTCGTACTAAGTTGCAAGTATGTCATCCGAATTCATTAATGCATTAAATGGGTACTTGAATGCATTAAACATGACATTTAATCAATTGTATTCATTGAATTTGGAAGTGATTTTTAATTGATCGAGGGACGGTGAGAGCATCATATCATTCACTTTGTGGGACATTCGGTGAATTGATTGCAGTTAAGAAGATATTAATTGGTTGGAGTTCTTTGATTGCGCATGTATTAAATCTACATTGTTTAACTACTGCTATTATCGATGTATCTACTGCTGCGTTCTCATAAAGTTTCTACTGTTCGCTAGCAGTTTGTACTGCTATGGTAAATATATTTGTACTGCTCGAAGAAGAAGTTTGCACTGCTTGAGGTCCAAACTTTGTACTGCTTTCATCGTTTGTACTGCCCTCATCAGCTTTGTACTACTACTTTGCTGACTTTGTACTGCTGCGTTTCTCCTTATAACGTTTGTACTGCTCACAATAAGTTTGTACTGATGGTAAACAAGGTTAGTACTGATTGCTTTCATGTCGAAGTTAATATTGTTCTGCTCGTTTCATTAATATTGGCAGCTTGGGGAGTTGATACTGGTTGGCGATTAGTACTGTTAGTTGTAAGGTTAAATGATGACATGCGTTCAAGATTGTATTACTGACCTGGCATGGATATTTGTTAAACTGTTCTTACTTTCAATACATCATATAATCCATCTTCTAAGTATTACTAAGTATATTTCGCGTACTTATTAATATAATTCAAAATATCACTAACACAAGGTGTGTGTTCATCAAGAAAGACAAGAATGATATCTTGTTAGTTCAAGTATATGTTGATGATATCATTTTTGGATCTACAAAGACAGAGATGTGCAAAGAATTTGAGAAGCTAATGAAGGAAGAATTCAAGATGAGTTCTATGGGTGAACTCACATTCTTTTTGGGACTTCAAGTACAACAAAGGCCGGATGGTATTTTCATCAATCAAGATAAATATGTGGCTGAGATACTAAGGAAGTTCAAGTTCTCTGATGCAAAGTCATCCAAAGACCCTCAGACAAGACAACACATCAACTCTTGAAGGAAAATAGTGGTGAAGCAGTTGATGTGCACATGTATAGATCTATGATTGGTTCTTTGATGTATCTTACATCATCTAGAACAGATATTATGTTTGCAAAGGTGTGCTTGTGCAAGGTTTCGTGTCACTCCCGTGCTCTACACATTGACTGCGTGTGAAGAAGATTTTCAGATATCTTAAAGCATTTCCCAACTGGGATTATGGTACCCTAGAGAATCACCTCTAGAATTGGTTACTTACTCAGATAGTGATTATGCTGGTGCTAGTTTGGATAGAAAATCTAATACAGGTGGATGCCAATTTCTTGGAAATAGATTGGTGTCATGGCAAAGGTAAGAAACAAACAATGGTGGCAAATTCATCAACCGAGGCGTAGTATGTGGTCTTTCAAGTTGATGTGCTCAAGTTCTATGGCTTCAGAATCAACTTTTGGACTATGGGTATGATTTCATGAATACCATCATCCATATTGACAATAGCAATACCATTTGCATTATTAAGAATCCATTTCAACACACAAAGACTAAACATATTGAAATTAGACACCATTTTATAAGAGATTGTTATGAGAAAAGGCTAATTCAAGTTGTCAAAATCCATACTGATGACAACTATGATGATTTATTAACAAAAGGACTTGATGTGGGTAGATTTCAGTACTTGGTAACAGGTATTGGAATGCTTAATCCATAAAATTTGTGTGTCTACTGATCTTTGGTGTTGAGGGGAGGCTTTTGGGTACTAAAATTGTTGTATAAGTTTGTATATATTTGCTTGTATTTTTGTTTAACTTTTATGCAGCAAAGATGGGAGTTGATCATAAAAGGTGTGTAACTGAGACACACAACAAATGGTTATTGATTCACCATGTCTAATCCACATAAGAATCAACTAGTCCAGAGCAAATGGCTACTGGTAAAGACTTGACAAATCCGTTTATGGTTGATAGTTTACCAAAAACTATGTGATTATCAACTCACCATATTCTTTATGATTAAGAGTTGGCTAGTCCATAGCAAACGGCTCATGGTAAAGACATATCAAATCCGTTTATAGCTGGTAGTTTGCTAAAAACTATGATAATGAGAGCAGTCCAATTTTTATATGTTTTTCTTTACCACTGCTCTTTGAAAATTTTTGTGAAAAATTACCACTGCTAGTTCACTGTTTCCTGTCAAAGTGTTATTTTTACCACTGTTGATCTAGCCGTTACAACTGTTGTGTTAGTAACTAATTTTTTACTAGCCGTTGAAGAGAAATTGCTTTCCATATATATATAGGGTAAAATTTTTAGAAGATTATCTACTTTCCTAATTGCTATTTATCCTCTAAAGATAAATCTTTTCCTTAGATAATCTTTCTTGCGCAAAACTCTTAAACCCTACCACTATATATCTTTCTCTCTCAATTGGCGAGTTATTTATTCAATTCATACTGAAATAATATATTTTCATCAAAAGTTATTTTGGCACCTATCACCTTTGCAGATGAGCACAACCAAGTGGCCTACTTGGAAAAGTCAAATGAGAAGAGTGGCCCTGTTTTTCATCAGATTGTGGACTTTTTAAATACTACCCATATAAGGTATGCTTTACTTCTTAATCCCACAATCTATAACTCTCAAATCAAACAGTTTTGGACTTCATAACCATAACCATTGAAAATAGAGATACACATGAAACAGTTGATGCTCTTAGAGCCAATGTGGACGGGGTAACTATTGATGTTACAGAGGCATCCTTGAAGAGAATTCTCCAATTGGATGATCTCAATGGTATCATCACATTACCTATGCCAGAAATTCATGAACCTCTTGCTTCCATGGGGTATGATACCACTGACAAAAAGGCTACTTTCAAAAAGAGTGGTTTCTGTCCTCATTGGAGATTTTTAATACATACTCTGTTACATTGCCTAAGTCCTAAGAAAACATCTTATGAACAATTCAGTTCAACAATGGCTTACCCTTTGGTTTGTCTAGCCACTGATAGGATTTTTAATTGGTCTAAATATATTTTTACAAGTATGCAAGGCAATGTAAAGAGTTCAACAAAATTTTTGATGTATCCAAGGTTTGTGCAAGCAGTGTTAAATGAATTTCAACTAACCCCATAAAGAGTTTATAAAATCCGTTGCCTTAAGCCTAAATTTTTTCAAACCATGAACAAAGATGGCAATATGATTATTACACCTCTTTTTCCTCAAATGCTTGCAAAGATTTCACAAGTACAAAACTCTCCAATAATCACTGTTCCAAACATTGATTACACTCCACCAGCCACACCTATGAGAGGAGGCACAAAAGACCAACTCCTCCCATTACAACACAAAGATGTCCTTGATCCTTTTGGTTTAGGAAAAGCAAGTGGTGGTCCAAGGCTTCACTCTAGTCCAACTAGGGAGGAATCAAACAATGCCCTATGATTCACCTCTCCCAACGTGTCACACAGTTGGAAGTGTTGAAAGGGCAGGTGGGCAACAAATGGAATTGATGGAACTTTGTACCAAATTAGCAAAGCAGGTTGAATCTCTGGAACAAGACTTGGCACAACTAAAGGAGCAACATGCCAAGGATATTACACATTTGAAAGAAGAGATTCAGACCTTGAAGAAAGAGTTGCAGGGGTTGAAGCAAAGAAAAACTACAAAGATTGTGATATCATCTCCATCCTCACCTGATAATGGTGATTCAGAAGATTTCAATAAAGATTTGGGAAATTCTCCCAAACAGGGGAGGAGAATTGACTTTGGAGATGAATGTGTTTCAAGTAAAGGTACTGAGGAAGCTGATACTCAAGAAATTTTCAGGACTCAACCACGATTTCATTCCCACTAGAAAAGTTACCACCGGCTGAAAGCTATTACCAATGCAGAGGAAGAAATTAAGAAGAAGAAAGGTAAAGCAGCCTGCAGAGTGAAGAGCAACCAAAAAGGAAGGTTTCAAAGAAAGAACAAGCTCAAATTGCTCATGATGCTGAGGTTGCTAGAAAGATCAATGAAGATCAAGTTGCTAATAAGAAAAGACTGGAGGAGATAGAGATTTCAGACTTTTGAGGCTAAAAGGTCAAGGCGTAATGGACACCATCGATCCAATGGATGTAAATCCAGTTTCCACTGTTCTACCTATAATATTAAGAGAAAAGACTCCAGAGTTCACTATGTACCACAGAACAAGAGATTGAGTTTTGATTACTAATGATCCAGTGATCAAGAAGAAGGCAATTGACCTAGTTGCAGATAAGTCTTTAATTGAAGAACAAAGAACAGCACAGTTAAAGGACTTCATTCAGATGAAGAATAATCAAGCACTTCAAAATGCTATTGTTTCAGTCAAAAAGGGTCAAAAGAAACCAAGACAAACCAACCAAGGCACATGTGATTTCAATGATGAAAGATTATTGTTGCAGTGTTGGTGGCTGGAAAAGACATCAGTTCAAAGGAATGCCTGGTGATAAAGTTGAAGGTATCTACTACAGTGTTAAAAGGCAAGATCAAGATTTTATTCCAATGGACTTTGAAGAAGAAGAAAGAAGGTATCCTAATCTGAAGAGGAAGGCCAAAGATAGTGAATCTCAGACATTTAAGAAGACAAAATTTGCTGATGAACAAGAAGTTCCAACTGAGAAATTCAATCAAGAACAACCGACTGGAATGATATTGATTGAAGAAGATTTTTATCCTGAACCACTGCAAGTCAGACATCCTATTATTGATTGGAAGTGTTTACTGCTAGCAATTTTGCTCCTACATGGAAGATTACAAGGCTAGGTGGTGAAACTTCATCATTCATTCAATATGAAGAACTCATCAAAGCATGACGCATATGATCCGATACTTTGTGAGATTGGTTCAAGAAAGGTTTGATGCTGAAAATCTCAAAGATATGAAGGAAATGCAATTATGGGTTAATCTAAGAAGGCTCTATGAACCAGATACTAATGATGATTTCTGGAAATTCTCATGTTCATGTCCTGATACTAAATGGTTTTATTATGATTCATGTGAAGTTTATCATGTTTCTACATCGATGGAGTGATGCATTCATGTTTGCTGAGAAAGAATACCCACTCAGAGCGAACTCTCAATCGTGATGTTGTACAACAATAAGAGTTCATGAAGATAATAAGAAGGTCAGAGCATTGTTACTTAGGCTTCAAGATCAATGTTAAAGAGCTATTCAGGAATTAAGGAGAAAGTGAAGTGTTTGAAAGAATTCCCCAAATCCTTACATAAGATGCAAATTGAAGTTACTTATTGATTTACAGAGAAATCATAAGTTTAGGAGAGGATTGTTGGGAATAAAGCTAACAGTTACCACTGATAAGCTGTGGAAGATGTTAATACAAATAAACCGTAAAAACGTTTATTAATATTTTGCGATCTCTTTGTGTTTTGTTGATAACAAATGTAATGTTATCTTAAGTATAATTATAAGGATACATGTTATTTTTGTAAAGCATTTACATATAGCCATTTAAATACAAAAATGTAATAATTAAGCATTTGTTGTAATAGTTTATTAGGATGGGTAAAAACCATAACCCATGGATCTTAACCCATACCAAAGAAGACTTGATACAATGTATACTTAGATACATTGAATCTAAAGAAACCCATGGACCAACCCATAACCCATGACCCATAACCAAAAAACCCATGGGCAAAGAGGAGCGCACCACGGATCCCTAGGATTACACTAGACGGATCCCAAGTGGAAGGGATCCGTGGGAACGTGAGGGAGAAATTTGCCTATTAATAGAGAGCCATTTCTTCATTCTAACTCACCCCTCTTCTTACTAAATCTCTCATACACTCTCATTCTCTTCTAACATATAGATCACTTGATCTAGAGAGTTGTTCTTCTTTCTTTCTATTTGTGATCCTCATATAGGTCCTTCTCTAAGGCGAGATCACGAGCATTCTACAAGTCATCCAAGCAAGGGGTCCTTGATTGATTTGTCACTCCACAAGATTTCTGCAGCGAAGATCTTGTATTTGATATTTCACATATTTGTTGTGTAATAGTTGTGTTGGTTTGGTCCACCGTGCTACGGACTCGGAATCTAGCTTTGTACCGGAAAAAGTGTAAGCAACGCTGTGAAGGCTTCTCCGCCAAGTGAAGGAGTTTGTTGACATAGTGCTTGAACTCTCGAGTAGGTGACTCGGGAGTGGAGTAGGGCAAGGAAGGTGACCTTGTAGCCGAACCACTATAAATCGGTTGTGTCTTTTCTATCCCTTAACTTTATTTATTTGCTTGCATTATCATTAGATCTATACGCTCTCAACATCCATACGATTTCACATAATATCGAATCTAAAGTTTTTGAAATCAACTTAAAATCGGCAAAACTATTCAACCCCCTTCTAGTTTTCCACAATTGGCATCAAGAGCTAAGTTTATAAAAGTTTTAAAATAAAATTGTATTTTAAAACTTTTCGATCACTATGGGTTCTGAAAATTATAAGGAAGGGCAATCTATGCAACGACCACCACACTTGAAACTAATGGTTTTATATATTGGAAAAATAGATTCGAAACATATGTGAAGTCTAAAGATATTGATCTTTGGTACATTATTGTTGAAGGTGATTTTGAGGCTACCTCAAATGATGATAAAGGAAATTTAGTTCACATACCTCATGATAAACTAAACGATGAAATGAAGAAAAGCTTTCTAAAAATAGTGAAGCAAAAATGGTTTTATATAATGCTTTACCGAAAAAGGAATTGGAAAGAATTTCTATGCTTAAAACCTCTAAAGAAATTTGGAATTCTTTAGTTGTAACTCATCAAGGCAACCAACAAGTTAAAAATAATATAATTGATTTATTTGTTCAACAATATGAACAATTTTCAATATCGGATGAGGAAACTATAGATCATTCATTTGCTAACTTTAATACTATTATTACATCTTTACAAGCACTTGATGAATCTTTTTCTAGCCGTAACCATGTTAGGAGATATCTAAGGGCACTTCCATCGAAGTGGAGATCCAAGGTGACGGCGATCGAAGAGTCAAAAGATTTGACAATCCTCACCCTCGATGAACTCATAGGCAACCTAAAAGTCTACGAGCTTGTCCTTGCTAAAGATTCCAAAGCTACAAAGGTGAAAGAGAAACACAAATCTCTTGCCCTTAAAGCCAAAAGGCTTCGAGCGATGAGGAGAACTCCTCTTCGAGTAGTGACGACGAAGAGTACGCTATGGCGGTAAGGGACTTTAAAAGTTCTTTAGAAGAAAGGGAAGATACGTCAAACAACCGTATGACGATAAGAAAGGCTTTCGAAAAGCAAAGAGGACGAGAAGCCAAAGGATGATCGTACTTGCTTTAAGTGTGGGGACCCAAACCACTTTATTAGTAAGTGTCCCAAACGGATGATCAAAAGCAGCGTCGTGAGTGGCACGTAGGGAATGAGCGACGAAGAGGACGAAGAAATTTGTCTCATGGCAAATGACGAGGTATGTCACGAATACTATAGTAGCTCATCACTTGATGACGACTCATTGCATAATGAATATGACAAACTATGCAATATTAGCTTAAAACTAATTAACAAAACAAGCTTTTAAAGAGTCAAAATCAACGCTTAGATAAAGAAGTCATAGAATTAAAAGCAAAACTAAAACGTTTAGAAAAGGGTAAAATAGCAAGTGGTGAATGTGAACTTTGCGTTCAACTTCAAACACTAGTGGATCACTTAGATTCTAAAATTGCTAGAATGAGCACGAACACTTTAGATACAATACTCGATAGTTTTAAAACCGGTAACAATCAAAAGGGTCTAGGTAGTCAACAACTTGATCCATCAACTAGTGAAAGTAAAGAAACAAAATTTGTTAAGGAACTAGAAAACCTACTAATTGTTGTGGGATCCCACGGATCCCCTAAAAGGGAACCGGCTAGTGTACAAAAAGGGATCCGTGGATCTCTGAGTAGCAAACAAAGAGAGCAATAACGTAGCTTTTTCATCTAGAACTGAGTTTGTTATAGTTAATAGGAAGAAACCAAATCATGTCACCACTAGACAACCACCTCCAAAATATAATCCTACTTTTGCAAGAAACAAAGCTCCATCTTTTTCAAAACCTAACTCATTTAGGAGACCTAATAACGTTACCCAAAAGTAACCATCAAATGGGATGGAATCAAAACATGCAAAACGGTTTTCCTTTTCAAAACTTTGCTCCATGGAATGCATACTCATCTTATCCATACATGTCTAACATGAATGGAATGTTTAACACTAATGGACCCATGAACAAATGGGGACCAAACTTTTGAGTTTATTATTGTTTTAGGTGTGCTTAAAGGTCGACCTAGACCCGATGAATGGGTCAAGGATAGCGGGTGCACGAGGCACATGACCGGCAATAGGATCTATTCTCCACATATGAATCCATAAATGGAGGTAATGTGGTGTTTGGAAATAGCAAAGTAGAATCATCGGTAAAGGTACGATTTCTAACAAATCTCTAACCATTAACGATGTGTGTCACGTAGAAAACCTAAACTTTAATCTCTTAAGTATAGGAAAAATATGTGATAAAAAGTGCAATGTACTTTTTACCAAACCGTAGTAAGATACTTAAATATGGCATAACCATAGGAAGAGGAATTAGGAAACATGGAGTCTATGTCATTAAAATCGGTAATGAACCTAAAGACAAACTATGTCTTACCTCTATGGATGATACTTCGACCTTATGGCATCAAAGATTGGGTCACGCCAACATGCGACTTCTTCAATCGCTATCATCCAAAGATCTAGTAAGAGATCTACCTAAGTTAAAATATGAACATCATTTTTGTGATGCTTGTAATGTAGGAAAACAAGCTCATTCGTGTCATAAAGCTAAAAACATGGTGTCCACAACTAGGTGTCTAGAATTACTACATATGGATTTATTTGGTCCATCCGCTATCCAAAGTTATGGAGGCAACTACTACACTTTGGTAATAGTGGATGACTACTCTAGGTATACATGGACAAAATTTTAAAGAACAAAACGGAAACCTTTAACTATTTTGAAATATTAAGCAAAAAGATCCAAAGACAACTAGGAAGTCCCATAGTGTCTATTAGGACGGATCATGGTAGGGAATTCGATAATGAAGTGCAATTTGGAGCTTTTGTGACGCTAATGGTATTACTCACAACTTCTCGGCTCCACGCACTCCACAATCGAATGGGGTAGTAGAAAGAAAGAATAGAACTCTACAAGAAATGAGTCGAACCATGCTTAATGAACAATCCATACCTCAAAAATTTTGGTGTAATGCCGTGATACTTCAACGTATATACTCAATCGAGTCTTGATTAGACCAATCTTAGGAAAAACTCCATATGAGTTACTTGGAGGCAAAAAGCCTACGTTAAATCACTTTAGAGTCTTTGGTAGTAAATGTTTTATTCTTAACACTAAAGATTACCTTACAAAATTTGATCCTAAATCAACCGAAGGTATCTTTTAGGTTACTCGCCAAATAGCAAAGCTTACGTCATATTAAACAAAGAAACAATGAAGGTAGAAGAGTCATTAAATATAAAATTTGATGAAAGTCCACCCAAACCCTCTCCACCTCTTGTCGATGACGAGATTATAGAAAGTGAAGCCATAGTAATAAAGAAAAAGATAAGTGAAGAAGAAGAACCTCTAAGTGATGAAATAATAAACATTAAAGAGTCCAAAGATCACCCCGTAGATAAAGTCATAGGAAAACTAAACGAACGAACATTAAGGTCTCAAGTTCAAAACCAAAGTAGCTTGTTTTGTTTCGTTTCAACCTTAGAACCTAAGAATACACAAGAAGCCATAAAAGATGAAAGTTGGGTAATGGCTATGCAAGAAGAACTAAATCAATTTGTTTCTAATGATGTTTGGACACTTGTCCCTCCACCTAGTAATCAAACCATAATAGGAACCAAATGGGTTTATAAAACAAATTAGATGCAAACGGAGTAGTGTCTAGGAACAAGGCTAGACTCGTTGCTCAAGGGTATAACCAACAAGAGGGAATAGACTTTGATGAGACCTACGCCCCCGGGGCTAGATTAGAGTCTATAAGAATACTTCTTGCGTATGCTTGTGCTAATGATCTAAAGCTTTATCAAATGGATGTCAAAAGCGCTTTTCTAAATGGTTTCATAAATGAAGAAGTATATGTAGCTCAACCGCCGGGCTTCATTGATTTTGAAAACCCAAACATGTGTATAAATTAAAGAAAGCCCTTTATGGTCTTAAACAAGCTCCAAAAGCTTGGTATGATAGACTCAAGTCATTTCTAGTTAAACACAACTACACCATGGGGTTAGTTGACAACACACTTTTACTAAGAAAAGAGAGTCACATATAATCATAGTACAAATATATGTAGATGATATTATATTCGGATCCACTTGTCAAGACATGTGTGATGATTTCTCTAAAATCATGCATGACGAGTTCGAGATGAGTATGATGGGAGAACTTAGTTTTTTCTTGGTCTACAAATAAAACAAGTAGAAGATGGTATCTTCTTCAATCAATCTAAATACATCAAGGAGATGTTAAAGAAATTCGGTCTAGAAGAGTCAAACCAATTAGGACTCCAATGTCATCCGACACCAAACTCACAAAAGATGAAGACGGAGAACCCGTAGATAATACTAAATATCGTGGCATGATAGGTAGCCTTTCTACCTCACGGCAAGTAGGCCGGATATCATGTTTAGTGTTTGCTTATGTGCTAGGTTTCAAGAAGACCCTAAAATATCACACCTAGAAGCCGTAAAAGGATATTTAGATATATTAAGGGTACAACACAATTAGGATTATGGTATCCTAAGGGCACGGGAGTAGAAACAATTGTATATGCAGATTCTCCATATGCAGTGATTACGTTGATATAAAAAGTACAAGTGGGGTATGTACTTTTATGGGATGTTGTTTAACATCATGGTTTCTAAGAAACAAACGGCACTTGCAATATCAACAACCGACGCCGAGTACGTCTCCGCCGGCAAAGCATGCCAACAAGCACTATGGATGAAACAAGCGTTAGTAGACTACGACATCCATCTAAGCGACATAGCCATCCTATGTGACAACAAAGGTGCCATCGACTTAAGCAAGAAACCGGTATTGCATTCTCGCCCAAAGGATATAGAGATTCGTCATCACTTCTTAAGAGACAATGTTCAAAAGGGGAACATCTCTATTGAGAAGGTAGCATCCAAAGACAACATAGCCGACGTCCTCACCAAACCGTTGAAGCGGGAACAATTCAACCTACTTCGCCTTGGTCTTGGTCTAATGGAACAAACGTCGTAACTTAATTGACTCTACAAGGTATGTAAACACTAGCCTTCTTCTCTCTGAGTCTAGGATTTCTATTTCACGCACAACTCACAAACAATACGGGAATTTTCAAAACCCAAGATGAGTTTTCCACTTATAGCTTTCTTATTTTTTTCACATACACATTTTTCAAAGAAAACCTACTTTCACAATGTTTTCTAAAAGGATGATACCTTCCCGTATCAATTTCACAAAAGCAATTTCTCACGATAGGACAAATCGTTCTTTTCATTATTAATACAACGTAAAACCCGTTTTCATTGCATCTCATGTCTTTTGAATGCTAAAGGGGACACATAACTAATATGTGTTTTCGGTTACATTCATTTAAGCAACAATGAATTAGGAGCATTGATAACACAAAATTACATACTCATGTACTAAATATGTGTTTTCGGGTTATCTCAATAGGATGGTTTTATACTTCTAGTTTATTTTATTTCTTTTAGGGGTCAAGATAACCGAAACTCCAAATAGTTTGCATATAGGCACACACTAGGCAAAAATGTTTCCAAAAGGAAAATTTTTGTCTGCTCGATCACCGAACCACGGATCCCAGCCTTCATGCCGGACGGATCCTCAAGGGAAGGATCCGTGGATCCGTGAAATAGAAGTCGTTTTCAACTTCTATTTTTTTCACTTTGGATGAAAATCCACATTTGTTTCATTTTTGGGAGTATGCTCTTTAATGCTTGTGTTCTCATGATCACATGCCTTGAATTCATATCTAATCATTAGATTTTAATCCACATTTTGGGTCAAGCATTCATTACAATGCTTTGTTTTTCTATATATAGAACTCCCAAAATGCTTGCATACTCCATCTCCTTCTCACAAACACACTTCATCATGTCATCCAAAACCCTTAGAGAATCATCTAGTACAAACAATCATGATATCCAAACCTTTGTACTTCCACCATCCAAAATACCACAATCAAATGCTAGGATATCCGCACGAATTAGTATCCGATCTTGTTGTTTAGCAAAACCAACCTCAAATGGTTCATCCTCAACAAATAACTCACCACAAGATGCTTCCATTATAGCACCTCCCTCATCACCAACAAGTACACCAACTTCATCACCACCTAAAGTCACTCTTTGGGAACTCCTTAAGACTCCAACAAGATCTAAACAACCTAAACAAAAAGAAATAGTCTTTTCAACACCACCCACATCTCCAAATACTATCTTTCAAGATCTTGAAACATCACCACCATTAGCTCCCATCACATTACAAGAACATCTAGGTTCTTTTCCACCACCATTTACAAACATTCCGGATATTGATCCATATTTTCCTATTTTTCCACCACAACTCCCGCATAACTCAAATCAAAACAACCCGGAAACTTCCACTCATTACCCACATCACCTACATTGTGAACATTGCCAATCCACTAAGGAAATTGCAATAGAAGTTAGGGAAGAAATGCGCTTCATACTCAACCTCATCCTTGATCGCATCAATACCATTACTCATCAAAACCTCCATTCATAACCTTATGCAAGTATGGAAGGAATCACTACTACTATTTTCTACTTTTAGTATTATTTTTCTTTTGAAGTCATTTTCAAGAACAAGTCTTGATCTTATTTTTACATGCTTGTAAGTGGCATACATACCACTACAATTTGTTGTTTTATTACAAGGCCTTGTTTACATACCTTGGCTCCCAATCTTGATTCTCGGCAACCACAAGATTATATAAGCATGTTACTAACCTTTCTTTTTGTAGGATTTTATTTTTCTTCACTTGACGCCCCAAACAAGGGGGAGCTACCGTCAATGGGGAGTTAGAAGTTTGTTTATTTCTTCCAAGGGTTAACTTTTTGTTTCGACAAAAAGGGGAGAAGAAGTAAAACTTAGGGCTTTCAAAACTTACATCTATTCTTAAGTTTTACTCATCATAACATTATGTTTTGTCATCAACAAAAAGGGGAGATTGTTAATACAAATAAACCGTAAAAACGTTTATTAATATTTTATGACTCTTTTGTGTTTTGTTGATAACAAATGTAATGTTATCTTAAGTATAATTATAAGGATACATGTTATTTTTGTAAAGCATTTACATATAGCCATTTAAATACAAAATGTAATAATTAAGCATTTGTTGTAATAGTTTATTAGGATGGGTAAAACCATAACCCATGGATCTTAACCCATACCAAAGAAGACTTGATACAATGTATACTTAGATACATTGAATCTAAAGAAAACCCATGGACCAACCCATAACCCATGACCCATAACCAAAAAAACCCATGGGCAAAGAGGTGCGTACCACGGATCCCTAGGATTACACTAGACGGATCCCAAGTGGAAGGGATCCGTGGAACAGAGGAGAAATTTTCCTATAAATAGAGAGCCATTTCTTCATTCTAACTCACCCCTCTTCTTACTAAATCTCTCATACACTCTCATTCTCTTCTAACATATAGATCACTTGATCTAGAGAGTTGTTCTTCTTTCTTTCTATTTGTGATCCTATATAGGTCCTTCTCTCTAAGGTAGATCACGAGCATTCTGCAAGTCATCCAAGCAAGGGGTCTTTGATTGATTTGTCACTCCACAAGATTTCTCAGAGCAAAGATCTTGTATTAGTTATTTCACATATTTGTTGTGTAATAGTTGTGTTGGTTTGGTCCACCGTGCTACGACTCTGTATTAGCTTTGTACCGAAAAAGTGTAAGCAACGTTATGAAGGCTTCTCCGCCAAGTGAAGGAGTTTGTTGACATAGTGCTTGAACTCTCGAGTAGGTGACTCGGGGAGTGGAGTAGGGCAAGGAAGGTGACCTTGTAGCCAAACCACTATAAATCGGTTGTGTCTTTCTATCCCTTAACTTTATTTATTTGCTTGCATTATCATTAGATCTATAAGTTCTCAACATCCATACGATTTCACATAATATCGAATCTAAAGTTTTTGAAATCAACTTAAAATCGCCAAAACTATTCAACCCCCCTTCTAGTTTTCCACCGTACATTAATCAAGAAAGATTAGACTGAAGTAAAGGGAAACTCATTAATAATCGCCAAAGACATATATTACCACTGTTATTAGGATAATTGTTATGTAGTCGTATATTGATAAGTATAGAAAAGATCTTGTATATATTCTATATTGTTAGCATTATACTTATCTTGTAAAGGACTCCTAGGCTATAAAAGGAGATCCTAGGTCATTGTTTATGTACTCGAAATACTAATGATGGCTCCATATAAGCTTCAAGGGTGTAACCCTGTGATGTTAAAGATCACTGTGACATTTCTTAATAATATTGGAGCTTTGTGTTAAACTGTTCTTACTTTCAATACATCATATAATCCATCTTCTAAGTATTACTAAGTATATTCCTCGTGCTTATTAATATAATTCAAAATATCACTAACACAATGTGTGTGTTTAGATCCATCAGACAATATCATTCGTACCAAGCAATTTCATAGATTAGACACAATTACAAACTACCTAATCTGTTTTATTAACCGACAATTAACAACAAATAAATAAGTAGCAATAACGTAAGCAATCTCATACCCAAACCGAGACCAAAAATTGGACCCATCTGCACGTCCTACCCGATCCACTTCAGAAATAAACAAACCAAACACAGCTCTTAACCGCTTACCACCACACAAATTATATAAAATCACTTATAATTCAATTTAGTCCACGAAATTTGTAAATAAATATGTTAGTCGGTTTTAAAACAAAGAAAGTAATAGAAATGAATTTAGGTTTTTGAAATACCCAAGATAATGAGAAAGAAAAGAAGACGAAAGATGGCTTAATGACCACGGACAACCTGGGGTAGGGTAGTTGGGGAGTGTTATAGGGTGCATGACCGAATCATGGTGTCCGTTAGATGACGGTGACCGAGAAGAGGGGGGATGTAGGGTTATTGTTTGTGTTAAAAATGAGTTAAAAATAGTAATTGGGTTATTTAAAAAATTCAAGGGTAAAATGGTCATCACAAAATTTTTTTACTCAATTGAAGACAAAAATGTCAACATTAATGTTTAAAAGAGTTATTTGTTTAGTTCGCTACGTAGAACTGCCATTTTTTACAACTATAGTGCTTTAATAGGTTATTAGCCCATAATAATTTATAATTAATTTAACATCAATAAATAACTAAATAAATCAAATTTATAAATTCATATTATATTTGTGGGCGAGATTTATAATATATTATCTTAATGTTTACGTTTATATGCATGTTTTCCGTGTCGTTTTTTGCTTGAGAATATATCAATAAGTACACGACAATGATTATACCATGCGTATGTTCACTTGCATGTGTGTGTCTCATCTATATGTGTGTAATTGTAGAATTATGCAATAAACATTATTATGCATAGATTGACAAAAAGTAAAGAATAATAACCAATTTTCTATGTAAAACAAGTTTATTGGTATAAATTGGCCATACTCAAATATAAATGGTTAAAAACCGAAAAAACCGGAAAACCGAACCGAAACCAATAAGTTTTAAAAAGCCGAACCGCCAAAAACCAAACAGTTTCTGTTTTGGGTTCTACAAAAACCGAACATTTTGGTTCGGTTTTGGTTTTAGCCAAAAACCGACCCAAACCGAACCGTGCACACCCCTAATATTATTACAAAGCTTGTTTGCAAGAAAGCATATAGCATTTATAAAATTATAAAAACGCTATTTTCTCAATACTTTTTGAATAAGCATTTA
This sequence comes from Chrysanthemum makinoi, assembly GCA_910596185.1. Lineage (NCBI taxonomy): Eukaryota > Viridiplantae > Streptophyta > Magnoliopsida > Asterales > Asteraceae > Chrysanthemum > Chrysanthemum makinoi. The sequence goes on from OU343223.1 coordinate 169,106,323, forward strand.
GCGTTTAGCATTTAGCATTACGTCATTTTACACATTAAATTTACAGCTACAACTACTTTACCAAACACTTTTATAAATAAGCTGTTGTTGCTAATCAGCATCAAGTAAGTACTTACTACTATCTCAGCACCGCTTAACTGCACTACTATTTTCACTACCAACCTAAATAAAGATAAACGAAGATGAAGGGTTTGGTCCACGCTAGCGGCGTGGGTGGCGTTTAACATCATTGATCATTTCACGGTAATTTTTTTCTAAGTAGAAAGTGGGTAAAAATGTTTCAAAAAAAGTAATCAATGTACCTCGAGTAATCGAATGCGCAAACCTGCTATTTTTATGTAAAGAGGTGGGGCGTGTTGTAGTTTGTGTGACCACACCTATAATGACAATAACAATCACAAAATTAGTATACGGTAATCCGAAGTTCGAATAGATGTGATTAGAAATAAGTGCTCAAATCATCTCAAATGACCAAATGCAGAAGCCTATCAGTTCCATGTAACATGTTGGGACCTCAAATTTATTTGCATGCTTGCGACTAAAGTCATAACAACAATCCGGAAATTTGTAAATGGTAATCTGTAACGTAAAACATATTGGACCAAAGCACAGAACCTGAAGCGCCCGCAGGAGAGAATGCAACCTGCAAGCCCAAAACCAAAACGAACGTAATAAGTTGCCACAACCAAAGTTGACACAATGTTACCTTTATTCTATTCCATAATTACAACAACCTCAGCATGACTGCAACCACAAATTATGTGTAGCTACCCTGCCAAGATACATGCTTTAGTAAACTATGAGCCGTGAAAATGTGAATGCGTCTAAGTCACTATAATATGACTATTTTTTTAGGAAAATGATTAGGATGACTAATTGGTGTGCCTAACAATATGCCTAAAAGAGAGATTAAGACATGTGTCAACATCAAAGGTAAATTTTAAGAGTGAGAAAATGACCAAAACATGTGTCAAATGTTGAATGGAGTAGGCATATAAGTTAATCATATTATTAGACATGTCAATCATCACCCTTTTTTATTTATTTACCTTTTTTTAAGAAATCCCATAAAGGATAGCAATCCAATACACAATCTATCTTACCCCAAAATAGGCAGATAAGCCAGAGCAACGTATATAACACCAACTCTAAATGAAGCCATCAAAACTCATCACATCAAAATCCTACAATCAATACCCAAATAAAATATATCAACAATATCTTCAAATCATCTAACTCCCAAAGCTATTTATAATAGAAAAACCAATTAACATCAACATCTTCAAATCCTTTAACTCCGAAAGATATTAATAAAAAAAAAAATCCACCCCAGAATCATAAATAAACCCTAGTTTCATCTTTTTTCCGCAAATCATCAAAAGCCCACAAATGAGATCAATAATCAAACACAAATAATAATCAGAGTACACACCTTTTTTATATTCGTAGTTGTCTTTCAGTACCACAACCATCCCACCATGACAGCATCTGCCTCAGGAATCGGTGAAAACCACCGGATGGAAGTGATTTTTTATCACGTTGGAAAGATGAATAAAGTTAACGAAATATGTATAACACCGGATTTTTTATCAGTGTGGGAAGATCAAGAAGCTTCCCAAAATATGTATAACACCGAAAATGGGTCATGCCGAACAAGCGAATCATTTGATTGGGCCATAGCAGGCCAAAAAATTTCCTAGGAAACCCACAACAAAAACGGCGTCGTCCTAAACGCCATTTAATAGCCTGAGATAGGAACTTTAGCTGACGATCATGGACGAAGTTTCAGCAAGAGTGGGTTGCGGCCCCCAAATCTGTGATTACCAAGATTATTTTTGTAGTTTTGTATATAATTTCTAAATGATACAAGAGATAAATGTAAAATAATTATAGTTCTGCCTCCTCAAAATTATTATGACTATATTTCGGCCCCTCTAATAATATTGCTCAAGCTCCGTCCCTGCTGACGATGTGCATGTAATCATGTATGTCTATACTTGGGCCCGTTCTACACCAAAACTGCAGTTCTATGTCATTTTCTTTGAAAATATCATGTTCCATGGTTCTTTAGTAAATTTCCATTTTTCTGACATAAATCCATTGCATAAGCTTGTTTTATGTGTACTAAAAAAACTCTCTTTCATAATATATACTCTCTCCGTCTCAAAATTATATTTCATATTTTTTAGAATGTTTCAAAATAATTGTTCATTTTTTTTTAAGTAAAAACTAGAGAATTTAATGAAAGAATATTTTATCTGAGTGGTTAAAAATTAAAGTAAACTCATTTTTATTAAACTATGTGCTTTTTCTCTCATGACAATAATTTTAAAACGGGTAGAGTACTCCTCTAATACTCTATTAGGATTATGATATCTGTATAGATGTAACTCAAATAAGTAAATTTTATAATAAAAAAACAAGTTACTTAATTTTGTTTCTTTTAGGTGGATCATGACAAACACACTTCAAGCTAAGGCAAACCTTTAGACGTTATAGCTAGTGGGATGTGTGGATTTCAGATAGATAAACAAAAGTTATAAGAGCATGTCCATTGCTAACGCCATAACGGCGTTATTGAGCATTTAACGGCGTTGAAGCCGTTATAATCGTTGGAGGGGCGGTGTTAATGACGAAAAAGAGGGGAGGCGTTAAATGGGCAACGCCCGTTAGAGGGTGCAAAAAAAATAAAAAAATCAAAAAAATTTCACTTTTAACCCTATAACGGCTAGTACCGTTAGGTTTAAAAAAAATTACACTTTCACCCCTAACGGCTAGTTTTACTAAAAAAAAAAAAATCAAAAACCTTTTTTTACCACTATAAATACCCAACTAAAACACAATTTTTTTCACACTTCCACTACTCAATCCTCTCAATCTTCAATCTTTATTCATCAAAAAAAAAAATGTGGGAGACAATGATGATACATTCTTCAATCTTCTGGTGGGCGGAATACCTCAAACCCGTTCATCATCTAACCCGAACGCTGGTTCATCTTCAAACCCCAACATGTCTCTTCCCAACCCACTAGGCTTCTCGAGCCAAGAAATGTGGCAACAACATCAAGCATATCTCTATTGGCAACAACAAAACCAACAAAGCACCTTAAACTCCAACTTTCAAAATCGCATTCACACAACACTACAACATTCACAACTGAACACATGATGTTGCCTGAGACACCCACTCCTCCAAAAATCCGGTCCGTATAAACTAAAAATAAAAATCCAAAGACCCCCGAGCCCGAACCAATTGATGATGATGAAGAGGAGTTTTCGCATCGGGCGTTGGACTCCAGATGAAGAATTACTTGCAAGGTGTTACATAGTCGCTTTCGAGATTCAAAGTCACAAGTGCCAACCCAAAGATAATGTTTTGGTATCGGGTCACAAATGAGTTCAATAGACTCAACTTTAAACGGCGCAACAAGGATATGATGTCAAGAAAGTGGAAAACGTTGAACGGCATATGCACAAAGTTCAACTCTTATTACAAACGCAAGAACGAACAACGGAAGTGGGTTGAGATGGATGTGATGAAACGGCAAAGCAATGGTATCGAGAGGAAACCAGCAAAGACCGGTTGCTCTCGATGATTGGGAGTTTTACATTCAAAGAAATAGGACACGAATCAAAGGATTTAACTTACGATGTCCCAAGCCAAACAAACGAGGCTTTGTTTGGTCATGATGAACAACTACTCCCATGGGAAAGAAACGTTACCAAGAAAGCAAGATCCGAGAGCACGACAAGTACCGGGAGCAAGCACTCGGAGAACGAGCTCTCAACTTATTTCAATCAAACTATGGCAAACGGTGCAGTGATCAACGCGGAAATCGCCGCATAGCGCGCGATCGCCCAAAGAGAAAAAGATGAAACAATAACAAGATTGGGAGTTGAAGTTTTTGATGACGGATAATTGAGGCAAAGATCCAGATACGTGACTTGAATCAATGACGAAAAAGAATGAATTAAGAAAAAATATAACTTGCAACCTCGTCAATAGATTGTATTCTCGTCATTTCTTTTAATTTGTTGTAACGTTTAATTTGCAGTTACTAGTTTTTTTATTTCGTTGTAACTTTTTTTTTTTTTAATTTCGTGATTGTAATATGTTTCAAATTTAATGATATGTTATTAATAAATGAAGTGTTTGTTTTAGTTTTGGGGTTGAAATTGAAAATATGAAATGTTAAAGTTTAACTTGGGATGTTATTGATGTGGTGTTTTTAGGATGCGGTGTAAAATGTTAAAGTACTGATGTGAAACCGACGCCAGCGGTGTATTTTATAACTCAAGTTATCAATGTAAATGCTCTAAACATTTCAAGCAATATTTGAAAGTCCATTATACAAACAACTTAGAAGATCCCATATTCCCCGTATATGCTTTCAGCTGTCATGTTCTTGCAACACCACAGCTCCTTATGAAAGTCAACAAGACTTTTTTCAACTACAAGATATTAGTAGAAATAATTTGCTGTTACAGCAAAAGGAAAAAAAAAAAGAAAAAAGTTCAACTTGGCTTATATGGAAAATACTTGTGAATGGATTTGTCTAGTTGAAGCAACATTCTTGAGGAAAGCTTGAATCTTCCATGCACCACGTTAAAGTTGCATATGTTGTTGCTATCACGGTCCAATTACTGGATTTGGGTCGTTTTGGTGAGTCTAGCCTATAGGCTGAGTTTGAGCATAGATATAGATTCCAGTAGTAATCTGTAAACCATACGTGTGTTTGATGTGAGTCTTGAAATGATTATAATCGCCATAATCATATACTCGTAGCTAGGTGCAATAAAACCTGACTTTCGCGAGTAGCACAGTTAGTATGAGTCAAATTAGAACAAGAATCACAACCAATGCAATGGCACGTGTCGACCTCAATATTAAACTTGTTACATATAGTGCACATACAAATATACAACTATTCTATTACAAAAACATTATGTGGTTGAATAACATGCGCGTTTACATTCTTCGGCTGGAAGTAAGTTTTGGCATGAGATGTTTGTGCAACATCTGTAAAACCAAACCTCAATAAAGTGGATCAAGATAGATTCACGTTATAATGAAGAAAAGCTTGGTTTCTAAGTTAATAGACATGAGAATTTCCTGTTGCTGTATTCAACGAGTTTATAAAAAAGTCATAGCATTTTAATCAGTTCTAGTTTTCACAAGCTTGTGATGAAGAAATAAATCTTCTAGATAAAGCAATCAACGCTTTCCTTAAAGGGTCTCATGGAATGTTGTTCCTGATTCCACTAAGTTTTCATTAGAAAACGTAAATTTTTCTGCAGAAATGGTTATCTACATTTTCTCTGGCTATGTATTGTACAAAAACCCTGTTGGTTATGTCTTCATTTTTAGTAATCTTGATATTGGTATAGCTAGGCAAATGGCCACTTTTCTTGAGAGCTAGAGCTAGAACTAGACTCACAATCCGGATCAAGCCGGGTGTGGGACACTAGGCCATCTTGGAGGAAACATGTCTAATGGAGGTTAATTCGGGTTGTTATTGAGAGGATGCTCCCATTATCAAGTCTCAACCAAATCGCTTGTTTTAAACATATTGTTTTAAACCATTTACTTTACTCACATATATTCAGATAAACAATCGCACACATTCTTAAGAATTGCTTACTGTTGTATAGAACGCAATAAGCGCATTAGCAGTTCTAATCCTTACTGAATAATAGTCCCCATTTGACTTTTAAAGTCTCTCTTATTCAACTTAAACCTTAATTATTTTTGTTTGTGTTACATAATACTTGATGCAAAATATATGAATGGATTAGGTTTTAAATGTATTTTCATTTGTATAATTTTCATCAAGCATTATATAACGCAAACACTTAAGGTCAAAGTTGAATAAGAAAAACTTTAAAAGTCAAACTGGGACTACTATTTTGAGACTGAGGGAGTATATTATACCATAGAAACTACTAGTTTAACACATGTGAACAAATATCAATGATACTGGACTCACCAGCAAATGAAGAAACTAAACAATGCTAACACAAGTAGTGAATGATAAAAACAACCAAGTAACACATGTTAAAAGCAGCCTAAGTGACAGTTTAGACTTTAGAACATTTCTACAAACCATTATACAAAAGCTATCCAAATCTGTTGCACCCAGTTTCCTCACAATCATGATATACAAGATAACAGAAACTAGTGAAAAATAGATACATAGATAGAGCAATGTTGCAACCTAGGATACACGGAAACGCCGCTGGGATGCCGTATCACGTACCGGAAACGTCCCGGAAACGGGAAACGCCGGGAAACGCGAGGAAACGCTTGGGAAACGTCCCCGGAAAAGTGGAAACGTTTCTTCACATGGGGTACGCCGATCCTTATCTAGGAAACGTTTGGGGAAACGTATCTCGCCCAAAAAGTCACGTTTCCTAATTTTATATGTGATGAATCGGGTTTATGTGATGAATCGGGTTTATGTGATGAAGATTGTGTTTTGATGATAATACTGCTCGAAATAAACCCGTCAGTTTAGTGAAAACCATATTTTGACATGGGAATAGCTCGGGAAGCCGCAACTTGCAGGTTGGAATGAAAAAGATGAAGTTTAGAAGATGAGTAGATGGAGAAGAGGACTTGCATCGGGAATACAAGCATTTGTTTTCTTTTTTGGTACAGTGAAAGTGAAAGGACAGTACAAGTATTTTTCAAAATACTTTTTTCAAAATAGTTAAGTTCTATTCATTTTATATCTAGGATTTTTCTAAAAATCAATTACCAATACATCCCATATACACTATCACTTTACTAAAACATACTCAATATTTTCTCTTTCTCTAATATGTCCAAGTTTTCAAAAGCAGAATTGGATTGGGCAAGACCAAATAATAAAGTATTGCTATACAAAAGTATTTTGGTGCTGAGGAAAAGAAAAGACATTTATTGTGTTAAATGTTTTGAAGGCACCAAATGATTAATGCTACATCATTTACCTCAAGTGTTTTGGGCACCAAAATTACGTGCCACATCCCCGTTGGTTAATAAAATAATTACTTGCTTTTTTCATAGTTGGTTGCTTTGTTTAATTTTTGCGCTAAGGTGGTGTTTTGGGCACCAAAATATAAGTGCCACATTCATTGGTTCAAAAATAAGCCCTCTTGTTTTGTTTAATTTTTGGCAAAGATTGGAGGCGTGGCACCAAAATGACCAAAATGTTATATACGGTCCAAATGCATCCTTTTATGAAAATACCCTAGTAAATACGACCATTTATAAAAATTAGCCTTTCTTTTTCTAACATATGCCCCTAGGGTACATGTTAAGCCCACCAAAGTACATAGGGGACCCACTGAAAAGTACATCAAAAATACTTAAAACCTACAAAATTTGTAGGTCCTCGAGTACTTTTGATTCTTCATGGAATCCTCAGTGTATTTTGCTGTCTTAACATGTACTTCTAAGCCAAGATACAAGTTAAAAACCCTTATATCTATACTTAATAAGGTGTTTAATTGTTTATGTTTCTTTCTACATTTTCAGACTTTTTAATTAATTATGATATAAACCTTAAATGCTTTTATTAAATGTTAAGAATTTTTAATTAAATATTTTTTGGGAAGACAATTTAATGGTTAAAAGTTTTTAATTGATGATTATGAGTAATATTTGTTTGAATTTTTGAATGTTGTGTAATTTTTTTTAAAGATAATTTGTCATATACTAAAATATTATAAAATACATAGACGTTTCCTCGCCGTACCCGTTTCTTGAATTTTAAGATGTTGCCGTTTCCCCGTCCCCGTTTCCGTCCCCGTGCAACTTAGGTTGCAACAACATCGAAGTCAAGGACTTGGTACAACAACAACAACAACAACAAACCCAATTCCCGCCTAGGCAGGGTATGAGGGAGGTAAAATGTAGACAGATCCTAACCCTACACCAGGGTAAACCCGTGGGTAGAGAGACTTACTTCCAACGAGACCTCCGGCAAGTGCATGTGTGCTGGTGCGAAAGGATAGAAAAGAGCATACGACAAAACAAAAGCTAAACTAAAAAAATAAAGCAAGCGTAACAAGCAAACAGGGCATAAAGGAAAAAGAAACCGCGCACAAGCACACGCAAAGAAGCCAACAGCAAAGCGCAACAAAAAAACAAGGAGCCCAGGCACACAAAAAACAGACCAACTAAAGGGGGCAACATAGAGCATAGCAAAGCAACACACAGGGCCTAAAGCTAAGGCAAAAACAGGAAGCACCAAAAAACCAAACGCAGGGAGCAAGACAAAGCAGGCAGGCCTAAGAGAGCAACAACAAAGCAACGCAAACCACGCACGGGGCCTAAAACTACGGCAAAGCAAAAAAGAGGCCACAAAAACCAAAAAAGCAAGGGGCAAGGCAAAAGGAGACTCCTAAAGGCCAAACATCCAAAAAACAACCCAAAACCACTGAGCACCTAGCAAAACTACCCGAAAATCCTAATTCTATCCCTCCACCCCTTCTTATGTGAGATCATGTCCTCGGTCAAACGAAGCTCCATCATGTCTAGCTTAAGTCTAGACTCCCACATGATATTGGGTCTACCCCTCCTTCTCACGCCATCGACAACAAGCTCTTCGACCCTTCTAACTGGCGTTGACTGTGGCCTCCTCCTGACATGGTCCAGGAGCCAAAACTGAGAAAACAAAACAGAAAGCGAATAACTAACTAAATGTTGGTGCAAATAAAGGACAGAAGGAATAAACAAGGTTGAGATAGTGTTTACGCATACGGAATCCTACGCATAAGCAGTCTATGCATAAGCATCCTACGCCTAAGGAATAAGTCTACGCCTAAGCAAATCCTACGCCTAAGCTCAAGTTTATGAGTAAGATCTTAAGCAAAACTTCAAACGACCATAACTTTTGAACCGTAACTCCGTTTTCAGCGTTCTACCCATCAAAACGACCGTGAGAACGAGGAGAATGACACGCCGAATAAACTAAAGTTTATTAGGTCAACCTTCGAGTCCTAAAAACGCTTCGAACAGAAACCCTAAACTAAAGTTTATTCGGGTCAACCTTCGAGTCCTAAAAACGCTCCGAACAGAAGTTATTGAGGTTTTTAAGTTTTTAGACCCAATTTTCACTACAACAACCGAGCTGAATCTTCATCAAAACACAACTCATTTATCGTTGAATCGATCCTACATCAACTTTATCATCAAATACCTTCATCAATGGCTACTCAACAAGACATTCATGCACGGCTGCGCCAAAACCGTCCTATCTTTGGAAAAGGTGGATATCTTCAATGGACAAGTCGTATGATTCGCTACATCAAGACCAAACCTAATGGAAAACTCATTATTCAATCCATTACGAATTGACCCTTTAAGCCTCGACAAGTCCAAGACCCTGGAAATCCTAATGCAACACCTCCCGTCCCACCATCTTTTCATGATCAAGATGAATCAGAATACACGGACGAGGACAAGCAGGTTGAAGCAGATGACATGGCATTACACATTGTCCAACTGGGTTTACCAAGACATCTTTTCTTTGTGACAGCATACCGAACTGTGAAGCTTACGATATGTGGGAACGTGTTAGACGGCTATGTTATGGAACATAAATTGGTCAAAAGACATGGAGAACAAGTTGCTAAGCTGAATGGGAGAGGTTTACATCAACTCAAGGAGAATCCATTGAATCCTACTATGGAAGGTTTTGCACTTTGATGAATGAGCTTATCGGAAACAAGTTGGCACCCAGAACTATCGTGAGTAACATCAAATTTCTCAACAATCTTCCAAAAGAATGGGGACGATATGTCACTATTGTCAACCAAACAAAGGAGTTACATCAGGTGAACTTTGATCAACTCTACGATTTTTAAAACAAACCAAGCTGAAGTCTATGAAGTTAGGAAAGAAAGATTGGCAAAGAATCATGATCCCTTGGCACTAATTGCAAAGACTCAAACTCCAGTGACTACACAACAACAAGCTTCATCATCTTCCACTACCAACAACTTGCAGCAATACATTCCACATCCACAAGCTGTTATCCCTCAACAACAATTCTATCCTCTAGAACAACAAGTCATTCATCCACAACAGTATCCACAATACCAGGAACAAGGAATCCACGATCTTGGTGAACAAGAAGAGGCTTTGTCAAATGCATTTGCTTATTTGACTAAAGTATTCAAAGGTCGCTATTCCACACCAACTAACAACAACCAAAGGATTTCATTAAACACTCGCAACAAGCAAATTGCACAGCCGGGTTTGAATATGGGTCATCAAGGACAAATGGTTGGAGTTATTGGGAACCAACAGGGATATGCTATTGGATTTCACATGGGTAATCAGCGTGCCCGTATTAGGGTAATCGGTTGGGTCAAATGTTGGAAATCGATGGGGCGAATGTTGGGAATAGAGCAGTGAGTAATCGTAATGGGAATGTTGCAGCTCGATCGTTGGGAATTATGGAAATGTGAATCAGGCTAATCGAGTTACGTGTTACAACTGTCAAGGAGTGGGTCACATGGCAAGGAATTGCCCTAAAGCCGAAAAGAAGAATTGCCGTATCTTCGAAAAGCTATCTGTTGGTACAAAAGGAAGCGGGGACTGCAGTTGAGTCTTTGGGAACATGACTTTGTAGCAATTATGGATGATTTGGAAGACCGAGAGGACATCAATGCAAACTGCATCTTCATGGTAAATCTTCAGGAGGCTAAGTCGACAGCGATTCGACACACCTCCGTTTATGACGCCAATGCAGTATCTGAGGTACCAATCATTGATCCATGCTATAACAATGTCCTTTTTGATGTGTTTACTCATGACGAACAGCATTCTGTGACACCAGCACCTACTTATGATACATACCGGACAATCGGAGTAGTAGCAATATTAAATCTGAAACTCCAGATGTGGATCCTAGTGGAGGCTGTGTGGCACAAAATACTGAGACTGATGAGGAAACACGTGCCTTATTTGAATCATTGATTAATAACTGTGGCATTGAAATTGAGAAAGTTAAAAAGGTCAATCGCGATGTTAAGGCCGCGAATGATAAATTGACCGCCAGCTTAAGAGGTACAAGGAGAATGCAAAAGCTTTTGAATTTTACAAAAACAAAGAGTCAGAATTAGAAATTGGTTATCGAAATTCCGTTTTGAGAGAAAAACAATTGCAAATCAAGTATGACACACTTGATGTGAATTTGAACTTGAAAATAAAATCTTTAAACAAGGAAATTTCTGTCTAAAAGACCAACTTTCTAAACTAAAAGCAACGATGATACGATCTTGAAAAATAGAAGAAAAAGTTGATAAGCGATTTTTCAAAACGAGAAGATTCTCTTCTTAATGAAATTCTTGATAAAATGAAAAAATCAACAAATTGGAAAATTTGCTTTTACAACGGGTCATTCTGCTCAAATCAATCAATATGTTAACAAATCAAACAAATCCGTATTTTCATACAACTCAAAAATGGCTCTTGGTCAAACCTCCTTGTGCACTCAAGAAATCTCAGAAAAAACGAGAATGTTTTGTATAATGGAAAAGCTTTGTTAGATAAACATGAACCCGTAGAAGTTCGTGATTCTCATGAAACGTTAGAACTACTGACGAGAGTAGATCAAAAATGAAACAAACGAATCCAACAATAAAACCGATAGACTACAACAAATGGAACAAAATTTCTAGAATTACTTTTGTTCCACAAAAAGAAAAGTCAAAGTTTTCCATCACACCCAGTGTTTCAAACAAAGAGTCAACACCTGTTTCAAAACAAATTTCAAAACCTGTAGTTGTCTTAAAATCATTGTCAAACATGGAACAAATGTCTTCAAACAATCCTTTTAACATAAGTGATGCTAGAAGAATTTTAGAGGATGTTAAAACTAGAATTGGGAGACTTCAAGGAATTGTTAAATCTAAAACCAATATTCAAACTAACATCTGGTTTTCTAGTTTCAATGATGAAATAAAAAAATTTTTGAAACTCAAATTTCCATTCCACTAAATAACATCAGTGCAAGGGTAATTCATTTTGAACAAGAATTTTTGAAAGAATCAGGTGACTTTGTCAAGGACCATAAATCCCTAGAAAGCAAGCTAATGAATGTTTTGAACACATCAAAGTTTTGGAAATTTTGAATGATTCTATCATCGAAGATGTTCTGACTACTGATATTATGTCCATTGTTTTACAAACATATTTTGTTGAAGATCATGAAAGACTCGATCTGAAACCTCCAAATTGTTTCAAAATATGAAAAAGCTCTTGAAAACTTGAAAAGAAAATATCTCATATTTTAAACAACTTGATCGAAAAACCGAGGAATGCAAGTATGACAAATTGTCGTATGAGCGTGCCTACAATGACATGAAAGAGAAAAATGATCTTTTGAGGGCTCAGCTGGAATGTCTAAAAGGAAAGGTTGTGGATACTATGATTGCAAAACCATTAACTGAGGAGAAAGCAAATGTTCCCAAACCGGTTTTCAAACCAAAAATGTCTATTTCTCTGCCTCCTCCAAAAGTCAATGAGAAAAATGATTTGTCAAAACCGGTCACTCCACCCTTGTCAAAGCAAAAGAAAAATTGTTGAAAATGAAAAGCGGTTATCGAGAAACCAAAAGTTTTAGCACTGGCCTTTTAGGATGAGTACCACTAATGCGTCTACCTCCACATCTAAACCATATGGAACAAACGAAATAAGTTTAAACAAGCACTCTAAAGAGACTAGGAAAGCCGAAACCACTTCTCTTGATAAAAAAGTGAATCCTAATGCGTGTGCCTTACCTTCTACAGGACTAGAAAGCACCTCTAGGAGCAGCAGACTAAAGCCTAAGAGCAGTACAAGGAACAATAGAGTCGCGCTTGCCTCTTAGAGTAGTAGCTTGAATAAAGAGAAGAAAGTAGAAGAACAACCTAGGAATTTACCGTTTTTTAATAAGAAAGACATTTCATCTGAATGTAATGAACCTATGAAACTTGCTAAGTTTAATGAATGTGTTGAATCTCTTTGTGTAACTTGCAAGAAATCTTTAATTAATGTTCATGATGATTGTGTTTCTATGAATAAGAATGTTAAGCCTATTCAGAAGAACGTTTCAAAAAGAACTTATGCTAAACCTATAGGAAGACTAGTTGCAAGATTTAGGTCTTACACTACTGATAAGAAGCATACTATTTACTTTAGGGATGATATTTGGAAAACAATGGGTAGAATTTTCACACTCCAAAATGGTAGAACGAGTGATACTCCAGTATACCCAGTATAAAACTTCTATGAGTGTGATTAGGATTTTACCTCTAACCCAAAGGAACCAAAATCAAAACGGTTTCCAAAAACATCTTCTGTATTTGGTAGGTTATCGAAATATGTCTTTGGATCGTCGACTCGGGTTGCTCCAAGCACATGACCGGGAATCTGAAGCTGCTGATCAATTTCGTCTGGAAATTCATGGGAACCGTACGTTTTGGAAATGATCATGTAGCAGCTATCATGGGTTATAGAGATCTACCTTTTGGAAATTATTTGATCACTCGGGTTTACTATGTCGAAGGGTTGGGACACAATTTGTTTTCTGTCGGGCAGTTCTGTGATGCAAATTTAGAGGTTGCTTTTAGGAAAAATGCTTGCTTCATTAGAAACTTGGATGGCACTGATCTCTTAACTGGGAATCGTGATACAAACTTATATTCTATCGACATTATCCAAATGGCCTCTTCATCACCAATATGTCTTATGACACGAGCATCTGGAACAAAGTCCTGATTGTGGCATAGAAGATTATCCATCTCAATTTCTACACTATCAACAAACTTGCCAAAGACAACATCGTCAACGGACTTCCAAAGTTCAAATACACCAAGGATCACCTATGTCCATCATGCGAACAAGGAAAAAAGCAAAAGAGCGTCATATAAACCCAAATCCGTACCAAGTTCGGAAGCAAAGTTGCATATGTTGCACATGGACTTATGTGGCCCAATGAGAGTTGAAAGCATTCATGGGAAAAAGTATATTCTTGTCATTGTTGATGATTATTCAAGATATACATGGGTTAAGTTTCGGAGGTCAAAAGACGAAGCACCAGGCATCATCATCACCTTTCTGAAGCCTATTCAAGTACTTCTTCAAACTCCAGTAAGGGTAGTAAGAACCGAAAACGGCACAGAATTTACTAATCAGGAGTTAAGAGCTTATTTTGAAGATGTTGGAATCACACATCAGACATCAGTTGTTAGAACTCCACAGCAGAATGGAGTAATTGAAAGAAGAAATCGAACTCTTGTGGAAGCTGCTCGCAGAATGCTAATCTATTCTAGTGCACCGTTATTTCTATGGGCTGATGCTGTTGCCACTGCTTGTTTCACTCGAACCGATCCCTAATCTATCCAAGATTCAATAAAATCCCATATGAGCTAGTGAACAACAGAAAACCTGATATCTCTTACCTTCACGTGTTTGGCTCTTTGTGCTATCGACGAACGACGAGAAGATCTAGGTAAATTGAAAGCTAAAGGTGATATTGGAATCTTCATTGGATACTCAGATAACTCGAGGGCATTGAGGGTGTATATGAAGAACTAGGAAGATAATGGAGACGATGAATGTGAATTTTGATGAACTTTTACTAATGGCCGAGACTTGCTCTAGAACCCGCGCTAAATCGATGGCTTCTAATCAAAACATATTAGAACCGCACCAAACCGCAGACTTCGGACACATCATTCAGGACTCATACAACAAAGAGCTCCATCAACTTTACTGACATACCTCATGAACAAGAATGGGAGAATTTCTTCGAGTTAATGTTTGATGAATACCATGGTGGAACTTCGACAAATGCATCAAACCATCATTCAGCTGCACCCGCTCAAAATCATCCACCACCACCAATAGAAGATGCATCGCCCGCGTCGAAACCAATGCACCAACTCCATCAACGTCATCTACATCGACCGCAAATCCTATTCTTGAAATAGTTTTACCAGCAGGTTGATGAGCAAAACCAAATCATATCATTTCAAGAAGAACCTTCACAAAACCAGAACGATGCAACGTTAGATGAAGACTTATTTGAAAACCCGTTTGCTACGAAATCATCTGAATCATCTTCAAGCTTAAGGGAACCATCTAACTCGCATACGTTTAACCAACGGTATCCTTCACTACGAAGTGGACAAAAGACCATCAATTGAACAAGTTATTAGTGAACCTTCACGGAATTCAGACGAGACGTAACACCCGATTACGACTTGTGCATTTACCTTTGCTCAATTAGCAATATTGAACCGAAAAACATTAGGGAGGCAATGGCAGACAATGCATGGATAGAAGCAATGCAGGAGGAGCTTCTCCAATACTGTCTACATGACTTTTGGGATTTGGTTCCAAGACCAATTGACATTCGCGTCATTGATCTCAAATATTTATGGAAAAACAAAAGGGATGAAGAAATGACTGTAATTCCCAACAAAGCTCGTCTTGTGGCCAAAGGATACAGACAGGAAGAAGGGATAGACTTTGAAGAGTCATTCGCCCCGGTAGCTAGACTTGAAGCAGTCAAGATATTCTTAGCCTATGCAGCTCACAAAAACATCACGGTTTATCAGATGGACATTAAGACCGCGTTCTTGAATGGAACTCTGAAAGAAGAAGTGTTCATGTGTAAAACCCTGAAAATCGAGAACGTGTTAAATGACTAAATTACCCCTCAAGCTTAATAATTGTGAAATGCGTAAACGATGTCTATGCTTATTAAATATGAATCTCATCTAACTTAAGAGAAATTTTAAAACCTAATGTATAAGATTATCAAAAATAAATCGATGCACTTTTCGTCTAATACTTTCATGAACCGAAAATGCCTAATATACAAACACATTATAACTTAATTGATGGCCCAATTAAATTTGGACTTGGCCACGCCTCACGCCTGCTCGTCAAAAGCAAGACCCGTATAGCCCCCTTTTTTTTTCTGTCTTCGTGAGCCTCAAAACCAGATTTCACAAATAACAAAAACCCTAATCCCCTTTCACCCAAAAGTGACGGCCTCCATTTTTTTCTTCTCCCATTCGATTTTCATGACAAATAAAAGAGACTATGGAAGATGATGGTGATCATGGCTGCCGTGATTGTGTTCCACTCTTGATGAAGTTCTGGTCGTGATATGTGGATGGCCTGGTCGTGGGATTTTACTAGGACGAAGGTACATTTCTGCCCTGCTGGTCGTGCATGTTAGGGCACAAAAAGAAGTGATTTGCTTGATTCGACCCTTGATTCTCTTCCTCGATTAAACACTACAAGGTATCATAACATTGTCTCGTTTTTCCCATTCTTGTTTTCTGATTTGGACGTGGGATTTGTCCCCTCTTGCGCATGTTTATACACGCATCTTATCCTCACATAAAATGGTAAGACTAGTCACATAAAATAATAGATTTTGTTGTCTCATAAATGATAAAATGGATTTCTTGAATCATGATTCTAAACGCGTAAGATATGAAAGATATGAGACCTTGTAATGTGTATTCGAATATGATTTTGGACCTCTAAATATTCGACCCATATGTGATATTAATAACGAGTTAGATGAACCTTGAAACGGGTATGTATAAAAATTCATAAGCTGGAAAATATAAAAGTTGGGCATGTTAAGATGCTATTAAAACCGGTCATACGGCTTTCATGGGTCATGGGTGCGTTTGGGTACGTAAAACATGTGATTATAATGGTTTTATTTAACCCTAAAACTGGACAGCATCACATGCCCTAAATCTGGGTTTTTGTTGGAAAATTTTATTTTATGTCTTAGTTAAGTTTTCCAAGTGGTTTGGTCGAATTTGGAGTTGTCTAAGTCGTATTTTTGAATTTAACAAGATCAAGTGTCAAAGTGAGAAACAGTGTCTGAAATTTAGTTTGATTGTTTGATTTTTCATTTTCAAACCATAAGTTAGTAGGAGCTCTCCTTTTACAGGAGTGACATTTAGGTTATAAATGAATTTCTGGGAGTTTTGGGAATTTTTCTAAGGTGCTTAAACAGGTCTAATAAGCGCAAACTTTTAAGGTGTATTTTCTGATCACTTTCTGGGCAGGTCTGGACTTATGATTTTCCATAGGCCATTGTACTTGGAAATAGAACCCCTCCAATTTTTGGAGAGTCTTTTAACTCATATGGGAACCCCTGGGAATTTCCTTGATTTTATTTGAGCTAAGTAAGTATTTTATAAAAATCGCTAAATTCTGGTCCAAATATGAAGTTAAGAAAATGAAAGATAAAAAGATTATATCAATAAGTAAAACACTTATACATGCATAAGAAGTTTATAAAATGTGTATATAAGTAATATATGATATCAATTCGTGTAGATTCATTGACGAAGATACGACGTTGCTTTTCGGTGTTACTTTTCCGTTTGTTTTCATTACGTTGCTAAGGTACAGATATTCTGACCTTTTCTCTTAAGGTTTCTCATGATTCGTTTACATCTTTCGATATTAGCTTTGAACTGTTATACTTTGCTCTGAGCCTTCTATTTAGGGCTTCTCTATGACTCTGCTATGCACCCTTTTGTTATGAACTCTGATTATGAACCTTCTGATTGTGAACCTTATGACTACGAACCTTTCTAATTATGAGCCATTGATATGAACTTTTGATTATGAACTTATGTTATGGAATTTTGATATGAACTTTTGATATGAATCCTTATGATATGATTATGCTTTGACCTTTTAATTCGTTGTGAAGTGAGTGGTGAAAAACACAATATCAACGTATATCAAATTAACCGTAAAACTTGACAATTAATCCTTTTAGGAAAAAGATCAACGTATCAAACCTTACGGGTGTGATAAAACTGATACCGGGAAAGTGATTTCCCCGGTTCGTGTCCCAACGAGGTGTGAAATTGACGGTTTCGATGAGTTTCGTGATAAGGACTTGAATTGGTTAAACGAATTTTTGGAATTGCGATTACGTATTCTACAAAATAAAGAACGGAAATGAAAATAAAGTATGTAAAACAAAGTAAACACTAAATAGACTACTACTAAGCCTAAGAAACAATAAAGCAAAGCTAAATTACATCCTAAGGTGCTAAAATGCAAAAAGCAGCGTAAACCGGGACAAGAACCCCAAAAAGTGAAAAATATGCAATTTTAGGCCTAGAGGTGCAAAATCAATTTTCCTATATTCTACATGACAAAAAATGATTTTAGAAAAAGCCGGTATTTTTTCGACTTTTATTTTATTTATTACGAATTAAAATCTAAATTAAACTAATTAATTAATTAAAAATATTAAACTAATTTATAAAAATGTGGAAAAATCACAAAACTACTTTAAACGATGGCGAACCTAAGAAAAATAACTAAAGTAGTGGTTACTTTATGAAATAAGCAGAAATTAAGCTTGGAAGTGCTTATTAATGCAAACTGACCAAGTGCCTTTATATATTAAATCTTGCAAACTAAAACATGAGAAAGACCCAAGGGCAATTGGCATTACAGGTACCTACTATCACTCTCAAGGTTGGGAGGTCTCAGGTTCGAGCCTGCCTCCTCCGTTATTTTGATTTTTAAAACGTGGATTAGAAAACCTTTAAAAACTTTAATGACGCATGCTAATAATCAAAAGGTTCAAGAGAGCAGTTGGTTGTGGAGTTGGTGTTGGCTCGTGGGAAATGGACTGTCCCAGGTTCGAATCCTGGGCAGTGCCTTTTTGGCCTTTATTATTTTTTTTTGGATCTTTCTTTTGGCAACTGAACAAGAGATCAAATCACAACTTTTAACAAAAAACCAAAACATACTCGACTGAAAATAAGCAATTAGCAGATGAGACTAAGAACAGAAGCAAAAAAGAATAAGAAAAAAAAACTAAGGAGCTTGTTTAAAGACTTGTTTGGGACAGTGGTTACCAAGGGGATAAAAGGCTGTTTTTGACAGCACACAACCAATCAAACAAACACACCTTTAGGCACAAGGTAAGCTAGAGAAAATAGTTGATGAGCATTACTATGAGCAAATAAGCAAAATCAGTTCCAAATAGGCAAAAAAATAAGTTAAATCACTGATGTGGATAAGCAGTAGGTATTAAGAGTTAAACTAGGGAGATCCTAAACTCTAAAATGGGACAATAAGCACTAAGGATTGACTAGGCTACTAAGAACAAAATAAGCTCATCCTAAACAATCTACCCTAAGGCAGCTACCTAAACTAATTAAATTCCTAAACAAGCTAGGTATAATCTACTAATAAGCTAAAAAAAAAACGAGAGAAGTGACCTGCGATCTTTGGATATGCAGGCAAGGCCAACAGCAGCTGAAGGTGTCTGTTTGAGCTTATTTATAAGCTGAAAGGAAGGCCTCCAAAGCAGTCGAAAGCTGTGACAGGTTCTATGTGGCTACTAGGGGACTGAAGTGAGCAACTGAAATCATCAATTAAGCTAAAAATTTCTTCTTGCAGCATCTGGACTGTTGCTGTTACAGTAGACATAATAGCCTACTTGGGCTCAAAATTATGCTGCTAAAAAGGTTCCAAATTACAAAATAATCTAAGACTTCTACATTTTGTACATCTACCTAATTGTAAAACAACAACCAGTGCCTAAATCCACTACTACCCCATCCAAAATCGAGCTTGAAAGATTGGAAAACATCGTGAATCTGATACTTCCTTAAAAACTTGTATTGCAAACTAAAATTCACAGAACGCTTATCGAACTTCACAAAGTCGTTTTGAAAACTATCATGGGTCAAAATGGAGCTTATGACCCACACTTCAGCTACTTCCAAACAGCCCCTTATGGGGGGAAACTGAACTGTTTAAAAAAAAAAAAAAAAAAAAAAAAAATTAGATCAGAAGCTTCAAACTGATTTGTGACCTTTTGAACTAACACCCAACCTAGCTTTTAAAATTTTAACTAACTCTAAAATTATTTGGCAAGATTTCAGAATTTGAAAAAAGATTAAAATTGCATAAAACTTGGAATTAAAGACAGGAAATTAAAAGTGCATTCAAATAAAAGGTTTACAAATAAAGTACAAAACAAGAAAGTAAAGATGAGCTAGATATCTCGTTCTAGACTATTTTTTACACTAGCACCAATCTCCTATAAATACAAAAACTGAAAAAAAGTCTTCTAGCTTCTTGTCTTCTCTCTTGTGTTTCTTGTGTGAGTGTAAACAAGCAAAGTCATCTTGTGCTTCTTGAAACCATTCCTGAGTCATTGGATTACTTCTAGGAGATCCACTTGATGTCACAGCCATAGGATGAACATTAACTTTTATGCAATCACTTGGATTTCCAAGCTGGCAATGGAGTCTTGTGACTCTTTCTTGGGGAAGGGAGTTAGTGTGTTGGGAGTCTGTGACTGAGAGAGGATGAGAGGAGGGGGAAAGTGTGGCGCCATTTTTGGGTTTGGGATTGTTGGTTTTTATTTTGTGTTTTCTGGATAAAGGGGAGGAAGGGATAGGATGGTGGGTAAAAGAAAGTGATAGGTTTTCTGGGTTTTTGGGATTTTAGAGTAAAGCAGATATGGCAAAAAGGGGAGATGGGGGTTCAAGTGAAAATAAAAGAAAAGAGTTTTTTTGAAAGTTTATTTGTAAAAGTGTTTTATTTCTATTTTGGATTTTGTGTGAAGGGTAAAAAGGTTATTTGGGTTTAGGGTTCGGTTATTAGTTGTTTTCCCCCTACTCATTCTCAACCGCAGCGTCTCGGGCTCTGAAAATGTAGAAAATCTACTTCCGGCTCCGTCTGTTTCAGCATTATTCTGATTTCAGCTCGTTTTCGCTCCGTTTTCAATCTTTTTGTACCTGCAAGACACAAAACACACTCCGAGGATATTTTTGACATATTTTGATCATATATGAGTGTTTTTAGTCATTTTTTTTGGTCTTACGCGGGTAAAAATGATGAGTGAATAAGCACTCATCACATTTCAGTTTGATACCCGAGCCAAATATGTTTTCCCTAGCCATGAAGGTAACATGGCCGTGTCAGTGATGCACCTCTGGCATGACTCTAGGGAGAAGTGATGTTACGCCACGTCCTTGGTGGTGGATCATATTTTGTATATGTGAGGTAGGGGCGTATGGATGCATCCTAGATCTATTCGTTATCGATATGATATGATTTGTCACGGTGAATGATGTCGGTGTGCAATACTGCGTCTTCACAATCTGGGAGCTAGCTACTCCATTGGTTCTTGAGGTCTCCCCTCATTGGTTTGGTATTCGAGGTCACCCTCGAATACAATGGCTACTTATGATATGATATAATATGATATGTTTACGCTCGTGGTAGATTTCGACAACCCACACTTTTGATATGCCTATACTGTACTTTATGTATTTCCCCAACGCACCATAATATGTATTAATTGTTCATTACTCAGTACCCTTATATGACTCACTCTTACCAAGATATAGATACTCCTTTTCATTAATCTGTCACACTTTCGTTCCGTTACTTCAGACCATCGTTCCATTCACGTACCGGGTTATTATATGTTTATTGAATTTGTTTATGCTATTCATGTTTTATGTGACTACTGATTATCTTGCTATGATATGATTAATATGCGGTTATTTGAGTTATCTATTGTCATCTAATGATATGTGATCTCACTGTTATGTGACCCTCTGAATTGTCTGGTGACCATGCTAATGAGTATTCGATAGTTTTGTCTATTTATTATGTACACTCCGTTCAGTTAATCCCGTGGACTTTGACTATCCGATAGTATCTTTATCTGCTTGTTGTTGACTTGCCATGTTTAATTTTCTGCTTATACTATGGTTGATTGGGTAAATGGTTCAACTTATGACGTCTGGCTTGTTAACTTGTTTAATTGCCCTGCTATGTCCCAAGTTCATTTAATTATAGTGTTCATACTGTATTCCTACTTGTTACGTGTATTGCCATGTTTTAGACTGCTGTTATGATTCTGGTTATGTTTTCAACTAAGGGTTTCTGTCATGTTTGATTGCCATGCTCACTTACTAATTAACTGCTTCCGCTTGCCTTTAGATTTTTGTATGTGCTTGTATTTATGTCATTGATGCTTTGCTTTGCTTCATTCTCCTTGTTATCTGTGCTTTGGATATCTGTATAATTGTGTTTTGCAGGATCCTCATTGACTCATTGTCCTCATTTCGCTGCGACTTTGTTATCCGTTTTCTTTGTTTCATTTTGCATTTCATTTTATTAGGTTTTCGTTTTGTTATATCTGTTCCTGGGCTTTTTAAGCTCAGCCATTTCTTTTCTGGCAGGTTTTAGGTTGGAAGATGGGCTTCGATGGTGAGGTTAGAGTATGAGTGGACCAATCCTAGCACCTTATTACTTTGGGACTTATTTTGAAGAACTTTCGTTTTGGGATTTTAATTCATTCTGGATATTGTATTTTCTTGTCAGTCAATTGTGTATATGTTTTGATACTTCATTTTTTAAGGTTTCCGTTTGTAAAGATTTCATTTGTATGTTCTGATATGACACCAGAATGTGACACTTCTACCCTTGCTGGGTTGGGGTGTTACAATTTGTCACAATTCTCATTTTCCGGTCATTTCTCATACTCCATATTCATCATTTCATAACGATTCATTCATGATTTTTGCATTTCACCTTAAACGCGTAAATTTTATATTAAATAAACGTTATCGCGTGAGTTATTATTTTGAATATTCAATCCGTTACTTCCAAAAATGATCCCGATGTATTTTTGTACTTACATTTAGTTATAAAAACTATATTTTTAGTTTACCTAGTGTTTGAAATTTATTTTGTATATAAATCGTTAAATTTATATTGTTACGACACTTTTCTTAAAAGCGACCACGATAATTATTATATCACTCAAATTTCACAAGGAATGTATTTTTACAATTTTTATAATATCATTATACTCTATTTTGATCTATTAAAAATTTACTTGTACCTAAAAGCTACCAAAACCTTACAAGTTATTATTATTTACACATTTACTTACACTTTTCTTACAAGTATACAAGTATATACATAATGTATAAAAAAAAAAGATATATTGAGAAACATGATCCCCCAAATCCGGCCCTAAGGGGAGGGTACATTAAATGGTTGGTAAAGATTTTCAATTGTATAGTTATGTACTCAAGCTCTTTCAATCACTTCATTCATCTCATCTTTTCTCATAAGATAAAAAGCTTTTCTCTCTTTTGTTCCTCCCTCAAGAACCGGCCAAGCATAGGTGTTATCAAGGGATCATCAAAAATTTTCAAGCTCAAGTATATGCAATCTAGATCACACTCTTATTAAGGTTTTGAAATAAAAACCTAGGGTGTTTAGGTTAATCCTTGTTCTAATCACCTCATCATAGTAGCTTGTAAGCATATTTCTATCATTTTTCATCTTTCCTTATCATTACATATTTATTTCTTCATATTTTGAGCAAACATGCAAGACTTGTGTTAGTTATACCATTTTTACATTGATTTTTAGAGTTATATATATAAGGTCATCCTATAATTATCCCCTTGTTATATATTGGTCTTGATGATGTTTAGGAACCCATGACACCCTAAGAAGGTGTATGGTAGGATTAGAATAGCTTTGGAGTTGATTTGAAGGAATTGGAATAGGTTTAGTACGAGAAAAACTATTTTCGGCAAGTATATAAAGTGTTCTGTCCTTATTTTGTTTTTCTGGAAAATCCGACAGTAGGCACGAATTTTTGGCCTTGATATTTAGAAAATATACTTTAAAACGAATCCGTGGCCGCTTGAACGGATTAAAACGGAGTTATAACTAAGAAGTTATGAATTTTACAAGTTTGACGACGGAATATATATTTTTCTGAAATTTCAGCAACCTATTATTGTTTTATTCGAGTCAAAAACGAGCCTTAAGCTTCATAAATTATTTCGACTTGTCAAAATATAATAGTATACTTTGATCTGAAGCTAAGGACATATAATACGTAGAAAACGGTTTGAAGCGACTAAGATATGCGTTTTCATAAAATTGCGTAACTATTATTTTACGAAAAACTATATTATTTTTACGAGACAAGTATTACGGTAACTAAAATGACCATGTTGAAGGCTGTTTTTATCTATGATGTAGAACTTTTGGAGCGAGATGTCTTCTAGTAAAATCGAGATCACCAAGCATATTTTTCAAAACGACAAACCGTTTGTATAGCGGAGTTGTAATAAATTATTTACGGTTGCTTAAACTTTGCCGAAACTCATTTTTAACCAACATTTTAGACAAAATCACCATCTTTAACCCTTATTATCTTTATGTTCGAGACCTTTATGGCGAAAACTCCTGAACTGAAACTTCTGGATTTTGATACAAACTTTCCAAAACCGTCGAGTTCGTTTCCTAACGATCGGCGTACACCATTTTACGACTAGTTTTGAAGCCATTTTGTCACTTTTATAAAATTTCCGACGACATTATTTTCACGAAAAGTTGAAATTTCACAATAAATCATTACAAAACCATTGTAGGATGACATTTTGACGTAAATACTTGTAAAGTAATTTAAGAATGGTCAAGACGTCAAAAGAGTATTTTTCGACGATAAGTATTATTTTTTTTTAAAACTCACAAGTGGTATAAATAACATACGAAATGCATGCATAACATTACATCATAGCTCATTGCGTATCATATCATTCATCATAGGTCAAGATTAAAGCATCACATTATACCTCGGTGTACTCACTCTTGTCATCATTCCAGTTATTCACGTGAGTTTCATAGCCCCTACTTTTATACATTTTCAATTACTTTTGGGGGAGATACATGCTCAAACTATTTTCATTTACTTTCACAAATACTCTAAACGTTTACTGATCACCGTGAGTTTTCATAGCCCCACTTTCTATTAATTGTTTACAAACTTTTGGGGGAGATACATGCTCAAACTATTTTCATTTACTTTCACAAGTACTTTAAACTCTTACATATTACTTTGTGAGTTCATACCCCGATTTTACTCGTTTAAATTCCTATATACTATTTGGGGCGAGATATATGCTTATTTATCCAAACATTTAAACTCTTTTGCCAAACAACATTACCTATACTTTAGACTTGATTGCGTTTTATACTTGATTGGGTTATACTTGATTTATATGCATATTTGGAACAAACATACAAGAATTAGTGGCTCCAAATGAAGTTGTTGGAAGGCTATTAATTTACAAACATCCCAATATTTATATGTTGGAAGGCCATTTATTTGGATACAGCCCAACGTGAGTCGTTGGAGGAACATCCCACCATTTATATGTTGGAAGGCCATTTTATGGATACTGACCCAACGTGGCGTTGGAGGAACATCCCAACGTGTGTTGGAAGACCCTGTTGGTGACATTTATACTATTAACTACTATGATATATACATACAAGATTGACATACTATTTTTAGCAGTGGGTTGTAAACACACAGGTTGCAAGTTTTGTATGGGCGGGACTTAGGCTGAGTGGATTTACGATGCCTTTGCTTTGTGAACTATTCTATATGACCAAAAACTTAGACTTTGCTACATGAACGTTCTTTAAAGGCTTTACATTTCAACACAAACTCTATGAACTCACTCAACCTTTGTGTTGACACTTTTTAGCATGTTTTATCTCGGGTATCTAAGGCATTCACTTCATGGCATGCATATGGACATATCATAAATTAGAGTCGTGGCGCAGCCGTTTCAGGTTTTACTCACTTTAAAACATCGTTTGAATTGTAACACACTTATTTCCGTACAAGTTGATTTTCATTTGGGACCTATACTTTGTAAACTCTGATTGTTTTATTAAATCAAACGATGTGTTTTCTAAACGACACTTTAGGTCGTTCGATATAACTGTAACTTTGATGCTATGACAGTCCTCCCCAAGGTATTCAATTCCGCTGCAAAACAAGTAATTTGGGGGTGTGACACAATTATTGTATCAGAGCCAGGTTTCGTCTTGTTGGCCTTAGGATTGACCTGTGAGGATTTAGGTGAACTAGGCTTCCGTGCATTTCGATCTCTTTCGATTCCTTTTGGTTGTTGTTCAGATTTGACTTCGATAATCTTTTGTCTTCACTAATTTGGCCTTCTTCTCTTCGCATATGAGTTTGTTTATTTTGTCTTCGTACATCTGTTTGTCGATCGTTAGATGGTGATTTCTCGTAGATTCGAAGATGATGGTGCCGAACCTGCGTTGCTGCTGATCCTTGGTGGAGAGGTTCATGAAGCAGAAGCCGCATCCGACTGCCGTGCTGCTGGAGACATCAGGATGCTGCTAGAGGAAGCTGGACGGATCAACCAAAGACACAAAAGACGGAGACAAGATTAAACCGGTGGCTGAGAAGGTTCATCTACTGCATATGATTTGGGCGCGACTTGTGTTAATCCGATTCGTTTGTCATGCGTTTTGAGGCGGTTTGATATTTTGTTAAGTGATTTTGATCGGTATTGCTTTTCTTGATTTGTTGAACTTCGGTTTGAATCGTGAAGTTTTATCGTTTGGCATTTGTTAATATCTCAGCTTTTCTTTTGGATCGTCATTAATGAGTCATGAGGAACCGTTTCGAGCAAGTTGGTGGCCTTCTTCTTTGGTGATATGGTAAGTTGTTTGATGTAGTATATGTTGTATGTATGTGATCTAGTCTGCTTTGGTATGTTATTTGATATCGGTATGTGATATGTTTTGTGTGATATTAGTTATGTGGTTTGTCATGACCGGACGAGAATATGATGACAATAAGAACTTGTTATGTGATGCAAGTATTATGGCCTTCTGTCAACGTGATAATACCGATATCATATAATTTGAACTTATTGAAATCATACGACATCTTGGGAAATGCCTGGGTTGGTACGTGAATGGAATATGACTTGTATCCGTTATTTGGCACTCCTCATGTTCGTTTGAAATTCATGCGTATTTGTGAGATTTTCGTCGATATCATTGCGTATAAGTTTTTACGCTTTGGAACGAAATCGTTATGAATTGTGTGGAGCTATAGATTGCCACGTCTGCTTGAACTCGTGCGTCTCTGTGTACCCTTGCGACTACAATTTTTTAGGACAAAAATTCTCTTTTAGAGGGGAAGAGTTGTAAAACCCTGAAAATCGAGAACGTGTTAAATGACTAAATTAACCCTCAAGCTTAATAATTGTGAAATGCGTAAAAGATGTCTATGCTTATTAAATATGAATCTCATCTAACTTAAGAGAAATTTTAAAACCTAATGTATAAGATTATCAAAAAGAAATCGATGCACTTTTCGTCTAATACTTTCATGAACCGAAAATGCCTAATATACAAACACATTATAACTTAATTGATGGCCCAATTAAATTTGGACTTGGCCCATCCCTCACCTTGGCTCGTCAAAAGCAAGACCCGTATAGCCCTCCCCTTTTTTTCTGTCTTCGTGAGCCTCAAAACCAGATTTCACAAATAACAAAAAACCCTAATCCCCTTTCACCCAAAAGTGGCGGCCTCCATTTTTTTTTCTTCTCCCATTCGATTTTCATGACAAATAAAAGAGACTATGGAAGATGATGGTGATCATGGCTGCTGTGATTGTGTTCCACTCTTGATGAAGTTCTGGTCGTGATATGTGGATGGCCTGGTCGTGGATTTTACTAGGGCGAAGGGCATTTTACCCTGCTTGCGTCGTGCATGTTAGGGCACAAAAAGGAGTGATTTGCTTGATTCGACCCTTGATTCTCTTCCTCGTTTAAACACTACAAGGTATCATAACATTGTCTCGTTTTTCCCATTCTTGTTTTCTGATTTGGACGTGGGATTTGTCCCCTCTTGCGCATGTTTATACACGCATCTTATCCTCACATAAAATGGTAAGACTAGTCACATAAAATAATAGATTTTGTTGTCTCATAAATGATAAAATGGATTTCTTGAATCATGATTCTAAACGCGTAAGATATGAAAGATATGAGACCTTGTAATGTGTATTCGAATATGATTTTGGACCTCTAAATATTCGACCCATATGAAATATTAATAACGAGTTAGATGAACCTTGAAACGGGTATGTATAAAAATTCATAAGCTGGAAAATATAAAAGTTGGGCATGTTAAGATGCTATTAAAACCGGTCATATGGCTTTCATGGGTCATGGGTGCGTTTGGGTACGTAAAACATGTGATTATAATGGTTTTATTTAACCCTAAAACTGGACAGCATCACATGCCAAAATTGTGTGTGTCATAGATCAAATTTTATAAGTGCAATAATCTGGGTTTTTGTTGGAAAATTTTATTTTATGTCTTAGTTAAGTTTTCCAAGTGGTTTGGTCGAATTTGGAGTTGTCTAAGTCGTATTTTTGAATTTTACAAGATCAAGTGTCAAAGCTGAGAAAACGGTGCGAAATTTAGTTGGATTGTCTGATTTTTCATTTTCAAACCATAAGTTAGTAGGAGCTCTCCTTTTACAGGAGTTACATTTAGGTTATAAATGAATTACTGGGAGTTTTGGGAATTTTTCTAAGGTGCCTAAACAGATCTAATAAGCGCAAACTTTTAAGGTGTATTTTCTGATCACTTTCTGGGCGGTCCGGACTTATGATTTTCCATAGGCCATTGTACTTGGAAATAGAAACCCCCAATTTTTGGAGAGTCTTTTAACTCATATGGGAACCCCTGGGAATTTCCTTGATTTTATTTGAGCTAAGTAAGTATTTTATAAAAATCGCTAATTTCTGGTCCAAATATGAAGTTAAGAAAATGAAAGATAAAAAGATTATATCAATAAGTAAAACACCTATACATGCATAAGAAGCTTATAAAATGAGTATATAAGTAATATATGATATCAATTCGTGTAGATTCGATTGTGAAGATACGACGTTGCTTTACGGTGTTACTTTTCCGTTTGTTTTCATTACGTTGCTAAGGTACAGATATGCTGACCTTTTCTCTTAAGGTTTCTCATGATTCGTTTACATCTTTCGATATTAGCTTTGAACTGTTATACTTTGCTCTGAGCCTTCTATTTAGGGCTTCCCTATGACTCTGCTATGCACCCTTTTGTTTATGAACTCGATTATGAACCTTCGATTGTGAACCTTATGACTATGAACCTTTCTGATTATGAGCCATTGATATGAACTTTTGATTATGAACTTATGTTATGGAATTTTGATATGAATTTTTGATATGAATCCTTATGATATGATTATGCTTTGACCCTTGATTTGATACAGGCCAAATATGTTTTTACCGCATAAGGTAACATGGCGTGTCATGATGCACCTCTGCGACTCTAGGCAGTAGAGTGATGTTCTGCCACGCCGGTGTGTGGATCATATTTTGTATATGTGAGGAGGGGCGTATGGATGCATCCTAGATCTGTTCGTTATACTGATATGATATGATTTGTCGGTGATGATGTCGGTGTGCAATACAGCGTCTTCACAATCTGGAGCTAGCTACTCCATTGGTTCTGGAGGTCTCCCCTCTATTGGTTTGGTATTCCGGTCACCCCCAGAATACAATGGCTACTTATGATATGATATAATATGATATGTTTCTGGGCTCGTGGTAGATTTCTGACAACCCTTACACTTTTGATATGCCTATACTCTACTTTCTGTATTTCCCCAACGCACCATAATCTGTATTAATTGTTCATTACTCAGTACCCTTATATGACTCACTCTTACCAAGATATAGATACTCCTTTTCATTGATCTGTCACACTTTCGTTCCGTTACTTTAGACCATCGTTCCATTCACGTACCGGGTTATTATATGTTTATTGAATTTGTTTATGCTATTCATGTTTTATGTGACTACTGATTATCTTGCTATGATATGATTAATATGCGGTTATTTGAGTTATCTATTGTCATCTAATGATATGTGATCTCACTGTTATGTGACCCTCTGAATTTTCTGGTGACCATGCTAATGAGTATTCGATAGTTTTGTCTGTTTATTATGTACACTCCGTTCAGTTAATCCTGTGGACTTTGACTATCCGATAGTATCTTTATCTGCTTGTTGTTGACTTGCCATGTTTAAATTTCTGCTTATACTATTGTTGATTGGGTAAATGGTTCAACTTATGACGTCTGGCTTGTTAACTTGTTTAATTGCCCTGCTATGTCCCAAGTTCATTTAATTATAGTGTTCATACTGTATTCCTACTTGTTACGTGTGACTGCCATGTTTTGACTTCTGTTATGATTCTGGTTATGTTTTCAACTAAGGGTTTCTGTCATGTTTGATTGCCATGCTCACTTACTAATTAACTGCTTCGCTTGCCTTTGATTTTTGTATGTGCTTGTATTTATGTCATTGATACTTTGCTTTGCCGTTCTCCTTGTTATCTGTACTTTGGATATCTGTATAATTGTGTTATGCAGGATCCTCATTGACTCATTGTCCTCATTTCGCTGCGACTTTGTTATCCGTTTTCTTTGTTTCATTTTGCATTTAGTTTTATTCATTTTAGTTTTGTTATATGTCACGTTCCTTTGGGCTTTTAAGCTCGGTCGCATTTCTTTTCCTCGGCGGGTTTTAGGTTGGAAGATGGGCCGATGGGCTGAGGTTAGAGTATCTGAGTGGACCAATCCTAGCACCTTATTACTTTGGGACTTATTTTGAAGAACTTTCGTTTTGGGATTTTAATTCATGGATATTATGTATTTTTCTTATCAGTCAATTGTGTATATGTTTTGATACTTCATTTTTTAAGGTTTCCGTTTGTAAAGATTTCATTTGTATGTTCTGATATGACACCAGAATGTGACACTTCTACCCTTGTCGGGTTGGGGTGTTACATCATGAGTCAGCCAGAAGGCTTCATGAACATGGAACATCCAGACTACGTCTACAAACTCAAAAACGCAATCTATGGTTTGAAACAAGCTTCGAGAGCATGGTATGAAGAACTGTCCTCTTTCCTGATCAAAAACAATTTCACCAAAGGAATGGTTGATCCTACCTTGTTTACAAGAAAATACAACGATGACATTTTGATTGTTCAGATTTATGTGGACGACATCATTTTTGGGTTAACTAATCCGAATCTATCAAAACATTTTGAAAATCTCATGAAAAGCAAATTTGAAATGTCTATGATGGGGGAACTAAATTTTTTTTCTTGGTTTACAAATTCATCAATCCCCTCGCGGAATTTTTATTAATCAATCTAAATATACAACTGAGATTTTGAAAAATCATGGTATGGATAATTGTGATTCGGTCGAAACACCAATGGTAACTTCACCAAAAATTGGAGCCGATTTGTTTGGGAAACCCATCGATCGAAGAAATATCGAGCATGATTGGTTCTCTCATGTACCTCACGCTAGTCGACCCGATATTCATTTCTTTGTTTGCTTATTAGCTACTGAGGGAAAGCCTACGAGCGCACCTCGAGGTTAAAAGGATCTTCGATTTTTGAAGACATCCATTCACATGGGACTTTGGTATCAAAGGAATCGGTTGATCTAATCGCCTTTTCGGATCGGACCACGGACGGTGATCAAGTTACACCAAAAAGTACATCGGGGAGCACAATTTTGGGTGAAAAGTTAGTCGGTGGTCTTCAAAGAAACAAGATTGCCTTGCACTTTCAACGAAAGCTGAGTATGCGTCTCTATCTGCGTGTTGTGTTCAAGTTCTATGGATGAGAACACAACTCACAGATTATGGCTTTACTTTAGATAAAATACCTATGTATTGTGACTCGAAAAGTGCGATAGCTATATCATGCAATCCTGTTCATCACTCAAAGACTAAGCACATTCTTGTTCGCTATCACTTCATAAAGAATGCGTGAAAGAAGGTACCGTTGAATTATTTTAAAGAGGCAGTTACCAACTTCGCCCGATCTATTCACTAAAGCCCTTCCAAAATAACGGTTTGAACTGATTTGGTTTGGCAATTGGAATCGCGAAGCCTAACCCACGAGGAGTTAGAGCGTCTTCTCGAATCTTCTTGAAAATGATTTTCCAAAAGCTTATTTGTAAATATTTTTTTGAAAAACAAAATACAAAATTTGAAAAACCAACAAAAGCAAAATATAAAAATATAAAATTTTCAAAATACAAAACAACATAAAATCAAATATCCAAATATATTCTTCTCGACATGTCTCGTATAATCGATATTACGTACGTTTCTAGAAATGTCATTCAACAATGATACGGACGTATATACGGATGCTTGGCGAGAGTTCTTTAAATGTTTTCTAAAACATGTCGTTTCTCAAAATTTCTTCAAAAACTTTTCGTATACTTGATGCGAAACCAGGACCAAAATGATGACTTTTGATTATTTTCAAATCAAAACTTCGTGTTTTTAAAGAAAAATCTAGTGTGCGCTTGATTGCACTACATTTAAAACTGGTGAGAAATCATCATCATCTTGAGCACCTTTTCAAGATTTTTCAAAAAGATTTTCAAAATCTTTCAAAATATTTTGTGCTCAAGATAACTCCCTCTAAACCCTTTAATTGATTATGCTTTATTAAAGGGGGAGTATAAAACTAAAATGTTCCAAATTCATGCTTAAATCAAATCCGTTTGTCTCCCCAAGATTCTAAAATGATGTTTAATCCGTTGATATAAAAAATCACAAATATGCTATTTTTTGGGGAGAAAGGCGTGATTAAAATGTGATCAAAAGTTTAATGATCATTGTTTGAATCTAAAAGAGCTCGACTCAGTTGAAACCATTGAATTGCGAGGAATCAGTACGTAAATGTACCATCTCGAGAAACTTGTGATAGATATGCACTTTCATGGGTCTAACCTTCTTTTCAAGGAGTGTTTACAACTTCAAGTTAGTTATTAGAGCTAGTTGTCACCTAAAAGCTGACAATGGAACTCTTTAACTAAAGTGCGTAACCGTGTCTTGTGGGGAATTGTCTATCATGAGCGATCAATTCAAAAGTCGAACTCTACCCTCTGCATGTAGATTTAAGTTAAAACATTATAAGCACATGTGAAGGGGAGTGTTTAGAAATATAAAACTCTCAGTGTTAACAAACATGTTTTATAATTAAAACACTTTGAGAGATTTTTAAGAAAAATGGTTTTATGGCAACATAGGATAGTCATGGAGTTATAAGGTGACTAAGGATAGGAAAATCGTCCTATGATCCGCTGAGCGAGAGGATCTACCCAAGGACAATACCCATAGTTAGTATTAGAAGTCCTTAGGTATGATTGAAAAAGGAGTAATGTGAGAAAGGAGAAAGAAGAGGTTGAAGAATTAAAAAGAAAAGTAAAGAAAAGGGTGAAAAGAAATAGCCCTCCATAATCAACCTTAGGGCGGAAACGGGTTCAATTCATACACTCTTGGTTGTCACTAAGATGGCCTTATTGAAGACAAAGGCGTCATGGACCCGGTGGCACTGCCTACTAGCCACTCAATTCCTCTTAAAAGGATTTGTTTCATTCTCCCTGGGAACCCTACATAATCTATCGACTTTCTCTTAGAGATCGTTTGTATTGAAGAAGGAGACCCTCTCCCTAGTCTCCGCTTAGGAAAACCAAATGCACTAATTGAGTCTAGAGCCACGAGATTCATTAAAAGATCTCTTAGGAACACTTGACATTTCATCATTTGTGGTTCATCAATAAGGGCGCAAGTGATATATTCTAGAGTCCTACACAGATCTTAGCAATCTGCCGAGAACATTTATGAGAGGTTCACAACTATGATCTTGATTGATTGAATGGAAACTCACTGGGGGTCAACATCAAGCACCACCTGACAGCAGGTCACTTGGTAACCTTGTGGTTACGCTTAGTGTTGTCTCAAGCGTCTCTGATCGTGAAGTGATGCCGGTGTACCGGTGACTCACTTGAATTAGATGTACTTGGTATATCGTGTTATCTCACTGAGGACTCCAGTTCGAGCGGCCTTTGTAAGAATTAGAGATGTGTTTTCACACTATCTTTGTTAACACCCTCGAAATTCAAACTTATAAGTCTTGGAAATCCCAGCTAAGGAGATTCCTTTCACAATTGAATCCTAAAGATGAGAATTGTTACTTGAACTTATTTAATGTAATGCCAACTATCCCTTATGGGATTAGGCTCACTAATTAGCGACCAGGTGAATGGAATCAAGACATTCATGATATAACAATGCGTAGTGGTCAATTCTTTCAGAAAAGCCCACAATGATCGATTGGTATTTTTCACTAACATATTCATGCAGGTACTGATGACTGTTCCTTGGAGGAGAGACTGCACCATCTTCCCATGCTCATACCAACATCAAAATACATGAAAGTTCTCATCAAAATCAAAGGCAACATAAAGTTAAAGATGATTATTATAAATCAATGTCAAAGAATCTACAAAGTTTAAAGACTAGAGAACTTCAACATTGGAAATTCAAAGTCAAAAAGAAGTGTGAGCATGGTGGAGAAAGACGTGGAGACACCTATTCTAAAGAAGCTGACAAACGGCGAACAACACCATTAACTGATCACAAAGCATGAAGAGCGAATCAAGACTATTCTATATCGACACACAAAGTTCAAGCTCAAGAAGAGTAAAGACCTAATCAAGTGGAGCATCTTTTGAATGACCACCCGCAGGAAGATTGTTAGCCTTAATAATAATTAATAGAAGTGATGGTCATTCACGTTTAGGAACTTTGTAACGTTTGTTAGATATTGATAAGGATTTACAAGGTACACTTTTGAGGGGTCATTTAAGCCCTTAATTGATACTTTTGTATCTGTTACTACTTAATTTCGTTCCTTTTTACTTTTTAGGTCTCTTGAAGGCAAATTGCTGAAATGACACTTATTCGGACAAAAAGTAGCGAATATCGAATAATAAAATGACCAAAGTCAAGAATCGAGACACTCGAGTCTTTGGGCCCGAAGGGGCGGCGTCACAACCAAAAGGGGCGGCGTCCTTTGCCAAAATGGCGATCGAGTCGTGGATTTTTGTGGCGGTCCGAGTAGAATTGCTAATTATCAAGTGGCGGCATCGGTTTTAAAAGAGTAGCGTCGCGGCTCGGGCGGCCTAGATTTGATCCAGGCGGCGTCGAGCTGGCGGCGTCCGCGGTATAAGGTGACACCGTCACAATGTTTACGTGGCCAAGACGAAACCAATGGCTGGCGGCGCCCGAGCGTAACAATTAAAGAGTGACGTCGTCGTAGTTTGTAACACTATATATAGAATCCGATTTTTTTTAGTTTTCCGTGAGTAGTTTTGTGGAGTAAAAACCTAAACCGAAACAAGGCTGTCTTGTACAGTATTTTAGGGTTTCATACCCTATCTTACATCAAGATAA
This sequence comes from Chrysanthemum makinoi, assembly GCA_910596185.1. Taxonomy (NCBI): domain Eukaryota; kingdom Viridiplantae; phylum Streptophyta; class Magnoliopsida; order Asterales; family Asteraceae; genus Chrysanthemum; species Chrysanthemum makinoi. The sequence continues at coordinate 169,141,589 of OU343223.1, forward strand.
GTGTTTTACTTCATTAATTCAATTATGTCTTTAATTAATTGTGTGTATGCTTGCATGTTTCCCATGTCTGGCTAATTTACTTGTGTGTTTGCTTAGGTAATATAAAACTTAGTTATTGAATATTGGTTGGTTGTCTCTTATCTTAATTGTTATTGACCTAATATTGCGATAGGTCATCCGTTGTGTCATTAATGCTTGATTAATCTTTGTGAACCTTAGCTTATAGTCACTAGTGGAATCGTAGGCTAAACATCCAAAAAGTACCTTAGTGTTAAGTTTATGAATCCTAGAGATTTTGTAGTCATTAACCTTTGGTAGCTTCAAAGAGTTAGGGATAAACGCATACCCTACGACCTTAGGCACACAATACGATTAAGAATAAGGATGTGACAATTCAACCATCAATAGGAGATAACTAGGGAGTAATAAAACCTAAGTAAACACATTTTCATCTGAGCACACAACAATAGACATAGACTATCCCAAGCTTAGTTAATTAGATTAGATAATAGTAGAGTAATCGGTAGAAATACCAACCCCTAAATCCAAACCAGAGATTAGTACCTTTCCATTTCCTAAAAACATAAAAAGCTAAAAAAAATAATCTTCCTCAACCCCAACCTTAGCGTAGTAATTTCTCACTAGCATTCCTATTCCCCTAGAGAACGATATCAATACACTTGGCTTACCCTAATACTACACTACAGTGATTAGGTTCACTGCCTAGGGTGTTATAAAACTTGCTCGACGAAAAGGAAGTTCCTTTGACCCCGAACGCGCTGTGTAAGCGTATCAGATATCGTGATAGAATAGTCAATGGGCTCGTGGATTGGGCTAAGCTAAATGGCTAATAGTTATGTTAAGCTAGCCTTATGTAAGTTATTGTCTAATCGAAGTCCAATCCAAGCCCAAGTCCATAAGGGTGATATGTATGGAAGTATAAATACCCCTCAAATGGTCATTTGAGGGGTGTGCTTGAATGTGTAAGTGTGTGTTTTCTTTGAAATAAAACATCTCTTGTTTTCATCTTTCTCTCTAAAACATACGCATAACATAACATCATCAAGTCACCAACTCTCTTAATCTGTCTTCTTAATCTTTACGTATAAACTTAGTGGTTGTGTTTTACGTGTATACTTGTGTGGTAAGGTTGGTATATGTGATAAGGTTGAGATAAACAAGGTCCTACAAGAACACAATGAAAGACACATGGACGATTAAAGTATAAATAGACGGTTGAAAGAGGGGGAGGGGAAAAGCAAAAGAGAATGATAAAGCCACTATAACGGTGCATGTTGGCGTATGTATCCGGCTAGTGTAGCCGAAGGGCTTAAACCGCTCGGATAAACATACAACCTATTAAGACCAAGCAGGCCGAGCCAATATAGTCGACACATACCGAAGGGTTGGGCACAACCCCCCGGCACAACGGCTACATAGCGTCACCATACATAAATGGAAAGGAATCTCGTTTAGAATCTCTGACCTTATTCAAACAGGGACCAACGAGTAAGCCAAGCTCCGCTGACCTAAGCGAAAGAGTAGAGTAACTCCGCCCGAAGAGTCACTATCACCCCGACCTCGGTAGGACAAGACTTCTCACCTATAAAAGGAGAGAAGTTGCTACATCAAAGGTTAACTCGTTCTTTACCCTATTTCACGCATAGTAACTCTGACATATCATATTCTTATTCTCATGCCGGAGCTTGGTCTAGGGATAAAACCCTAGGCGAGGCTAACCGCGATGCTTTGTTTGTAACGATCCGAAAGACCCAATCCGGAGAGCTAGACGAAGGTTTAGGCGAAGGATATTTGCTTGTTAAGGTGAAGACATATTTTTATCTCAACAAATTGGCGCCATCCGTGGGAACGCTATTCAAACTACCCAGGCTAGTAAATGGCGGGCCCTCAGCGAAACACCCTAGGAGACAACCCTCCTAACCTAGAAGAACAAATACTAAGCTACATCACATAACTAAAAGCCCTAATAAAAGAACATAACACCAAAGGAAACGTGACCCTCTAAAGCCCATACGGATCGATTTTGTGGTGATGGCGAGAACCAACAGGGCGGAAAAAGGAAAAGATCCCGAAGGAAAAAAGGTCGAAGAAGATCTGCAAAAACCCTATAAGGATGCCCCCAGATGCCCGTTCACCCGACGAATCATAGAATTCGCAGGCCCAAGACATGAGCTACCTAAGAACATCAAGCTTTATGACGGATCCTCGGACCCAGATGATCACGTCATCCGTTTCTCTATAG
>OU343223.1:169143951-169210023 GCA_910596185.1 Chrysanthemum makinoi
TCCAATAATCAATATTACTAGATTGATGAATTGACTAAAGTGGTTGAAGGCGATATTCTTGATAAACCGCCAACGTGATTTTGATGTGGAAGAAATCGATTACCTATTATTTGCGTACCCAATACCACCGTATCGAGGATGTTATGGTTGTTCTTGATGGTTCTCGACTTCTTCGATGAGTCCACCATCACCTATCCCGCTGAGCCCGCATGAAGACAAAATCTTTAAACCCGATTTTAGACATAGATGAGCTTGATGCTAAAACCATGATTGATAAGGATCCTCTTGATGCCTTCATCAGTGAGCCTACATCTCTTTATTTTACCATAAGCCCTTTCTTGAGTCTTTCTCATGTTGATCCGCCACATCCTTCGTCCCGCAAAAGATGATGGATCGATCTTTCATATGCCTTATGTGAGTTTCAAGATAATTATCCTTTGCTTGAGCTGAGCATTTTTCCTCCCAAACCACTCTACTCATTCTGGAATGAGGACACCGCTTTTGACCCCGGTATCTCTACCACTTTCTTCCCTAGGACAAATGACTCCGGACGAAATGCTGACTTCCGTGATCAAAAATAGCGCTGGGAGGCACCCCATGCTTATCCATTCTATCTTCTATTCTACTTCACGCTAAGGGTGCGCCACATTGATTTCGTGTTTCGTGTTTGTGATGTGTAGGATTTTCCGAGTATGGCGACCCCTCTCCGAAGTTTGTCATTTCCACCAGTTTCATGATCATTGTTGATGGAAACCGATATCCTAATCTTATCGACAACGCTTATCTTTCGAGCATACTTTATAAACGGCTTTTTAGATTTTGCGGATACCTTTGCTTAAACATTGAGGACAATGTTTCGTTTCTAGTCCGGGTAGGTAATCTCGATTTGATTTGACCGCACTGTTTATTTCTCGTGGTTTCTCTCATAACCTTGCTTTTTCCTTGGAAAATAAAAAATTGAGCAAAATGTGAAAATTTAAAAATTTTGTAAGTTTTGTTAAGTCTTTTGATTGAAAGGTTTTGCTAGTCTCTTAGATAAGCTATAAAATGAATTCTAATTTCTCACAAGGCCAAGAATTTCTGTAGTGACTTTAAATATGCATAACTTGATTTCATTAGACGAAGCATTTGCTTAGTTAATATATGTTTTGACACTTTGATTTGACTTCAGGTGAGTAGGAATAGAATTGACTGACTGGCCGAAAGCCTAGCTTTGTTCTCTTAACCATAGATAATCTAAAATTATCGTTACATCCAAGGATCTCATTATTTGGATTTTAAATTTGCAGATCGTAGAACATAGAGTTACTTATGAGTTTAGATGCTAAACGTGGAGTAGTTGGTTCTCTTAGAGCCCATCGAAGGTACTTATGGCTTTTTGTTCCCACAAAATTGTTTCACCCATATCCTGCCTAAATAATTAGAGATGTCGAAGTTTTGGACGATGGTTGTTCTTTATCTTTAAAAGAATCTTTGTTTTAAAATTGGGCACACAAGGATCCGTAATAAATAAACGAAGTAACGCTGATATGTGATAAAGTAATAAGTAAGTGGTGAGTCATGGTCAGATCGACCCCGGATCTTTAGTCGGGATTGAATGAGGTCTTTAGCCACGGGATTCTCATCCTCATGAAGCCATAGTCTGGAATTACCCGTGAAGCTCCGTGGTTCACGTACCATATAAGTAAAGGTATAAGTGCAAAATAAAAAAATGTTGAAAATGAAAATGAAAAGTCAAAAGTATAAGTGAATAAAAATTCCTTGATGTGGACCTCATTTTCACGACAATGGTTGATAACTAATTATCCACTCTAGCTTTGTATCTTTATCTAATAATTCTTATCAAAACGAATTTGAAGAAATTCATTTCGCAAAAATAAAAATCTAGAGGAAATAGGAAAATGGGAACGAAAAGTAAGTACACAAGTAACTTCCATGGGTAGTGTTAGCATCTAGAATCATATTTAACAATGATTTCGGTTTTACGCTTAGGTTGGGACTTGTGAAAATCGAGACCATGTATTCTATCCGCATACTTCACTGCCGTTGTGTTTCTACCGCGATCCTAACGTGTCGTCGAAAAATGTTCGGAGTTATTGATCGACATGAAAGTTCAACAAACCGCCATTCATAATCGTAATGTGCTTGTAATCAATATCTATGCATGAATTAAAAGGTAAAGCGGGCGAGTTAAGGCTTTCTTAATCTCTTTTGAGAATCTTTGCTACTTCTTCAGGTTTAGTAGAAGAGATTGAGATCCTTGGTTTTAGAAGCGTGAGTTGATTGCATTTCGTGAGGACACGGCAATGGTTTTCGTCTGTATATTTTTGGTATAAAACACATACCTTTTCTTATCAAAATGACTCCAAAATAACCAAGAAAGAGCCGTTTTATTGCTAATATTTGTAGGTTTTCGAGTTTCTTAGAAGCCAGGTGTATGGATATGTAAAATATTAAGAGCAAAAAGAGCCAAATAAAACCGAGCACCAGAGAGTAAGCAGGCCGTCATGCCTGGGATGCTATTTCTTTCAGAGATTTTGGTGCTTAAAAGATCAAACTACTCTGAGTTCTAGACATGATTTGGGAGATTTCCGTTAACCCGCCATTATATCACATTTTCACCTTTTCACATTCACTTATCTATATTTACACATTACACCTTTAACTTTACCCAAATTACACTTTCTACCCCTCATAAAACCCTCTCTTCCAATTTCCCAAATCAATTCTACTTTTCATTTTCACATTTGGACCTTGTAATTTGCAAATTATCATAAGTAGTCCTTGTGGAAATATTTTGAAACAAGTTAACAAACCCATTTATCCTATCCACTATCCAATATATAAATCCTCCTGGCCCAAATCTCTTGCACCTGGCCCAACCCCTAAACCTAACCAACCCGTCCACTTAAATCCCCAACCCGGTTGATACTTTATACCACTTGGACCAGATTTTATACCGGCCAACTAAACTTACCCTGGCCAAGTTAAATATAATAATATTAAAACCTAACGCGCTTCAAGTAGTAATCTCCCTTTCCCTTCCTCCCATTTACCATTACCCACTACCACCAATTACCCACTTATCCAAACACTCCACATAGTACTAAGCATCTCTAGTATCTAGAACCTCCGACTTTGTCAGATGAGGCATATGGCATTGGAGCTCACGCTATTGGTTTAGACACCTCATATGGACAAACCGAGGACTCGATTGGATATGGTGACCAAGGAATGAATGCATGGGGTCACAATGAGCTTCTAGGCTCTCTCGGGATCCTAAGGCCTCTCCTAGCTCGGATATATAAAGACCTCTCATCACATAGATCCTTTTGTCCACTTTCTCTGCTTTTATGAAATTGTTACCATTGCTTAGTTTTTATTTGTCATTTTATGTTTTATGTATTAAATCCGAGGTAATTTCATTCATTGTGACTTCATTTTCCTTTTAATGTCTTCCTTATTGTCACTTGGTTTCTTTTCAAAGATCTCAATCATTTAAGTGTCCGTTTAATAAGTCAGGTTTTGCTTTATGTTTAATAAGCTTGCTTAAGCTTGTAAAGCCTAAATGAGCTCATCTTTGCTCTTAAGTTGTTTAATTTCAAGTTTTTGGTAAAAGTCAACAAAAGTCAACCTGAATCAAATTTGAGAGTCAAATCAAGTTTTGGTAAATTTTCTCGTGTTAATCATTTAATGGTTAAGTTTAAGGTTAGTATACTCATTTTGATTCAAGAATAATCTCATTTCATCGGGCTTCTAAAAGTTTAGTTTTAGTAGTACTTGTTAAAGTAGTGTTTTATTTGAAGCTTTGTTAGAACCTAAGTTATATATGTTAGTTGATTTCGTGTATTCGTGTTAGTTACCGTTTAGAGCTATTCAATCGCAAGGTTTTAAGTTTTCAAATAAAATGTTTGAGTTTTATATGTTTTGCATTTCTACTTACACTTCAATCAAGTCTCAGTCCAAATGCTAATTTCACCATATTTTTCATTTGTAAAACCTTTTCAAACATCATAAAAGTGAATTTCAATTTTAGTGCTATTAATATTTCGATTGGTTTCAGAGCTTAGGGTTGAACATGTTGAATTAAGTGCTTGCTCGCTTCTAATATCTTTCTTTAGTTTCTGCTTCAATGAACTCATATCCGCTCCATCGCTCGAGTCTCATCCCTTTGATTACCATTAAGCTTAATGTATATGTAGATTGCTTAGTTTTGGATTTCATTAGATAGACTCAGCCAGGGGTCAAGCAAGTTAAGCTTTTAGATACCTTAGCGCCTTATAGAATAGCTTATTTAGGCTCAAGAATAGTCTTATCTCATTATAATCAAGCTCGCTACATCACAGCCTAACAATCCTTAATGCTTTTTGTTTGTTCCATAACTTCTTCATATCTAGTCATCATTAATCGAAACTTTGGATTTATGATCTTCAGGCTTGAGATCCATGCTTTTAGTTTTCTATTTAGTTTATTGGATAAGTTTCAACTCAAAGTAGTGGTCCCAAATCCGCTATTAAGTGTTCAGCTAGTTTAATGGTAGCCTTATTCAAGTGTTAGGAGTAGTTGAATATAGTTTCTCAGAGTAGTTATAGAATAATTTAGGCCTCAGAATCTTTGGTGTCCTATTGTGCTTATTAGCTTATTATAGAGTGCTTATTCCATCTCCATTTACATAGTAGCCTTAGATTCTTCCACATAAGCCCAAGTTTTTACATTTTTCTCAGATTTAGAATAACATTTTAGAATTTCCCTGCAATTTTCATAATTTTTGGACACTGCTTGGTATTTTTTCTTAATTAAAATCAGTTTTTAATCATTTTTAATTAGCTTTAATTGCAAATAATTGAGAAAAAGTTCTAATAATTTTCAATTTTAATAGATTAAGATAAATATAAAAACATAAAAAGATTTTTCCATATTTTTCTCCTTTATTTGGTATTTTCATAATTTAAATTAGATTTAAATAGATTTAAATTCATAGAAAATATAAATTAATCTGAAAAAATATAAAATAGTTCTGAAAAGTCTTTTATGATAATTTAGATTTTTGAAAAGTGGTTTCATAATTTTTCCCTTTGTTTTGATAATTTTTAGATATTTAGTCTTATTTTTAAAGTTAATAATTAGTTTTTAATTTAAATAAAATCAAGAAAATTCCTAAAAAATAATTTTAAATTCATAATTAGTTTTCTAATATCATTTTTAGCATAAAATTACTTTTAGATTATTTTTAGGATGTAGATTAGACGTTCTTGCATTTTATTCGCTTTAAGCAATTACATTTTAGCTTTTAGTTTAGAACGTCCGAAGAGTTTGCCATAGTTTTTAGGTTTTCCCATAGATTTAGTTCCTTATGCTTTTTTATCCCGTAGTTTAGATAATATCTCTTATGCCCTTATATTATTCAATCCCATTATTGAGACGTGAGTTGGGTTCCATTCAACCCTCGTTGAACGATCTCGGCCCAAACCCAACACGCTTCGAGAGAGTTACCCACATACTACACACACACTTATTATACATATTCACACGAGCCGTCTTAAGTTTTACGGTTAGTCATTCACAACAAGTTAGCTCAGTAAGTCGTTTCTGATTTACGCTTCACACATATCATCACGGTTCAATTTATATACATCATTGTCACTTTTGATGACACCGTAGAAGATCAAAGCGTCATGGACCCTGACGCATTCACTAAACCTTCTTAGCCAACTCTCAACAAGTTGTTTCATTCTTTGCCAGAACTCACTTAAAACTATCGGCTTTCTTAGATTATTCGTATGAAGTAAGGTAATTCTCCCTGGTCTCCGCTTCGCAAAACCAAAAGCGACGACATTGAGTTAACAGATTCATCAAAAGATCTCTTAGTACATTTCGACAATTCATCGCTATCGTTCAACAATGCTAACGCATGATTCATTATCGAGTCCTTCCGCATCTTAGCAATTTGCGAGAACATTTACGAGAGGTTCACAATTCCTCACCGGAATGGAAACTCATGCCGGTCAACATCAAATAGCCGCCACGACAGTCACTTCAACTCCCTATATGATTACGCTTTCTTTAGTGGTCTCCCAACGGCTCACAAATGAGCGTGATGTTCTCGGCTGACTATCCAACTCTGTAGGTAATTTCGGTACATCGTGTTATCTCATTTGTGGGACTCGGTTCAGGAACAACCGTTGTAGAATTAGAGTTGTGTTTTCACACTATGCCGCTAACACTCTCGGTTCAAACTTGTGCATTGGACTATTTCTAACCCATGTTTTATGTTTTCTTCTTATGGATGCTCATGGGTAGAAAGATCACAGATTCTCCACATGCTCATGCCAACATTATCACTAATTGAAGTTCTCTCAAGCTCACCTAAAAATCGAGAATGATTCTTCAAAAGTCGAAGAATCTACAAAGTTAAAGACTAAAGAGAACTATACATCATAATCCAACGTTAAAGAAGCTGCATGTTGGAGAAAGACGCTGGAGACACTAGAGAGCAACTGTTCGACACGATGCTAAAGGGCAACAACATACTATCACTTCCATCACAAAGAACAAAGATCAAAGAACAATGAAAATGATGACGTCAAAGCATAATACTTCAAAGAAAACAATTTATCTACACTAGGGAGATTTTTCGACTCAAGGCACTTCTTCTCAAGAAGAAGAATGTCAAACGTCAAAGCTACTATTACATCAGCACCTATAACGTTTATATCATCAATCACTAACACTTAGGGGGAGATTGTTGGAATCACTCCTAAACTAGAATTCAAGTGTTAGTAATTAATATCTAATAGTTAGCTTAATTATTGCTTTTATGTTAGTAATCAAGGTTAGGCTCATGTAGAAAGCCCATGAGCCTATCCAAAGCCCAATAAGTAAAGGATGGGAACTTGGAGTGTTGCCCTAGTTCCCCCTATAAATAATCCTTGTAAACCCTCTCTTGAGGGTTGGTTGTTTATTTTATCATTTCACATTTACGCATAACTTGTCTCATTCATACGTGTGTGTGTGTTAAGTGTTCAACCGATCATCTTATCTTTCTTTCTTACATATTGAGGCTTGTGTTACAAACATGGTTACCTAAAAATGTGCAAGTTTAAGTCATGAGTTCAGGTTACTTTACTCCAGGGTCAAATTCATCATATTGGGTTTTCTCCATTAATGGGTCACGACAAAGAGCCTACTGAATGATAATGGGGCTAATGACAAGTTTACCAAGAGTAGTGGAAAAAAGAGAGATTATGACGTGAACAACAACAAATTCAAGCCTCGCTCTATAAAGAAAAAGAAAGTGCACGCCGGCGCTTTATCTTCAAAAGAAGAGAAATCTTCTCGCTTATGACCATTCTCATCAACATGCTTCATGCTTTTTCCATGCGCGTTCAATCATCAAGTAAACCGAACTACTGTTGATTGTTTTCTTATTCCACTTGCTCAATTATAATGACGGAGCGTACATCATATGCTACATTTGAGGGGAGAAGTGTGAATAGAATACATTTAGATGATAATCACTTGTTTAATCAAGAATGGCATCTTCTTGATGCAATTTCGAGTGGGAGAAGAAGTATGATAATTCTACATGTTGAGTTATATTTGAGAATATATGGTCATATCGGCCTCATGTAAGAACCGATCTTCTTCCTATCGTCATCTTTACATGGAGTTTCTTCTAAGAGCCAGTTGGTTGACATCTTCACTGGCGTGATATGATTAAATGCAAAGTGCTTCCAATCATAATTTCCTTGATGAACATCTTCATCTCTTTTGTTTGATTGGAGAGGATTTGAAAGGGGATTGCTATATATAAGTTAACTGGAATGCATTTGGTGAGAAGAAGATGTTAACAGTCTATTCCCCAAACGGACAATCTTGAAGAAGGTCGAGTCTACAGTCTGCTCTACATTTTTTTATTGCATGTTAGAAGATTAAAGACGAGTTGCATTTAATGATCTAAAGACTTCTTCTTATTCCGGGTAGTTGTCGAAAAGATTGTTAGTTTAGGAGAGAGCACTAATTGGAGGAGAGTGAAATGTCTGATTTAATCCCTAATTATATTTGCTCACATTATTATTCAGAAAGTTGATTCTCACAAGATTTCAAGTAGTCTTCTCAAAAGATTTCTAGTACATGGGCTTATAATGTGTTGCTGATTCTGAAGTATCAAAACTAGCTAGGGGGAAGGAGACACGCATCTAAACGCAAGTAAACTTGACGAACTTAATACTTCTAAGTGATTGAAGAAATCCTGGGAAGACAAATGTCATTGCTGCAGAGAAACTCAAGGTTTGACTCATGGCTTTTAGTGTTCTTATTCCAACTATGTGGGGGGAGAGATGGAAGAGTTAGTTTCTGGTGATAAAAAAGGTACACAAGTGTGTGATTATTTCGATGGTATCGCAATCATCAGGGGAGAGAGATTGTGTACCTTGGGGACGCTCAGCTGTTTCACTTGAGAGCTTAATCTATGATTCATTGATAATCACTTATCCCGGAGTTGTGATGCGCGTACAAGGCGCGTTCGAGGTCAAAGGAAACTTAAAATGAGTTGCTTGAAAATCAATCAGACTTAGAGCTTTTATAAATTTGCAAATCCCTATCAATGACTTCAGCTTGTTTAAAAACTTTTCATAGAAAAAGTCATTGATTGAGGGGGAGAATGTTCTCAAATTTATATCATCTAAACGGGCTTATATAATCATCCTATATGCTTAACAGAAAAAGATGTTTGCCTATGTTGAAGGACTAGGAATCTAGGATATGATTGTTAGGACTATATGATTAGAGTTTGGTGAAAATATAATCCTCATGCCTTTGTATGATCTGATTGATATGTTGGATTGACTTTTATTAGTCGATTGTTGTTTGGGTGTTGTCGATCACCATATATCTGTATGTATGTCCACTAACGTATGCAGATATCATGGTATATAAGAATGTTCCCGATCCGGATCCCACAAATGAAGATGATTAGATGCCGAAAGGAAAGGGTAACTATTTCTTGGGTCAATAATAAAACGAAAGCTTAATTGGATCTCTATGGAGAGTTGGCATGATAGATGCAACGTCCGAGGTCTCCTCATCCTCATCATGGTTTTCTTTCATCCTCAATAACAATGTAAGCGCTTGTGATGACTTAACCACCTAACGCTTTTGCAGGAAAAGTAGTGGATGATACCATTTTTCAACAATTTTGAAAATATTGTTTTGAAAATGGAAAAATATTGTTTTTGAAAATAAATTGAACTCAAATTTGGAAATCAACTCGACTTCATTTTAAACTAAAGTCACTCAATCAACCATCACCGTCATGGATCAGAGGGGAGAGTGATTTCAAATTAAATATTTTCAAATGATATTTCATCTATCAAGTCCATTTGTACTTTATAAAGTGGGGATCTAAAGATTTAATATTATGTCATGTCATGGTATGATTTTTTTATACTCAAAGATCTTTCAAAATGAAAATTTTTCTGTTCTTGTTTGATTGTGAAACTTTTTCTTTTACCTAAAGATCTCTTAAAACAATCATACCTGACACTAACAATCTTTGATGTCTTAAATTGATCCTTATCATTCAATTTCTAAATTAAATCAAGCCACGTCTTTCCCCAAAATTTTCTAAAATGATTTAAATCAATTGGGATCATAAATCTCAAAAGGTTTGAAATTTTTGATCGGGGGAGAGATCATGATTTAAATCTCAAATGCTTTTAGTCCTTTAAAGGCACTCCTGCCTCCATGTGCCAAACGATTTCAATATATGATGCACATGATCGAGGAGGAGCATTTATCCAAAAACAAGATGAGTATTTAAACCTGCCTACCACATCCCAATCAAACTAAACCTAATTAAATCACTTGGGATCCAAAATCTCAAAGGGTTTGATATTTTTGATCGGGGTAGAATTTTTGATTTAATATGAAATCTGATAAAAGATGATTATTTTGACTCAAAGTGCTAAACGCTTTCGAATCTCGAAGCACATATTGAGGGGGAGCATTTCAAAAGAAAATAAACTTTCAAGATACAAAGATTTCTATGTTTCAATATAAGTACCTTGATTGATTTTCTAATGGTTTCTTAATGGCAAAAGTGATCGTGGAAGTTCTTCAAAAATCTCATTCCTTTATGTGTTAAATGATTTCAAATAACCAACGCACATTTTGAGGGGGGAGAATTTACCAAAAAAATCAAATGGCTTTTTCCATGGAAATTGTGATCAAGAATATATTTCAATGAACTCTTGCCTCCATGTGCTAAACAATTTCAAAATCATATGCACATGTTGAGGGGGAGCATTTCAAAATGATCAAAACAATTAAGGTACAAAATGTTTTGATTTTGTATCACAAGTACCTTGATTGATTTTCCAAATGATTTTTTAATTGGTTTCGAGAAGGAAAGAACTATACCAAAAGACCGACCATTTTACTTTATGCATGGTGTTATAAGGATGGTAAGGTTAGGTATTAGTTCCCACGATCCGCCAGAACCGGAGGGATCTACTGTGGACAATCCACTAGATAGTGTAAAGTCCTTAGGTATGATGAAAAAAAGAGAAAAATGAGAATATGGGAAGAGTGCCGACCTGAATGGGACAGAGCTAGTAATGGAACAAACCCTACAATGTTCTAGTAATGAAGCCTCTAAGCATCGAAGGGTTGAAGAATGAAAAAGAATTGAATGTGAAAAGGGTGAAAAGAAATAGCCCTCAATTAATTCAACCTAAAAGGGTAAAACCGGGTTCAATACATATTACTCTGGTGGTTACTAAGGTAACACTGTTATTGAAGACAAGACGTCACGGACCCAGTGATGACGCACTGCACTAAACTTCCCAAGCTACTCAAGTTCCTCTTAAAAGGACTTGTTTCATTCTCAGAGGGAACCTACATAATCTATCGACTTTTTCTTAAAGATTGTTGATATTGAAGAAGGAGACCCTCTCCCTAGTCTCCGGCATAGGAAACCAAATATGCACTATTGAGTCTAGAGCCAAGAGATCATCCACAAAATCTCATTAGGACACAAAATTAATAAAGACTTGTTGTTTCACACAATGTGGAAAGTAAGTATATATTGAGAGTCCTGCGCATTATCCTTGTGTTATTGCCAGAACATTCGAGTGATATGTCAAATATTCACAATGAAGATGGAAATCCCTCTAGAGCCAACATCAAACAAGCTCTTGGTGGGTGACATGTGAGATCTTTTCAAAAGCTCAAGCTTGTGACAACTGGATAGAAACGATGGGGCGATTCATTCTTGAATCAACCTTGGTCCAGGAAATGAATTAACGAATACTTTTGAAAAACCGTTCGATGTGCAAATCTTATTTTCTCTAGCACATCGAATGTGTATTCATTTTCAAATACAAAAAGTATTTCGATTGAAAATTGATCTTTCTTATAAAACCTTCGTCGTATTGCAAAACTCATTCTTCAAGCAATACGCCGTATTGTTTTCAAATCAATTTTTCATCAATCGATTGAATCTCAATTACCGGGTTCACTCAGTGTTGTCTACTTTGAGACGCTCCGGTTTGAGAACGCCGAGATCAAGTCGCTAAGCCCTCAAGGAGATTCTTGAATTCTACCGATCACATGCAATATTTATATCGATCAACGAACCGTAGTTCTTGCAACTGTATTCAACGAAAGTGAACAAAGACACTTTCGTGTGTTTTATTGCTAACTATTGTTTGCAGGAACATTGGACGGTTGCAACTGATCGATATTGAGAAGTCAATTCACAACCGCATGCTCACAACATTCACACTTAATTGAAGAAAATCATGACCATCAAAGACATACTACAAAGATGCTTCCGCTACTCTGATGAAAAGATGTAATGATTCATAAAGTGTGAGCATGTTGGTCCAAAAGTCACAACATCACATGAAGGCAACACAACAAAGGGTGATCCAGAGATTTACTATGGCTGATGATCTCAAAGAAAGCTCGAAGATCGTCAAGATGTGGATCAGTTCAAAGACCTCCACTGAAAGTACAAAATATGCGAACTTTGAAGAGTCACTCCTGAAGCACAAAGAATGCGGAAATTGAAGAATTAAAGTCTACGAGCTCAGAACAGAAGACAAAATAGAATGCTAGGATTTGAAATGTAAATCATGGGGTGACCTCCCTTAGGGGGAGATTGTTAGGAATTGAAAATTCCATAGTGAAGTGTCGGTCACCCCAACTATTGTCTAGCATATGTTAGCTCGTAGACATATCTTTATTTACTAGTTTATTAGTTAGTTATTAGCTTAGTTTAGCTTAGAGTAATACCGTGGAGGAAGGACGGGTCTTTACCCACTGTATGCCTGATCCACAGTCCGACAGGAGGATGTTTAGGTTGTAACTATAAATACCCCTTCCATCCTTGGAAGGGGTGGTGCTTCTTCACAATCTAACCTTTCTTTTTTGTTTTTACTTTCTCTCTCAAGAACACCCTCTCTACTCTTTATCTCTCTAATGGCTAACATGTATTTCCATCATCCAATACTACCCGAATCATCAAACAACATAATATGTATGATCCAACATATTAAAACCTGGTCAGTAAAACCTGCATCAGTACTTGTTTGAGACTGGGACCTTATGGTCTCGGCAAACTATTATTGGTTCGTTTGGTCTTTGTTCGACACTCGCAGCCAAGACTACGGTCTTGGCGAGGCGAGTACATATTCGGCTCGACATATATTTTATTTGTGGCATTGTTATATTATTGTGACACTTATATTGTGAAGTTATATTGAGAATATTGATAAAACGCGAGCCGTAGGATTAGAGGCCGCGAATGATTATGGTGTTATGATAATGTCTTGATATTGAGTCGTGATGATTTAACAAACGTATGTTAGCCGATACCTTGTGGTTCGGTTTGACTACAAAATTTGTTGGACAATTTGGACATATTTGGACTTATATATATATATATATATATATATATATATATATATATACACACACACATATATATATATATTATTGACCCGACATTGACTGGGATGGTTAGGGACTTAGATGGGTTCGAGTCAATTAGTATTGACTCGAGGGCTTTTGTGGTTCGGAATGGATTCGCGAGATGCTCGTTTAAAAATAAAATAAACAACAAGAAATAAATAATAGTAAATAGAAAAAATGGAATAAACAACTTGTTTTATTCAAATACAACACAGAAATGATTAAGTGTTTTAGAAATATATAAATAAGCGGAACTTGTCGAATCATTCAAGACCCAAGACCTAGGATAATAAGAAAGGTAGAATTTGAAATTTATATTGAGATTTGCCACAAGTTGCGGATTGGTTAAAGTTAACAAATCTGACGATCATGGTTGTTGGACTTATTGTGCAAACAAGTTCAATAAGAGCCCAATAATCGTGACCCATCCTATGCTTAATAATGGATATTGACCTTTTTGGTTTGGTTTTGGATTAATAAGCGAGACGAAGGAATTGTTGGAATTATTGGATGTACGAATCCAATAAGAATCTAATAATTCGTCCGAGCACCTTATTAAGAATTAACCTAACCTATGATTGTCGATCACTTATGTGAACTATTTGAGAGTCGACTTATCAACTTAAACCATTTGGGTTGTTATCTACATCGACAACGTTTGTTTATTCTTTTAGCTCGAGTCGTTTTGTGAATATCGTCGTTTCATCTTTCGTTCTTGTTTGGCGAGAGTAATCTTGAGTCTCCAAGTCAGTCTTCCTCAACCGATGATACCAAGTCTTTGAAAACATAATAACACTTTTGGAAAACAAACGCGACTATTAAGAGAAGAATTTAAATACTTAGTTTATAACGTTGGATATGTTATTGAGATACACTTTTATGTATTATAGCGTGCTGTAAGTGTTGTGCTGTACAGTTTGCTTGTTCAAGATCATTCGTTTATTTCTGCTTGTTTGATTGATTGCTGATCGAGGCGAGTTTTCGTAGCCCCTTTTTCTAATATTTTGCCTTGTGAGAAAATGGTACTCAAATGATGTTTTAAACTGTTTTTATGCTGTGATCTACTATTTTTGTGTTTTTGGACAATTATGTGCGTTTGTTTGCAATATGTGCTTTATGTGTGATCTTGCTTTGTGTTCATTTGTGCGCAACTGTTTAACTCCGTTTGGAACCGAAGCATTGATAGTACTATCGGAATTATTGAAAATTGTGTACACGTGACATTTGTGAGGTTCAGTTGTTGCATGCATCTTGGTTTCAGTTAGTGCTTATATTTGTGTATCATGCTCACTATTGTCCTATTCTAAATTGTTAACAACTTCGTGGTTTAACTCTTTAACCTACGAGCTCACCAACTTTATGTTGACATTTTCGAGTACCCATTTTCAGGTGTTATCGAAGTTGTCTAGAAGGTTGAGTATTGGCCTGGCTTAGCAAGACTAAAGATCACATAAAAATTAAATATCAAATGGATCAATTTCAACCATTCATTTTTGATTAAATTAATTAAATTTACTTCCATCTTTATATTGAAAAATTAAATATCTCACAAACCTTTAATAGTTAGATAAAACTAATTATACCATTGCGACAAGAATAAAATTATCTTTCTATAGAGAACCAATATTGTATACTTTCGACGAACTTATTTTTTATCTTTTTTTACATGTTTCGATATATTACACTATAAATGAAAATTTTAAAAATACTCTTTTGTGTTAATAAAACTCCTAAACTATAAACCCTATACCCTAAAAACCCTAACTCCTAAACCCTAAAACCTTAAACCCCTAAAAACCCTAAACCCCTAAAACTCTAACCGCTAAACAAAAAAAAACCTAAACCTTATCCGCTAAATCATAAGAAACTTAAATCCTTAACCCCTAAAAAAGCTTAACCCAAAAAAGTCAAACTCCTACACCCTAACCGTAAACTCTAAACCCGCAAAAAAGTCAGAAAAAAAATTCATCGAAAATATATGATGTGAGATATTAAATTAAAAGTAATTTTATGCTTGTCGTGATGGTATGATTAGTTTCGTTTTTGTAAGATATTTAGTTTTTAAAAATGAAGCAGAGAACTTGTTTTATTATCTTTAATTGAAAAAATGAATAGTTGAGAGCCAAACTCAACTAATGGGAAGAAAATATGAAATAATTTGAAAGCATATGAAACGAGACCAAAGAAATAGAGTTCGATTGATTCACGGCCCATTATAAACTCCATAACAAAGTGACACCGCTTCCCCACTCTCACACATACATAACATACTCATCTCCATCAAACCCTAGCCCCAAATACCTTTCTTCTCATCGGTAATAATATACACTCTACGTATTTGACCTTCTTATCTAATTCTATACGCATTCTTTTATTCTTCTATATATGTTACGTATACTCTTTTTATAACCTTACTTTTTATTCTTCTCACTTTCTGCGATTGTTTCCAAATGATGTATGTTTATTTGGTTATCACTTTTCATCTTTTGATTGTTAATTTTTCTAGTTATGTTGATGCATGACTGAGTTTATCTAGTTATAGTGGAAATCAAACTGTATTGGTAGAGATGTAGGTTAGGTAGGCTGTTAAGCGAACATCGTATATATTACGCCTTTACGCTGATTATTATAAGCAAATTGCATATAGTTTGCGCTGAATGTTTGTGTGTTAGTTTCTAAGTGAGTTCTAGCGGTTCATTGTGGTTGATGTACGTATGTATATTCGGTAATCAGTTTGCCGTATTTTTATTGTATTTGTCTGATTTTGATGTAGTTATGTTGTTTTTATGGAAATGAAACTGTATGAATTTAAATTTATGTGAATTTGTCTAGGTTAGGTAGGTTGTTGAGCAAAAATGCCGTCTACTTAAGTAAATTGGCGGGTGTTTATGTCGAGGATTATAGGCGAAACAACGTCTATTTACGCTGACGATTTCAAGCGAAACGTTGTTTTAATTGAAGCGGCGTCTTTCCGCACTGATTGATATAAGCGAAACGATGTCTAGTTAGGTTGATGATTTCAAGCAAAATGGTGTCTATTTTACGCTGATATTTTAAGTGTAACGGCATCTGTTGATGCTGATGATTTTAAGCGGAACAGCGACTTTTTAAGCTGCTGACGTTAAGCGAAACAGCTTCGATTGACGCTGGTGATCTAATGCTAGACTGTCTATTTGCACTAAATATTACAGCGAAACGGCGTCTATCAACGCTAATGATTTTGAGCGAAACTGTCTATCTGCACTGATCATTTTAAGTGAAACGGCGTCGATTTACGCGAAATTGTTTATTTGCACTGATTATCTTAAGTGAAACGGTGTCTATTTACGCTGATGATTTTAAGCAAAAAGGTGTCTATTCACCCTGATGATTTGTAGCAAAACGTTGTCTATTTATGGTGATTATATTAACGAAAACGGTGTCTGTTTTTGCTGATGATTTTAAGCAAAAAGGTGTCTATTCATGCTGATGATTTGTAGCAAAACGGTGTCTATTTACGGTGATTATATTAACGAAAACAGTGTCTGTTTTTGCTGATGATTTTATGCGAAACAGTTATTTTACATGTTTTTGTTTATGTTGATAGGGCCTATCATGCTGTTCAAATTTTTTGTATATGTTGATGATTATATGCAAAACTTACTTGATTTTGTTGATAGATTTGTTTTCGAGTTTGTTTCTCTATTAATTTGTATGTTTGTGTTTATTATAGATTAACGTGTCAAAGTAGGATGGAAGATTTTTAAATATATTTTGTAATTTTGATATGTCTATGCTGTTGATCTTAAATGTGTCTTTGTATATTGATGCATGCGTGAATAGGTTGCATTAATGATTATAATTGAAAGAGTGTATGAGTGACTTTATTTTTGTCTATAAAATTGCACAATATTCCGTCTATGAACGCATTTAAGCAAAACAGTTTATGAGTTACTTGATTTTGTCATAGATATGTTTTCGACCGTGCTTTTATATTTGTCTGTACTTGTTTATTGGCATATGACTAATAGTTGGTTTTTAAACAGTTCACCGTCGGACTTTATGCTTCCTGGAAAGAGATCAGGTGGAGGAGAGGTAGCAGTGGATGATTTATTGATCAAGAGAACTAAGATCGACAGCTTGATCTCGTCAGCTGCTGCCACCACTGCCGCAGCAAGCACAAGCGTAGGGAATTCTTCGACTGTACCAACCATGGGAGGTGGAAACAACTCCAACGGTTCTACCAATGCTAAATTGCCGATTGGTGGTGAATTAAACAAATCAGAAATTGATGAGGATCTCCATAGCCGACAACTTGCAGTTTATGGTCGGGAAACTATGAGGCTGTTATCTGCATCTAATGTTCTAGTCTCTGGGATGCAGGGCCTTGGTGCTGAAGTTGGTGAGTCCACTGAGCTATACAAATGTTGAAATTGTGTGTATGCCATTTTGTACATTTTTGTGTTGTTAATTCGCTTTTTCTAAAAGATTTTTCTGCATATAATCGGAGCCTCAGAGGAAGGGGTTACACAAACATTAGGGGGTGTTTGTTTAAGCTTATATGTGGCTTATGAGCTTATTTGTGTTTCATATTATATTTCATAAGCCTCAAATTTCCCGCTTATTTTGAGACTTGTAGGCTTATATAAGTTTTATTATTATATGATAAACTTATATAAGCCCCAAAGTCTTAAAATAAGCAGGAAAATTGAGGCTTATGAAATATAAGCTGAAATCAAATAAGCTCATTAGCCCACATATAAGCTTAAACAAACACCCTACTAGTTATGTGTGTGCATAAAATATTCGAGAAGCCTGTTATAGCTTGTATGCCAGTTAAATATATAATTAATTATGTATTTACTATTTAGAGAAGTAAAATTTGCATGGGCGTGTAGTCATATTTTAGCTTGAGATGTTTGATAGTCATTTTGTAGTCTCATTGGATCTACATTTGTATGCTATATTGTAGGGATATGTTTATTGAAACCCATACTATATTCAAAATTGCACTGCACACCCGAACTTTGGTTGTTTGTTGGCTTTAAGAGAGCATGGACTTTTAGTTTATCATTGTAAGTTGTTTGTCAGTTGTTTGTTAAGAATACTAGCAATAGTATATCAAGAAATGTGAGATTTATGCTTCTTGTCGACTTATCTAGGATTTTCCTTCTGTTAAAAAGTCATCTACAGATTTATTTATATGTTTATCTATGGCATGTGCTAATTATGCATTGCAATGCACTTTTTGCAGCAAAGAACCTTATTCTTGCTGGGTTCAAGTCTGTGACACTGCATGATGAGGGAACTGTTGAGTTGTGGGATTTGTCGAGCAATTTCATTTTTACTGAAGATGACCTGGGAAAGAACAGAGCTGTTGCTTCAATCCAGAAATTGCAGGAACTGAACAATGCTGTGGCTGTCTCTACTCTAACAACTGAATTAACTACAGAGCAGCTGTCTGAGTTTCAGGTAATCATTAGCATGTATTATCAGTATATGTATTTATTTTGCTGGTTTTCATAAAGTTGATACTTTTATGCATGTTTACATTTTATGATGCCAAAGTGCCATGTTTGATGAGTTTTAAAGTTGATACTTTTATGCATGTTTACATATATATATATATATATATATATATATATATATATATATATATATAAAGATTACTTAAAATAAGAAGGAATAAGAAGAACTATAACCGCAAATCCGAGATGCACCGACCTAAATTAGATGCACCCCTATAATCTTAGATGCATTATAATGCACCATAGTGTGTTTTCTAGCTTTTAATCAGATGCATATACGTATATTAGATGCATTTCATGATTTCCCTTGTTTTTTGTTCCTCTACACGTGCCAAAATCATGAAAATCAATTTGGACCATCTATACATCAAATTAACTTTCGAAACTCAAGATGTTGCATCTATATGAATAGAAATGCATCTAATGCAAGTCGTTGCATCTCAAATGTGTGGTTTTGGTCACTTCTCACCACTTCTTATTTTAATTTACTTCTCACTGGATCCCTACTCTATATATATATATATATATTTTAATGTTTAGGTTAGCCTGGTTTATTTTGGCATTTCAATTTTTTTTCTAGAATTTGTATGAATGTGCCATTTTTTCATTTTTGGGTATAGTTCAGTATGCAAGGCTGATTAGGAGCTAAACTATTAGCTTGTTTCTATGACGGGTGTGTGCAATACTGGTGGATAATAGTCTGAGAAAGCTGAAAGTGATATGCTCTCGTTAAACAGCTTTGTAAATATATACAATGAAAGATAATTTATGAAACTTGGCAGCTTAGGGTAATAGATGTTCTCAACATTGTATTGTTATTGAAAGACACCATTATCATAAGCTCTTAGTATCAACCCTTGCTCTCTCGACTTTACATGATTGGTAGTTTCTTCATCTGTTGCTATAGGAGCTCAGGGATGTCATCATGAAACCCTTTTAGAAGTCAACTTAACACAGTTTTCATCAAGTAATTTGGACATCTCATATTTTGTTTGGTGCATTTGGAAATTTTTAGCAAGATGCATTTGGTGATGATCATATCATGGTGTAAAACCCACAACTAGTTTCCTTGACTTTGATTTACAAAGATTTCCATATATTGTGTAGAATTGACGATGAAAACTAAGAAAAGTCTAGTTGCAGACGTGCTGCAGTAGGCTAAAATTGGAATTTGTTGATTAATAATAAATACAGAACAGTTTGACAATGAACATCACTGCATGCTATTTGATTAAATACCTTGGATGTAATGTTCAACCTTTTGTTAATGCACTCTTCTCTGTACGAATATCTCGAGTGTTTTGTTTGATCATAGTATTTTTAAATTTCTTTTAACAAAATGAGTATTTTCAAATTTATTTAAATTAATATGGTATTTTCCAATGTTTCATTGTCCATCCCACCACGAACGCAATGACAAAGATGACGGTAGTCTAGATGGTTCAACTTGTTGGTTAATAACTAAATAGGCCTGAAATAACAATATAAGAAATATACTATAAGAATATAAGCAAATCTCAAGCCAGAGTTCCTGATTTTTGTAAATGTCAGTGATTAATTGATTAATCAAACAACCATAGAAAATGGAACTTGAAACAAAGTGCCGAAGATAATATCTGAATACAAAATTAATATAGGCCAGGACATGAGACCACATAAATAACAGAGCAGCTGCCATGACTACAATTTACCATCACATAGCTTCAATCATACATTCATACATATATCTAAAACTTTAAGAAAGAGTGTCTAGTGGTGGAATTTAGATACTGGATTCCAAGATAAATCATTTGAATATGGGATAAAACATTTCACCATGTATCATTATAAACCTTTGTCCACCATGTGACTTGAAGCCCCAAACACGCTCTATTATATTCTTATAGTATATTTCTATACACTGTTATTTCAGGCCTATTTAGTTGTTAACCAACAAGTTGAACCATCTAGACTGCCGTAATCTTTGTCATTGCGATCGTGGTGGGATGAACAATGAAACATTCAAAAATACCATATTATCTTAAATAAATTTGAAAGTACTCAGTTTCATTAAATAAATTTAAAAAATACTATGGTTAAACAAAAAACTCCAAATATCTCTGTAAAGGCGAGCATATATCCAGCTTTGTTATCATCTCTGTATCCCACTTCTCTATTCTTTAACTTCTATTTTTAATGAACTTAACATCATTTCGCAAGCATAAAACCAGCGTTTTCATCTCCGTTTTACTCAATTGCTAAAAGTTCTATTTGCAATAGTACATTGTTGTGAGTTTCAGTAGCTCAAATATTGATCTTGCTTTCATCTTATCATAAGCTTTGCTTGATTGAGTACAACATGAAATCTCTAAATTTTTCTGCTCATTTCTTCTTAGGAGTTGCAAGTTAATGGATGTTTGTCTCGAAAGTTGCATTTTTCAGTTTCAGATGCCTAATATTTCAGTTGTCTATCTAAAACATTTATTAGATGGCATGAGACAAAAATGCATTAGAATTATTTTAAGTGATATCTTCAAGATCTGTAGCCTTACGCATCAGGTTCTTTGAGTATTATAGATTATACTTTTCAGCAAGTTCATTTTCGATACTGGAAATGTTGAACTAGACGCATTAAAGCTCTGTAGCATAAATTTCATTTTACTATTGCTATGATCTGTATATGCTTGTGTATTTGCTCTGATACTCATGTATCATTCGTTCTCTCTTCCAGTCTAGTGTAACACTAAGATTGCAATTTTGACCGTGTTAGTTATTCATTGGTTGATTTCGGTTGCGTTTTTATTCAAACAGGTCAGTTACAAAAGTTTTATTTAAATGGGTAACAGGTCAATCGGATTATATGGGTCAAAGGTGTTGAAAGTCGCTAAAGACGACCTCTAATGCATACATCCTTTTTTAATAGTTTATGTTCCCATATTCACATCGTAGATGTTTGTAATTGTAATGACCACGTTTATTATTTTCTTTATTTTTAAAATGGGCAAGCAGCGTTAGCCGGTCATGCCAATGTGACTAGCTCCTCCTTAAATTCGTTTGTATTATATGTTTGCTCGCTTGTCGAATACTAACTTCACAAATTTTCTTGCAGGCTGTAGTATTCACGGATATTGGTTTGGAGAAAGCAATTGAGTTTGATAATTTTTGCCATCAACACGAGCCTCCAATTCATTTTATTAAATCTGAAGTACGCGGTCTCTTTGGTAGCGTGTTTTGTGACTTCGGCCCTAAGTTCACCGTTACTGATGTAGACGGAAATGACCCATACACAGGCATCATTGCATCTATAAGCAACGATAATCCTCCACTCGTCACCTGTGTAGACGATGAACGGCTCGAGTTTCAAGATGGAGATCTAGTTGTATTTTCTGAAGTTCACGGGATGTCAGAACTAAATGACGGGAAGCCAAGAAAAGTAATAAATGCAAAACCTTATTCATTCAGTGTCGAAGAAGATACCACAAACTATGGTGAGTATAAAAAGGGTGGAATTGTCACTCAGTTGAAGCAACCAAAAGTGTTGAAGTTCAAGCCATTGGAAGAAGCACTTAAAGATCCTGGTGAATTCCTTCTTAGTGATTTTTCTAAATTTGATCGACCTCCACTGTTACATTTGTTATTTCAAGCATTGGATAAGCTTGTATTAGGGCTGGGCCGATACCCTGTTGCTGGATCTGAAGAAGATGCTCAAAAGTTCTTATCTTTGGTTGCTAGCTTGAACGATGAACTGAAAGATGGAAAGATTGAACAGATTGATGAGAAAATTGTTAGAAGCTTTGCATTTGGTGCACGGGCTGTGCTGAACCCCATGTCAGCTATGTTTGGTGGTCTTGTTGGACAGGAGGTCGTGAAGGCGTGCTCTGGGAAGTTCCATCCACTACTTCAGGTTAGTTCTCATTAGCTGAGGCATCATGGGCTGGGCAAAACAAGTCACTTTTTGTCAATAAGAGCTCGATCGGCTGGGTTGACCTACAAACGTCTTTTTGTACACTTATAGTTTTCCGGATCTAACTTTCTGGATCAAACACTCGTAGGATACTAAAGCATTTAAATAGACTTGGCGGACAAAACGGGAATTATTCTGTGCCTGTCAACTGGTTGGATCTAGCTGAGTAGAAGCTTTTAATGTCTGACATTTACAATGCAAGTCTTTGATGAGATTCATGTAAAAAACTTCTTAAATACTGAAAAACATCATTGAGCGACTTTCTACACGCTTAACCTATTTTTTTTAAGCCAACATTTTTTATGTACCTTTTTGACTCTAGATATAATAGATAACCAGAATCAACTCATTTATTGCTAATTGGGGCAAACTATCTCATCATTTTGTGTTTCTATGCTTATAAATTACCGTCTCTGTTAAGGAGAGTTCTGATTTCTGTTTTTGCTTCACAGTTTTTCTATTTTGACTCTCTCGAGTCCCTTCCTGTTGAGCCGTTGGATCCCAATGACTTGAAGCCATTGAATACCCGTTATGATGCTCAGATCTCAGTCTTCGGGGCTAAACTTCAGAAACAATTGGAGGAAGCTAAAGTTTTTGTTGTGGGTTCTGGTGCACTAGGCTGCGAGTTTTTAAAAAATCTAGCCTTGATGGGGGTATCTTGTGGTAATGGCGGGAAACTAACCATTACTGATGATGATGTCATCGAGAAGAGCAATCTTAGCAGGCAGTTTCTTTTTCGAGACTGGAACATTGGTCAAGCTAAATCAACTGTTGCTGCAACAGCTGCTTGTTTAATAAACCCTAATTTTCATATCGAAGCACTTCAAAATCGTGCAAGCCCTGATAGTGAAAATGTGTTTAATGATACTTTTTGGGAGAATCTTAGTGTTGTTGTTAATGCTCTTGATAATGTGAATGCAAGGCTTTATATCGATCAGAGGTGCTTGTATTTTCAGAAGGCACTTTTAGAGTCAGGAACTTTAGGTGCCAAATGTAACACACAGATGGTCATTCCTCATTTGACTGAGAACTATGGTGCCTCCCGGGACCCACCTGAGAAACAAGCACCAATGTGCACAGTGCATTCATTCCCACACAACATTGACCACTGTTTGACCTGGGCTCGGTCAGAGTTTGAAGGGTTGCTTGAGAAGACACCAGCTGAAGCAAATGCTTATCTGTCAAATCCAACTGAATTTACTTCTGCAATGGAAAAAGCAGGCGATGCACAAGCAAGGGATAACTTGGAACGTGTCCTTGAATGCCTAGAGAAGGAGCGATGCGAATCATTTACTGATTGCATTACATGGGCCCGCCTCAAGTAATGTTCTTTTTCCTTTCGTACAAGTACTTGCAATTAGAAAATTTGCTTGAGGTAAGAACACTGGTGGGTTGGGTAACCAAATCCGGTTTGCATTAAAGTGTGTAAATATTTCTAAGAAAACTAAATTGTTGCAATGATAAACTAATCTTCCAAATAAAATGATTTAAAAGGTTATATGCTTAGTGAAGACACTTTGTACCGAAATAACTTTTTTTATTTGTAATAAATTGTGCGTCAAATAGGAATTTAAATTAGAAACCTTGAAACAAGCGTCTCAAATATCAGTACAGAAGCTTAACTTTAGATGACAACTATCGTCTCAAATTAAAAACCTTGAAACAGGGGACACATACCTGTAGATGACAACTAGAAGCTTATCTGAAACAACAATTTGGGGTGCTTTTTTGCACAAAAACTACACTGTTGGGGTGATTTTCAACCCACTTGACACATACACTATTACACTTCCTTTTATCTGTTTTTTATTAATTATTTATTCGTTTAACCCTTTCGAAGAAAAACATAGTAATTTGCCATCATCTTTTCATTGTGTATTCCTGCATGTGTGATCAGGTTTGAAGATTACTTTGCTAATCGTGTGAAACAGCTGACCTTCACTTTCCCAGAGGATGCTGTGAACAGTAGTGGGCAACCTTTTTGGTCTGCTCCAAAACGTTTTCCACGCCCGCTTCAGTTCTCCGTGGAAGACCAAAGCCACCTAAATTTTGTTATGGCAGCATCTATTCTACGAGCGGAATCCTATGGCATTGCTAAACCTGATTGGATCAAATCTCCTACCAAATGCGCTGATGCTGTTAGCAAAGTGATTGTTCCTGAATTTGAACCCAAAAAGGATGTTAAGATTGTAACTGATGAGAAAGCAACAAGTATTTCAACTGCATCTATTGATGATTCTGCTGTAATTAGTGATTTGGTCAATAAGTTGAAATTGTGCCACCAGAAGCTTCCTGCAGGTTTCAAGATGAACCCAATTCAGTTTGAGAAGGTGCCATCTCTCTCCCTCTCTCTTTGTGTGTGTGCATGTATTTGTCATGAATGTGTCTTTGGCTGTATGTATATGTGGCAATTTTGGCGAATGCAGTCTGTATGCTAGAAATTAGTTTACTTTTGTTCGGTTATTTATATTCTCTTTTTTATTAGTAGTATTAAGTTTTTAAAAAATGTTTAGGATGATGACACCAATTATCACATGGACCTAATAGCTGGACTTGCCAATATGAGAGCTAGAAATTACAGCATCCCTGAAGTCGATAAGCTCAAAGCCAAGTTTATTGCTGGTAGAATCATCCCTGCTATAGCGACCGCCACTGCAATGGCCACTGGCTTTGTATGTCTGGAGCTCTACAAGGTCTTAAGTGGAGGTCACAAAATAGAGGATTACAGGAACACTTTTGTCAACCTGGCGCTTCCTCTATTCTCAATGGCTGAGCCTGTTCCACCAAAAGTGATTAAACACCAGGACCTGAGCTGGACTGTTTGGGACCGTTGGATTCTTAGGGATAACCCAACGTTGAGGGAGCTTCTTCAATGGCTAAAAAACAAAGGGTTGAATGCTTATAGCATATCTTTTGGCAGCTGCTTGTTATACAACAGTATGTTCCCGAGGCACAAAGATAGAATGGACAAGAAGATGGTGAATCTTGCTAAGGAAGTGGCTAAAGCTGATCTCCCTTCATACAGGCGACATTTTGATGTGGTTGTGGCTTGTGAGGATGAAGATGACAATGATGTTGATATTCCTCAGATTTCAATATACTTCAGGTAGATTGTTTCTTGGTCGTTTAAATAGTCATGAGAGTCCGTAATTCGAGTTTCTAGTCATCGATCGTGGGATTTACTGTTGGTTTTAAGCGGCACGATCTGATATATTTCATGGTGATTTACTTAAAAACCTACTAAACCAAGGTGTTATGTACAAAATTGTGTTAAAACTTGGTTCATCGTCATGCATCAATTTCGTTTCATTATCTAACTAGTGTTTGCGTGTTGGTCATTATTTGCTTTAGTTATGTGCTATACTGGTCTTTCCATATTGATTATGTTTGCATGATCCCACTGGAGAAGATACATGCTTGAGTTAATTACTTAATTGGTCCCTGTGGTATGTTGGGTTATCGTGTTTAGTCTCTAGACTTTTTTTTTTCTCGGATCTTCTTCATGTGGTTTTGACCCGTAACGGGTTTGGTCTTTTGATGACTAACGCCATCTATTTGACTGTTGAGTCGACCTGCTAACATGTAAATTAAAGGGTATCTTTGTAATTGCATATATTCTTTTTAAAAAAGTCAAAATCAGCTAGGATACGACCAAAATCCTTGCACCATTGGAAACACACACAAACACAAATCTATACTTCACTCAAAAGTCTGTTTCCTTCCACTAAACTTTATCTAAACAGTTTTGGTTTTCTGAAATCTGTGTTTCTGACAATCTAGGTTTTTGAATCAGTAGGCTCATTGTTTTCATGTCTCATGGGGTATGTTTGGTAGAACTAAGTGCAAGCTGGTAACTGTAAGAAAGTAGGTTGATAACTGTTAGCTGTTAGTGATAGCTGCAAGCTGTGGCGTTTGTTTTATAAAAATTTGGCAAAATGGCTGTAGCTAAAATTACAAAATGTAAAATGACATAAAAAGACAAATGCATAATTAGGTGGGTTTCTTAATATATAGATTCCTTTTAATGTCACACGATTCTACCAAATTATATGCATTTTTCGTTATATAAAAGATGCATGTAATCTAGTAACATATTCAAATAAGTCTTAAATCAACAAGAGTTTGGTTCATTGAAGATCATATTTTTTTCAAAGATTAAATGGCAAGATCCTCACCATCTATCCTACCAAATCTAATGACTAAGATTAAAAGAGACATTTTAATAAAATATATATGTAGGGGCAGGAAAGTCATTTCTTAACATTGGATAAATCACGTGCCAAGCACATTTATCCCATTATCACACTTCTCTGATCTCTCAACCTCCTCTCACCTCATCTAGTTCATCATCCAATCTTCTCATTCACCTTCTGTTAACACATACTCTCTCTCACAACTATTTCAACCACCTTACTCTCGGTTTTTCTTCAAAATCAACATACAGATTCGGTTAAATCATAATAAAGATCGATATTATCGATACTAGAAGTGAAATCGCAAAAGATAAGAACTTTTCTGGTAAAAAAAATTGATTATTTTATATATTGTGTCGATTTTATATTGTTGTAGTCCTTTTCTGATTGTGTTATTATGTAATTGTGTAATTTTGTGATTTTATGATAAGATGTTGTGTTATTTTGTGTTATTAGCGTTACTGAATTTATTGATGTAGTCATTTTGTTGTTGTTACCGATTTGATACAGCTGTAGTCATTTTTTGAGGTAGTCATTTTGTGCTATTGATGTAGCCATTATTATTAGTTTTTAATTTTGTGCGAGTTATAATGTTATTAAATTAAACTTCGGCTTAGAGCGATTATTATTATAAGACTAATTTAGGTCACATCCAGTTGACATGTGTTAATAAAAAGGCTATTGATTACAGGTTTTGTTCCAAATAATAATATGTTCATGAAATTTGATTTCAGTTGAGAGTGGTCCATGACTGTCACTATGATAGATCATACGTTAGAGGAAGAGCCGTAGGTCTTTTCAGAATCGACGAAACTTTCTGGTAACACATCAAAGTGGAAGCTTGTTAACGTCCGGTTTGAAATATATGTAGATTAAAATAGGTTGACGAGTAACAACTAAAAATAGTTTACCTTGACTATTTTAGTCGATTGACTTAATTTAGGTACTTTTTTCTTCTGAAAGGAACTTATGGACTTAAATTACATTATGTTTAATGCATAAAAAAGGATTCTCCAAGTCCTTTTGGATGGAAATTATGTAAAGGTTGCGTTCATCAAGGACCTCCGTGAATTAATATACATTTGTTTGTCACCAAACTTTCTTTAAACACTTTGCGACCATTTTGTTTGCTTATACAAATACAATATCTTTTCCAATGTTTAAGAAAATAAACTCATTATTTGGTTTATATTTTAACTCTTTTATGCATTGTTCTGATAAATATTAAAGGGATAAGTTGTACATACTTCCTTTTTTTTATGCCTTATTATGTATGACCAACTTGTATCATATCAATACTAACAAGCTGAATTCATGGTTCTTGATACCAGTCTAGGCCAACATAGCTGACACATAACCTTGACAAGTTCAATAGAAGTCTCTCTGTGTGTGAGATAGTTTTGCAATATCTCATGTTAGCTAATTTATGGTGTCCTTATGCAAGATTTGAATGCTATTGTGAGGTCTTACTCTAAACATGGCTTATTTTGTATGTTTAGATTGCTACTTTGCAAGCTGTTGGTCTGAATAGTGTAGGTAGTTCATAGATTATTGTGATTGTGATTGTTATTTAGTCTTTTTCTTGTTGAGTTTTAACCTTTCATGCTGATATTTTGTAGCAGATGATGTTGAAGTAATTACACTTTGGAAAACATTGTTGTTGTTTAAAGACAAAGCTTCAGGAGCACATATTGATGTTCAGGAGCACCTACGGATAGGAAGTTTGATGGGGAGTTGTAGTACCAAACTATTTTCTACTTTTTTTGTCATTTTAAGTTCTTTTATGCGTTTGAATATTTGAATTTTTGAATTTTGTCGGGTCGTGTGTAGTTATGCACAAGTTTCTTTGTGGTCTCGTGTAGTTATGGACAAATATTGTGGATTTGTAATCAATGTAAATATGGTATCTATTTGTTAATTTTAGCATCTATCATCTATGTAATTGTGTTTGTATTTTGTTTCTAATTGTGTCTGAATGTCATTTGAAATAATAATTGTTAGGTCACAAGGTTTACCACACAAGCTTATAAGAAAGATAGAGAGGCGATTGAACAAGAACCAAACACACACACACGATAATATAAGACCGGTTATGCGTAGAGTGTATGTGAAAAGAAAACTTGAACAACCAACCTTCAAATGAAGGTTTACATAAGGTATTTATAGGCAAGGAGCTAGGGCAACACTCCTACTCCTTCCCTTTCACCTATGGGCTTGGGCCTAAGCTCATGGGCCTTCTACATAAGCTTAAGGCTAATAACAAACATAAAGGCCATAATAAGCTAACTATTACATATGAGTAACTAAGGGTGTGTTTGTTTCATTAAGATGTTTTGGGTCTGAATCTGACTACCACATCTTACTAGTAAGAGATGGCTAGAAAGTCTAAATCTGAACGAAATAACGTTGTTTGTTTTTGTATAAGTGTCCGAATGTTTTTAAGTGCTCGTTTTTGCAATTTGTTTATTAAACCAACGCAATGCGATAATAAATAACTTATGTAAATATAAAACAAGACTTTTATCATAAATATAACATAGTTAATAAACAATCAAATATATTATATAAAGTTTACAAAACGAAAGCAAGAGGCAAGAAGACAAGTCTCCCAACTCTTACTGAGTAAGATGTTATATGTCTAACTGGGTCTTACTCAAAAGAAAAAACAAACAAGCAAAACGTCTGCCCACCTCTTACTGGTAAGAGTAAGAGGGCTAGTAAGATTTTTTTAAAAAAAACAAACACACCCTAACACTTGAATAAGGTTTAGGAGTGATTCCAACAATCTCCCCCTCAAGTGTTATTACATATGAGTAACAAACACTCAAGTGTTGGTGATGAAAAATGGTGAAGGCGTTGATATAATAGTAGCTTTGATCGACATTCTTCTTTCTTGTGAGAAGAATTGCCTTGATTTGAACAATCTCCCAGTGAGAGATAGTTTACTTTGAACGGTTATGCTTTGACGTCATCTTTAACTTTGTTCTTTGATCATTGTTCTTTGTGATGAAAGTGATAGTATGTTGTTGTTGTTGTCAGAGTCGCCTCAGTTCTGCTCGTGTCTCCACGTCATTCTTCAACATGCTCACACGCTCTTTTGACGTTGGAATTTAGTACTGATGGAGTTCTTTAAGTCTTTAACTTTGTAGATTCTCTGTATCGACGAAGAATCATTCTGACTGTCGTGTTGCTTTTGGATAGAACTTCCATTAGTGATGTTGTTTTTTTTTTGGGTAAAAGGGTTAATTCACCCCGGTAAAGTATATTACGCCAAAAAACATTAAAGTACAAAGGATGAGTGAATCCTCATCTCACCTTGGGACACTTAACTCTTCTATAGGAATGCACACCATTCCTATAATCGACAATATAAGTGTGACATACCACACTTATAACTAAACATCATACTACAATGATAAAAAGAATAAAACTACATGCACTTCAAGTAAAAATACTTGAATCTTCAAATCACCATAGTAGTCCAAACTTCCAGAGTCGTCCAAATATACAATATCATGGTCCTCAATCTCAAGATCGTCCACAAGTTTCACACAACTTGGTGGGGACTCTAAAACCACGGATAGAGCAAAGAAGCTCAACTCGCTCCAAAGGTGTATGTTGAGATGCAAAACAGAAAACCAAAAACCCAACAAATACGTATAAAACCAACGCACATCAACTCCATGATCATGTAATCAGCAAAAAGAGTCGGTTCACAAATTTCGCACAACGATTGATGGAAGACTCTAAAACCACGGATAAAGCAAGCATAAAACTCGCTCCAAAAGTGTGCGTTGAAATGCTAAACCAACAACCCCAATGTGATACCGAACATAGTAAAAGAACCAGTTCAAAGAACCACTTCCATAGTGAGCACCCTGTCTTCAATGTCATCATTGCTTGGCCCGCAAGTGACACCAACTTTCAGCTGCAACCGTAGCAAAACACGTCAAGAGTTGTATCTCCAAACAACTTTCAGCTGCAACCGTAGCATTTTTGGAAAATACCACTCATCAACACAAAGGATTCGTCCTCGTCATACACAACAACAGAATCCTAACTCCCATCAAATCGATCACAAAGACCAAGATAAACCATTATTCAGATGTCTTTGATAATCAGATTACGCATAGGGTTTTCAAAACCCTAACTTCCAATGCAACATCCTCTCTCCCATAACCCACTTTCAAACCAAAGAGATCCATATGGAACGAACCACTACCAAACCCCAAAGAGGGTTACATGCAAAAAGATGATATCGAAAGCCAAAAGGCTATCGAATATACAATACAATTCAATATATCGAAACCCTAAAAAGGATATACAGAAAACATGTTAGGGTTTCAGAGATCACCCTAAATAAGTTAGGAATCGATCCAACCATGTACAAACCCACAGATCGTATAAAAATAAGATTGTTTAAATAACAATCATTAAACCGACATAAGGAAGATACGATTGCAATAACCATACAACGAAACCCTAACGAGAATAATAACGATACGTCAAACAGATCGATTGAATAAATAATAGTTAGGGTTTCGGTAGAGAGGATTTCAAATAGATTAGGTGAGAAAAAACGCATAACCAACCACCCTAAGAAGAAACCCACCCTGAAAACCCGTATTGCATACCAAAGAGGTAGAGAGGACGGATCAGGATAGAGTGTTTGGACGGAAAAAGAATGAGGGTGGCGGCCGGAAATCGCGTGAGCATTAGAAGAATCTGCACGATCATTCCGCTCCAGAGCTTCCATAAGAAGAAAACATTAAAACGGTTAGTAATAAGCGGATTCCGGCACTTACAAGTTTGAACTTCGAGAGTGTTAACAGCATAGTGTGAAAACACAACTCTAATTCTTACAAAGGCCGTTCCTGAATCGGAGTCCCACAAGTGAGATAACACGATGTACCGAAGTACACCAACGATTCAGATGAGTCTGAGGTACACCAAGCATCACCTCACGACTGTAGACCGTTTGAGACCACTAAGCGCAATCCACGGGAGTTGCCGGAAGCGACCGTCGTGGTCGTTTGATGTTGACCCCGGCAGGAGTTTCCATTCAATCACTGAGGATCACAAATGTGAACCTCTCATAAATGTTCTCGACAAATTGCTAAGATCTGTGAAGGACTCGATAATGTACCACCTGAAATTTTATTGTTGAATATCAAGTGATGAAATGTCAAGTGTACCTAAGAGATCTTTTGATGAATCTCGTGGCTCTAGACTCAATAGTGCGTTTTGGTTTTCCTTGGCGGAGACTAGGGAGAGGGTCTCCTTCTTCAATACCAGCAATCTCTAAGAGAAAGCCGATAGTTTACGTAGGGTTCCCAGTGAGAATGAAACAAGCTTCAGTTAAGAGAAACTTGAGTGGATAAGAAGGTTTAGTGCATGCGTCACGGGTCCATGACGACTTTTAATCTTCAATACCGGCGTCACTAAGTGACAACCAGTAGCATATGAATTGAACCCGTGTCTGCCCTAAGTTGAATAATCTGGAGGGCTATTTCTTTTCACCCTTTTCTTTGCATTTCTTTTTAATTCTTCAACTCCTTCTTTCTCCGATTCTCATTTTCTCCTTTTTATAATCATACCTAAGGACTTCTAATTACTAACTATTTGTGGTGTCCTGGGTAGATCCCTCCGGCTCTGGCGGATCATAGGACGGTTATTCCTAACCTTAGTCACCTTATAACTCCATGACTAACCTATGTTGCCATAAAAACCACTGATGTGAAAAATCTCTCACAGTGTTTATGAATGAAAAACATTTTAGTACCACTGTTGAGATAAGATTTTGCATAAATACTCCCCCTCCACATGTGCTTAAGAGTTTTAACGGTTAAAATGCACAGTGAGGAAAGAGCGCGCACTTTTTGAATTGATTAACTCAAGATAGACATTCCCCCGCGAGACACGGTTACGTGGCATAGTTAAAGAGTTGCATTGTCATCTTTTAGGTGACAACTCGTCAGAGTTCATGTCTACCAAGAGTTTCTCGAATGGTACATTCTATTCAGACAAGTCCTTTGCGAGACACGTTTACATCACTAGCGAACTAGCTTGAAATTATTACCCATCCTGGACAAGTCTTTTCGAGTTACTAACAGTTGAGATCTCGTCAATTCATGAGTTAAATCTATAGCACAAATATTCATTTGCATTTACACAACATATTTCTTATCACGTATTTTCTCCCCCTCAAAATGGCATATGTGATGTTATTTTTGAAAAGTTGAGAATAAATATGACCATTTCGAGTGTTGCGGGAAGAATGACCACTGTGAACAATTTTTGAACAAAGTTTAAATTCAAGTACTCCCCCTCAGCGAGTGATATAAACGGTTGAGGTTTTGAAAAGCATAAGGGAAAGTACTTGTTCTTTTGAGCAAAACCTTGAAAAATGAAAGGTTTGATAGGTTTTACTCAAAAGTAAGAAGCTTTCGCTCCTTTTATAAGGATTGTGGCATTGAAGCGTACCACATGGTCCTTTATTTACAAGTACGGGTTGTACACTGTAATGTGTGCACAAGCCATAAACATAATCAATCAAACATCCAAAATTATATGAAGGAAGCAATTCAAGGGGTACCGTGAAGTGCGTGATGTTCCCGTGAGTGTGCACAGTAGGGCGTTGAAAGCCGGTTATGTTAATCCTGGGTCAACCACCGACATAACTCTCCAATCGTCTGAATCGATCCCTTCGAAAAACCGCTCATCAATCATTGTGATGATCCGTCTCACATCCCTCCTTTCCCGAGAATTCCAGCGCTTAGGAGACCCAATTTTCTGGCGATATCCTTCAACACAGTATGCCATTCCATCCCTAACCAGCTTCAAAGTATGATCCCGAACTTGTGGAGTTCGCTACACGCCATTAAGCAGTTTCTTTGAAGTTCACTACGGTAAACAACGCCGAAAGGTTTGCTGATGAGTGTATATTGAGATAGCCGGTTGATATCGGAAGATCAAGCTTTGGAGGAGTGAAGTTGACACGCGTCTGATAAGATTCAACAGCCAGCTGGAGATCTTCTACACGCTCCTTGATGACAATGCGTCTTATGAAGATGAGAAGTGACTTGATAAATTCGCGTTGTACTGCAGTTGAGAATTGTCTCATGCGACCCTGTACTTTGGCAAGGTACATGTCTTCGATGTCATTGAGAGACAAATTCTCAAAGTCAGCTTCAGAGAAAGCATAGTCCCATTCATCTTGTCGTTTGACTACGATCTTCTTTAGGAATGTGTAGTCCCACTTAGACGAAAGGTCAACGTGTATGATGGCAACGATATCCTTAGAACTATACAAAGCATGTTGAGACTTGAACTGCAGCTTCGTAGTAGATTCGTCGCGCTCGCCGCTGATGAATCCCATACAATGCATCTCGGTCGTATGCTTCCATTGTGTTGGAGAACAAGTGATTGGCACGTTCCTCAATGGCTATGTAGTTTGAGTAGACTGCTGGGAATGGAAGTGTCAACGATGTAGCATATTTTCTTGAATCATCGTCACCGTGTAGAAGAAAATCCAAGTCTTTGTTGAAGAAGTATCTGAATGGAATCCTTGGTTCAGCTAGTTGGCCAAGTGTTGGTAGAGGTTTGGTCCAATCGGTGTAGTATGGAGGGTTGTCCCTTTGTGTGAAGTCAATTTTTGCTTCCGGGTTGAGCCAATCCATGTTGTTAGACATAGCTCGAGCAATGTTTTCAAGGTGATATTCGACCTCGAGGGCACTTTCTGAGCTGTCTTTTAGAAGTTGAAACGCTTCATTCTTGATTCGCTTCAACCCAGATTTCGTCATTTTCTTCACATGGAACTTTTCTTGCAGAATTTTAGCATGCTCCAATGTAAAACCGTCTACCAAGTTCGACCTTCTTCAGGTAGGGAGTGTTGTTAACAAGATTAGCAAACCATTCAAATTCCTCTGTTTTATCGTCATCTAGCCATGATACGACAGTCTAAGCGTCTTCTTCTTCTTCTTTTCGAAGGCCTAGATGATGATTCCGGTTTCGAACTTGTTTGGGAGAGGTGGGTTGTTGTAGGGGCTCAAGGACCTCTTCATCGCCACCACCCGTATACTCAAAGTGATCATCGGTTTTCTGAGTCGGGGGTGGTAACTCGAATCGCCCCGAGGTTTTTCGAGAAGAACGAGGAGGAGATTTTTGTTGAACAGGATGCCGTTGTGGAGGAGGTTGCATCAAAGAAGATTCACCGACTTCTTCTCGACGCTTAGGTGCGAGTCTTTATCCTTGTCTTCATCGTCTCTAGGACGTTTAGACTTTTCAGCTTCGAATCTACATGCTTCTGGAAGTTGGTAGTCCAAAGAATGCTTGAAACAATTTTCCTTCATCGAAGTAAATGTCCCAGATCGTGCAGACATTTGTGTGACAAGCTTGGCCACCAATTCATTATCCGAGAAAACTACCGGATCGGTTGGATTGATTGTGACGGTTAAGGGCGTTGATCGAATAGTTTGCTTGGCGATCCGCATAAGATTTGGATAAAGTTGTTTGGTGAACAACTCCTTTGTGACTTTAGGAACGTACTCCAGAAGGTACTTTTTCGTGTATCCTTCGATCATTTCGTTCAGTTCCTCTTGACGGTGATTTTTCATGAATTCCTGAACAAACTTCCTTTCTCCTTGCATCTTTTCATTCTCGCCATACAGATGTTGTATGTGATCAGAAAAGAAATTCAACTTCTTGTTGAGCACGTCTTTCTTTCTGACTTGTTTGACAGCTTTCACAATTCTTTCATGAGTATGAGAAATCCATGATCGAGGTGGCTTCTTCATCGATGGATGATGATTTTGTTGATCTTTTTGATGGTGGTGGTGAAGAGTGAGAAGACGAATCCGATGATGAAGAGATATGAGGAGACTCTGGATCCTTCGGAGGTTCAGAGGTTTCTTCCTTTGATCGTGCAGACTATCTAGAAGAAACGTATCATAATCAACATCTTTATCTTTTTCGGACTTCTCAGTTTCCGGTTCCTCAAACTCATATTCGATAGTATCTTCCACAAGCTTTTGTTGTTGCACAAGAGTGGTGGCACCGGCTCCCTTATCGGGTTGATTAACCGCATCAGGAGATGGTTCAGAGTGGGCAACACCACTTGATCCTCCGGGACCACCCATTTGGTCTTTAGCAAATTCTTCACCTTTGTGTTGGTGTCTAAGGAATTTGATCGTCTTCTTGTATACATTTTCCGGTGGCTCTTTATCACTCTCCGAGCTTTCATCATAAGGTACAAGTACAGGAGTCTTCCTTTTTCTTTATCAGCTTGAGGACTTGGAGGTTTTGGTACTGAAGGATTGTCATCCTTTGCGCTTTCGAGTAGGTAATCTCTTCATCTGTGTCAGTACCTTCAGAGCTTTCGCCCACAAGCTTTCTTTGCGGTTCAGGTGTGGGAATAGGTTCAGCTTCCTTTACTGGAACAATCCTTTTACGAGGAGGATTCCTTTTGGGAAGCTTCTTATAAATATTTGTACTTGTGACACTTCCAAGACGCTTCTTCTCGGTCCTCCGAGTAGGTGTACCAGAAGATTTTTCATCAAGATGACCAACTTTGCCTTCTTTTACGGTAACCGATACCTTTTATATGTTTCAAGCTTTTTGATTTCGGTAGTTAGAAGGTGATCGTAATACCGTACCTGTTTCTTTGTTGACGATTCTTTGATTCTGACAGATAATATGGGTTCACCAATATGTCGTGATTATCCGGGTCATTGAGCCTCATGGGGATGTCAGGATGAAGTCCAAGTGCTCTCTGGATCAACAGTTTGGTGTATCCGACATAGGGAATCTTGGAGCCAAGCTTCTTGTGAAATAGCATCATGTCCTCCCATATCGGTGCTTCGATTTCAATGTCCTTCTTGTTGATCAACGACAGAAAATTTGTAGTTCCATGAGCTTGGGATGCTCATAGCCACCGCCACGACCCGAGACCGATTTGGTGATGATCATGTAGAGTGTTCTCCATGGTTGAGGAATATTCTTCAACTCCACGTGAGAGTGCTTAGTAATGATTCCTGAAGCTTCATCATAACCAATATCTATCAAGAATTTCGGGACTGCTCTTCATAGGGGTAGCAAAGAAGTCGGTTGGAGCGATGTCAGGAATGATGAGAACAGCCCGTAAGTCGGCAGGAGTGATAGTGACTTGTTTGTGATTAAGTGTCACATTCACTGCACTATGACCAGTGATCCTCGCATAGAATCCCTAATTGTTGAATGTAGACCTCTGGAACTGTGGCGAGTGTGAGAGCATGTTCGTAGGGATGATTCCCGAGAATATCCACCGCAATGAGACAAGAAGATTCGAGCATGTGAGGGTATCAAAGTCAACCCTAAGGTTGTTCTTTCCAATCTTTCTCGGATAACCCTTTGGAAAGATATCAGTAATTGTAAGAACTTCGATGCATCCACATTCATTTGTTCACCCATGTCGTGATCTCGAAATAACATTAGCCAAAAGAACCAACATATCGAAAGACATAGTGTTAGTCAACCGAAGGTCTTATTGTCTAGTTATTGAATGTACAGTGTCAATGATTGTTACGAGTCCTAATTCACTTGTTTGTTCAATAGTCCAATGACGCCGTGAAATGTTTCGTGAGTTAGTTAAATTTAAGTTTTAAAGTTTATGTTATCACTTATTGTTCACAACATATCAAACGCTTAAGTTTATTAGTGACATTATTGGATTCGTGACGTTATGATAAGTTTATTAACAAGTTTGTATACGTAACAATTCATAATGAAGGTCTATCAAGGCTTAGGCGTAGATATGGCAAAGTTACGCGTAAACAGTAATGACATACGCGTAGACGAAAGCTTATGCGTAGGTTCTTAACTTACGCGTAGGAAAAAGGGGACCTTATGCGTAGAGCTTACGCGTAGGCGTATTTATACCTTACGCGTAAGGCTTACTCGTAAGAGTAGACCTTATGCGTAGAGGTCATTGTTTACGCATATCCTTCACAGGATACGCGTAGTCCCA
Source organism: Chrysanthemum makinoi (assembly GCA_910596185.1). NCBI lineage: Eukaryota > Viridiplantae > Streptophyta > Magnoliopsida > Asterales > Asteraceae > Chrysanthemum > Chrysanthemum makinoi. The sequence goes on from OU343223.1 coordinate 169,181,572, forward strand.
TTGTAAAACCTTATGCGTAGTAGTTACGCTTAGGATTACTCTTACGATAACTGCCTACGCGTAAGGTGATCCTTATGCGTAGAGTAACAATCGACCTTGATTCTGAATTTTATGAGTAACAAGCCTGAAATAAAACCATCATATCATCAATCTTAACATGTATAGTCATATTACACACACATCATGGCATGAAAGCTTGTTAAACATTTATGCGTAGAAAGTCATACGCGTAGGTCAAAACCCTAAGGGTTATGAATTACGCATAAACTTTCTAGCCATGGGATTTGCACCAAACAATTTCTGGTAGTTCTAAGATGTTGTGAGAGTCTATAAACCAAGTTATAACATCTAAATCGTGGTGAATCAAAAATACCCAAACTCAAGAACATTAAACCATAATTCCTAATTCTGATTAAATTAGTGTTTTTGGGTAGTTATAGGGCATGGAAATCATTAATTCAACATGATAAGACCATCACACAATAATCCTTTTGACCAAAAACCTTCACATTTGTAAACACCCAAATCGACTCATAAACCCTAGTTTTCAAAATCATCAATTCGTGTTTCTGGGTGGGTTTTGATGGTTAAAATGTTATCATTTATGTATTAGGAACGTTTTGACACTATCCATTTAACCACAAACACACACACAATGATTGTGTGTTCATACGCTTATGCGTAGAACACATAATCACGCGTAACAAAAGTTTTAGCCGTAGGATTTGCTTGAAATTCAAAACCTTAGCTTGTATTATCGTTAAGATCATGAAAACACTTACAAGATGATGATCTAAAGCACGGATTTCTTGAATAAATATTAGGCGTAGGATCTTTTAGGTTAGAAGTAATAAATGTGAGGGTAATGTTAGGTGGAGGATGTTTTTATTAAAATAACTTTAACATTTTGACAGTTTTGGTCCCTCCACCTTTTCCTTTTTCAAACAAGGCCATTTAACTTCCATTTTGGTTACCAAACAAAGATTTTAAGAAAGAAACTTTGACGACACTCCCCCTCGACTTAATAAATGATGAAAGGTTATAAATTTTAGTCCGAGGAGTGTCAGTGAACCAGAAACATTTACCACCATTGATAAAAGAAACAACCGGGATATGATAACATGCAAGTACACAGATGATTTGAAACAGTTAAGTATTAATTTTCTCCCCCTCAACACTTGATCGAAAAAAATACTGAATTTTGAAAGATTAGAGTGTTGACGAAAGAAACGTACTTGCCATGTTGAAAGAAAATTAGATTAGAAGAATATTTTTGTTGTTTTATCATGTTTTATATTTTTGTATTTTGTTTTTGAAAAATTATTTACAAAAGAGATTTTGGTGTTTGACAGGTTTTAAGACTGTTTTAGGAGTTCATCCAATTCCTCTTGAGTCAAACACCTCATACCAATCCGGTGGACCAACTCATTAAACCTAGCGGAGGCAAGGCTTTGGTGAGAAGATCTGCCAATTGGTATTCTGTACCCACAAAATATAATTCAACAAGTACCACTGCTCCACGTGATCCTTGATGAAATGATATCGAAGATCGATGTGCTTTGATTTCGAGTGCTGAACTGAGTTGCACGAGATCGCAATGGCACTCCGATTGTCGCAAGACATCGGGATTCTGTCAAATACGTAACCATAGTCTTTGAGTTGTGTTCTCATCCGGATGACTTGAGCACAACACGCCGACATGGCTACATATTCTGCTTCGTTTGAGGACAACGATGTACAATCCCGCTTCTTCGATTGCCATGACACCGCTTTATCACCAAGAAATTGTAAAGCTTCTAAAGTACTTTTCCGTGAGTCTAAGCATCCTGCGTGGTCGCGTCAAAAGCGATTAGTTCAAAACCAGAATCCTTCGGATACCGGATCCCCAAGTTAATGGTTCCCTTTATGTATCGGAGGATTCTTTTAGCCTCAGAGAGGTGGGTTTCAGTTGGTCGCGACCGATAACGAGAGCAAAGATATACGGCAAAGACAATATCAGTCTGCTAGCTGTTAGATACATGAGAGACCCAATAATACTACGGTATTTTGTAGGGTCCACCAATTTCCCATGTAAATCAGCGTCTAGCTTCTTGGTATGAGCCATTGGTGTGACATAGGTGTCACAGGTTTTCATTCCAAATTTGTTTAACAATTCAAGGGCATATTTGGACCGACTCAAGAAAATACCACGGGTGATTGATGAACTTGCAGTCCGAGAAAGAATGTGAGTTCACCCATCATGGACATTTCAAAATTTTTCTTCATTAGTTTTGCAAAAGCGATTGAAAACTTTTTATGTGTAGACCCAAAAATGATGTCATCCACGTAAATTTGAACAATTAAGATATGTGCCCCGTGATATTGTATAAAAAGAGTTGGGTCAACCGAACCTTTGGTGAAATTATTAGCAATGAGGAAAGATGATAGCTTATCGTACCATGCTCGAGGAGCTTGTTTGAGACCATACAGAGCTTTGTTCAGTTTGTAGACGTGATTCGAAACTCGGATCAACGAATCCATCCGGTTGGTGACATAAACCGCTTCTTTAAGTTGTCCATTGAGAAACGCAGTTTTGACATCCATCTGATAGACCGCCATATTCATATGAGCCGCGAACGCTAGAAATATCCGAACAGCCTCAAGACGAGCAACCGGAGCAAAAGATTCATCAAAGTCAATACCCTTAGCCACCGACGTGACTTATTTTCGATAACATTTCCTTCAAAGATCCAATTTGTTTTTCCAAATCCATTTGAGACCAATGACGTAGACTCCTGTTGGTCTTTCAACCACTTCCCATACTTCAAGACGTTTGAATTGGTTGAGTTCTTCTTGCATTGATTCAATCCAGTTGTCTTTTGTCATTGCGTCTTTGATGTTTTTAGGTTCAGATTGGCAGACAGTGAGTGCATAAATGCAATGTTCACCGTCTGTGTGAAGACGTTGTCTCGTAACGACTGGTTGATTCGGGTTGCCAATAATGTTTTTCAGAGGATGGTCTTTCGTCCATCTATGTGTGGAGGGTTGATGTTGGTATACATTGTGCAGATTTTGAGGATTCAAATGGCTTGTTGGAGATTCTGCGACATCCGTGCAGCAGTCTCATTAGCAAACGGGTTAAAGAACGCATTTGGATCAAAATCTGCAGGTGGGGGTACTTCATTCAGAACATCATCAACCGATTCATCATTGTTGGAAGCGGTTTATTCAACTGTTGTGTTGGAGTCAACTGGTGGTGCTTCTTCAACAGTAGTTGTTGTAGCAGGTGTATCAGGTATAAGAGTATTATCAGTTGAGCAAAGCGGAAAACGGATACACCGAGCACGTTCATCAATATCGCCACTGAACAGCGGAGCAAATAACCTTTCCATTTGTTGACGAGTAAGCTGGGGCTTTGTTCAGCTGATGATGGGGTTTGGGGAAGTTTAAGCGGTTGTGTCCGGGTTCCAAGCTGGTATACTCAGAAGCCATTTCCGTAAGTTCATCAAAATGAGCATGAATCGCTTCCATCACCTGTTTTGTACGACGATTCCAGATTCGGAAACCTTTTGAATTATCACAGGATCCGATAAAGACTCCAATGTCAGCTTTGGCTTTGAGCTTTCCAAAGTCATCACGATCATTATTCGGATAGCAAAGAGATCCAAATACATGAAAGTGTTTGAGATTCGGTTTTCTGTTGTGGACAAGCTCAAAAGGTGTTTTGTTGTGGCGTTTTGTGATCATAGAACGGTTTTGAGTATAGCATGCAGTAGATACAGCTTCCGCCCATAAGTAATCTGGAAGTTTAGCATTGATTAACATTGTTCTTGCAGCTTCCACTAACGTTCGGTTTCGTCTTTCGACAACTCCGCTTTGTTCGGTGTACGTGCAATAGATGTCTGATGCTGAATTCCCACTTTCTCATAGAATTCACGAAGAGTTTGATTAACAAATTCAGTGCCTCTATCTGTTCTGATTAGTCGAACGGTGTTTCAGAGCTGAACTTGTATTTTCGTGAGAAAGGTGATGATCATTTGTGGAGCTTGATCTTTGCTTCCAAGAAAGTAGACCCAAGTCCAGCGTGAATAGTCATCAACAATTACTAAGATGTAGCGTTTGCCATTGATCGTTTGCACGCGCATCGGGCCACACAAATCCATGTGAAGAAGATGAAGCACATGCTGAGAGCTTTGTTCCACCTTTGAAGGAAAATGAGCACGAGTGCTTTTGCCTTGTTCACAAGCTGAGCAAAGGTGATCTTTAGAATACCGAAATCGTGGGAGTCCTTCAACTAGTTTGTGTCGAGCAAGGTTGGTGATGGTTTGAAAGTTTAGATGTGAGAGACGACGGTGCCATAGCCATGATTTTGTTGATGTTGCCTTTGAAAGTAAACAGATGGGAGATGAAGCAACCATGTCTTTCATAGAGATAGTGTAGAGACTAGAATTACGCGATCCAGACATAAGGTCATTTCCTTGTAGATCACTAATGAAACAAGTTTTCTCCCGGAAAGCAACCTCCAAATCTCCATCACAAAACCGACCTACTGAAAACAGATTATGACCGAGGCCTTCCACATAGTAAACCCTGCTGATTTCGATGTTCCCATTGACATAGTCTCCGTAGCCCATGATAGCTGCGAAGTGATCATTCCCGAACCTGACAGTGCCAATGAACTTTGCAATAAAGTTTGATAACAGTTTAAGATTGCCTGTCATGTGTCGGGAACATCCGCTATCAACAATCCAGAGAATGATATGTATCACCTGCATTACACATAGATGGAATAGAAGTAGATGTGGAACCCGAAATGTTAGAGGGTTCCGTAGCAGTTATAGTAGATATACACACAATAATAGCTTTAGGTATCCACTTAAATCCTAGTGTGTTATATATCCATTTCTGCCATCTCCAACTAGTGTTTGCTTTAGTCTTAGTGAATGCACTAGGTGGTACTACATTCCTAGGAGGTGAAACTGGAGCTACAGGGACATGAATGCGTTTCTTAGAATCTAAAGAGGGCGGTCTACCAAGCACAGACTTAGAAAGATTAGTGGGCCTAGAGGTATTCCGGTTCTTAGGATTCCTTAAACGAGAGATGATAGCTTTAGCAACACATTTATCATGACAATAATTCATACTTTTACGACAAATAACACAAGGTGCATCGATGAATATCAAAAGTACTTAACGGTTTAGCATTCGTTACATCACTATTTCTATTACATTTGTCCGACGCAATATCTATAGTGGAGGCAACGTGAGTCTTATTCATAGTCCTAGGGTGTTCTTCTACTTTAGCATTCCTGATTGATCTTTTCTTAGGTCGCAACTTCCTATTCTTCGATTTAGTGCTCCTAGGCTGTGAAGTGCGGACATTTGGAAAAGATGCAACTATTCCTGTTTAAGTAGAAGGAGGCACGTTAGCAACTTGTGATTTGGCAGTAGGGATTCTAGGTTCATGAGTACTAAGTGTTACTGGGGCTAATCTCTTAATGATGGTTGGCGGAAGTTGTTCATACTTTCCTAACATTTCTCTTAACTTGAGGATAGTGTGAATCGATCTTGATTTTCGTGACCGAACATTTCCAGAAAATGCATAACTTCTTTAGTGTGTGCAAGATAATGATCAAGTTCATTTGATGCTTCATCACGAGTCTTTTGAGTAAATCAAATATGACACCATATTCCTTTTAACTTTTACAAGTTCTTGTTCATATTTTGAGATTTGACACTTAAAAGACACGTTTTGATCATCCAGTTGCTCAATTTTAGGATCAGAAGATTTTGCACGCAACTGGATGATTTTGTGTTGAAAAACAAGTTGTTGATCGTGAATATTTTTTTGACACCAATTAAGACGATTTAATTGCATTTGAAAGTTCGCTTGACAATCGCTTGTTTTCAACTTTTAAGGACTCCTGAAGCACATTATCTAGTGTTCTCAACATTTACCACATAATCAACAGAATTAGCAGAGATATAATCAAATGCATATGACAAAGAATTCTCTAGCACAACATTATGGATATCAGCACATATGACATCTTCCAAGAGTCGATCAACATCTTTTCTCAACAGTTTCTTTTTACGTTTAGTGTTAGAAATAAATGTTTCAGTTTTCTCAAAACGACCTTCATTAATCCAAGTTCCTTATGAAAGTCCCTTTCCCAAGACAATGCACAACTTTTCAAATTTTTAACATTTGGTAAAAGATTTTTCTGAAAAATGTCTCTTTGTTCTCGCGCTAGAGGCTATTGAAAGTGTTGAACTTTGATTTTCGAATGATATTCTATCTCATGTTGTAAAGTTTTGAGGTCAGCCATGAAAATGTCAAAATATCTAAGAATTTTGCGATTTTCCGGTTTTGAGTTTACTTCACTGATGGAAGGTAAAGGACCATAAGTTTGTGCATAATCTGGTTGGGGATTAACATTAGAAGACTCATGTGTTTTGATGATTACCCTTGGTGTGTTAGAAGAATCCGTTGGTGTGACGAAAGTGACCGCTTTTGAATAGTTAAAAGGTTTGTTGTAAACAACTTTTTCTAATTTTGATCGACTCTCGCCTTCTGATCTAATTCCTCTTGACGATGATATTCAACAACACTCATAACAGAATTATCAACTTTATATTCTGAACTGGAAACTTCAGGATTTGGTTTGAATGCTTTGGTTGAAAGCTTAGGTTTGTAATCAGCAAGATTCGGTCCATATCCATTTGGATTGGGTTTTAAAGTAAACTTTTCAATGGCTGTGACCGACTCGCCATGTTTGTAAACAACAGTTTTAAACTCTTTAAGTTTGTTTTGCAAGCCGATGATTTCTTCAAGATGATCATCTATTCGTTTCGTTGAATGCTTTTTGTATGCAGAGAACTGTTTTTGACAAGTTAACAACTCAGCCTTAGCTTTTGATTTTCCAAGGTGAGAGCGTTAATTTGCTTTTTATGTTCATGTTTCAGTTGTTCTATTTCAGACAACAAAGCATTCTTCGAAGCGGCTAGATCACGCATCTGTCTTTCTAAATATTTTCGTTTTGAGAAGATTTGGCAAAGGTCGCTTCAAAACCGTTTTCACGTTTTTCTTGAGTTTTGAAAAAGTTGAGTTGCTTTTGTAGGCATTCAAAATCCTTGGTTAACAGTGCATTTTTGCATTTTAAGTCCTGATTAATGGCATGACATTTTTCCACTATGGTCTGTTGGTCTTGTATTAACGAGCAAAATCTGGATGAGGCAAAGTTCGGCGTGTTCAACGTGAGTCTCAACATGATCATTACTGAGATCCTCAAGTATAACCACGGAGTCAATTTGATTATCAAGGGAAACCGTTGGTCATCTTGATCGTCAAATATAACTACGGGGTCTAGTTGAAAATCGTCGGAATGAGATGTGGATGGCGCATTTTGAACATTCTTAGCCTTGCCGGATTCAGATGTTGGCGAGATATGAGATCAGAGATAAATATGGTTTGTTCGGGTACCTGAGACAAGCCATCAGTGTCATACACTGGGCTGTGTCACTCATGTGTAACTCATGCATATTAGCCATCAACATAACAGCTGCATTGGCCTGCAAGTCCTCCATATCATCATCCGAGTCAGCATTTGCCATAAAGCTCTGTTCTGTCGGTGAGAGTTCCACCAGCTTCATCCTTAAGAGCCAAAAGAAGAGCCTCTTTGAAATAAGCACGGCCCCTAGTCCTTGGCTTTGGGCATGCATTAGCCAAGTGTCCTTTCTCATTGCAGTTGTAGCATCGAAGACCATTCAACCCATTCTGAGCATTTCCATGTTCCACCACTGGAGCTCGATTGTTATTCCTACCCACAGCATTAAACCCTTGACCACCGCCCATCTGACGACCATAACCACGATTCTCAACTTCAACTCGTCCATTGTTCACAACAGCTTGATTCCTTGTATTAGATGAGGAACGAATACGGTTGTTGGATTTGTTGGTATAACGGCTAAAAGCATTAGCAATCATAGCAAATCCTTGTTGCAGTGCTTCGAACGGATCAGATTCCTCATTAGCTTCAGCTTGAGCATTGTGGTTGTTGTATGGAACCAATTGAGTTTGAGATGGAGGTTGTGAAGGATCATGTGGTGTGATTGTAGCACTTGGTTGAGTTGCTGGTTGAGGAGAATAACTGTTTTGAGCATATAAGGCAAGTTGTTGATTTTCCCGATGTGTCGGTGGAGCAATTTGAGCACGGAGAATCCTTTCCCTATCAACTTCCTTTTCATGAGGCTTCAAGTAATCGTACAATAATCCATATGTAGATTGATGCATGTTTTTCGCTTGACGGAGAAAAATGACATACTTCTCCCATTCAGGACCAAGACTACTCAGGAACTTAGTATTCAACGCAATTCTTGGCATGATGATGTTGTGTTTATCCAAATCATTGATGATGTCTGAAAAACGTGATGATAGGACTCTAGTGTCTCTCCAGGTTCAATCATGAAGTGTTCATAAGCCAAGTAAATTTTGGATTCCAAATCTTCCTGATTGAGTACAGATCCTTCCATAAGAAGTCGAATATGATCCCACATTTTCTTTGCAGTCTTTTGAGCATCAACACTACGAAGAATTGGGTTTGGTAATCCTAAGAGGATATATTCCATTGCAAGCTCATCCGCTTCATAGTGTAGAAGTTCTTGAGGATTCAAGTCTGCAACAGTAGCAATGTTCGTTTGTTCATCTCTTGGTGGAATGGCATTTGGATCTCCGGGTACAATGACAGTAGGCATCTCAAATGGACCTTCCAAGATAACCTGCTTTAAGAACTTTGCATGTGGCTTCTTTAGATCACAAAACCTAAAGAACCTTATCACCCATTGATCATAGTTTCTGGAGTGAGCATTGGAGGTCTATCAAGTGATCCAGCCTCATGAATTGATTGTTGGCTGCTTAAAGCTTCAAACATCTTTGCAAACCAAGTGGGTTCCTTCATAATGGTCCTTGATGGATGTTGATTGAAGTCATTTGTGTACGGTTGAACTTGAAGACTTGATGGTGGTTGAACCATTTGAGGTTGTGGATTTGCAGCAAGTTGTGGAGTATGTTGTTGGTTAAATTGTTGTTGATAAATTGCTTGTTGTTGATTCCATTGTTGATGTTGTGGAGTTAGTTGTTGTTGACGTTGAGGATGAGGATAAGTGTAAGAGAAATAGTTAGAGTATGGTGGTTGTGACATGTTGATAAACTTGTGTTGGTAAAAATGGATCTTTGTAGTCGAATGAACCTTTGTTGATGAAGTATCCTTAGGCGTAGAAATCACAATAGACAAGTAGCACTTATGCGTAAAACACCAAAGTTACGCGTAACAATTAGAGGTTACGCGTAGAATTTAGCTTACGCGTAAGTAAGGAAAAGACGCTAAAGTTATGCGTAGACAAAAGTTAGGCGTAGAAAGTTAGGCGTAGGATTATCTTAGGCGTAAGACTAGGCTTAGGCGTAAGAAAAATCTTATGCGTAGGATTTCTACGCGTAAGCTTATGCTTATGCGTAATTTTAGGGTTTTATCCCAAGTGATCTTTTACACTTCACAGTGCAAAAGATATCCAAAGTCGACGTATTTTCAGACTTATCCAAGTAAGAAAACACGGAATAAACCACGAAAATGAAGATCAAACCAAGGAGATGCTTACGCGTAGTTTTAGGGTTTTACTACGCGTAGGCCTACTCGTAAATTGGATATTGCTCAAAGATGTTTCTAAACTAGTTTTTGTGTGATGAAATAGCTTCAATAACACCAAAAGACACAAAAGTGTGAAACTTGATGAACCAAAACTCTTAAAATAGTTACGTGTAGAACAAGACCTACGAATAAAAACTAGCTCAAAAACAATGATCCACGCATAAAGGTTGAAACTTTTTTCCAAAACAAGTATTTTAACACCTTAAAACGTTGAAAGTACAAGAATCTTGGATTCAAAAGTGTAAAAAATACGTTTTTAAGCGAACCAAAGTGTCACCCACTTTTACGCGTAAGACCAAGAAAAAAAAACCTTCAAAAAACAAACTTGTTCACCCAACTATTTGGCGATTGATACCACTGTTAGGTCACAAGGTTTACCACACAAGCTTATAAGAAAGATAGAGAGGCGATTGAACAAGAACCAAACACACACACACGATAATATAAGACCGGTTATGCGTAGAGTGTATGTGAAAAGAAAACTTGAACAACCAACCTTCAAATGAAGGTTTACATAAGGTATTTATAGGCAAGGAGCTAGGGCAACACTCCTACTCCTTCCCTTTCACCTATGGGCTTGGGCCTAAGCTCATGGGCCTTCTACATAAGCTTAAGGCTAATAACAAACATAAAGGCCATAATAAGCTAACTATTACATATGAGTAACTAACACTTGAATAAGGTTTAGGAGTGATTCCAACAATAATTATGTGAATCATTTGTGTTAAATCACTTGTGATTTGTGCTAAATCACTTGTGATTTAGCCCAAATCATTTATAACAGATTCGTCACAAATCACTTTGATAAATCACAAGTGATTTGGCCTAAATCATTTGTACTTTAGCACAAATCACTTGTGACTATTTGTGATTAGCCCGAATTTATCACATAATGTTTCAGAAACTTGTAACTATATTGTAATTATAACAAAACAACCAAATAAAAAGTGAAAATTAAAATCCAGCTAAGGCTTTTATTCAAGTATTAATCCACATATCATTTTTTTTTATCTCAAGTAACAATCCAGAAATATGTAAAATAAACAAAACTTCAAAAGTATTGCCATTGGTATGTGTATTAGTACTCACGCCACATTCTACGCATTTCCTTTTTGGCTTCAAACTATCATCTATTGCTTTCTCTCTTTGACTCTTCCTACGTACCGCTCTTGTACCACCTTTGGTTTTGTATCACCTTAGCTGGAACCTTTTGAGTGATATACCACATGCATAACTTGTGTTTTGACTCTGGGAGAATGGATGCAATAGCTTTCTTCATCGTCCCATCTTGATCTGTTACGAACATTGTAGGTTGCTTCTTGAATATCTTCATGAACGACTTGAGCAACCAAATGTAGGATTTTGTGTCTTCACTTTTAAGCATTCGAGCAACAATTGTCACACTCTTTCTGTGGTTATCTATTGCAGTGAATGGAACAAATATCAAATTGTACCTGAACGCATATAAAAACACATGGTCTTGGTGAGCAAATTTATACTTAAAAAACATACACCAGTTTGTGCTAAATCACAAGTGAGTTAACCTGAATCACTAGTGATTTAGCCAGAATCACAGGTGATTTAGCTTGAATCACAAGTGATTTGAAGCACTGTTAAATCACAGGTGATTTGAAGCACTAGTAAATCACAGGTGATTTGAAGCACCAGTAATCACAAGTGATTTAGCATAAATCACATGTGGTTTAGGCTAAATCACATGTGATTTGTATTTAATTGTAAAAGCCAAATAGTCTAAACTTACTTTTAGTTCTGAAAGTTGCATAAAAGGAAATGATGTCTCCAAGTTCTTCATAATTTATGTGTTGTCATAGCATGCGAAAGATATACAAGTTTAAAGTTCGTTTCAACCATATTTGTTAAAAATGACATGTTATTTTTTAAAATTGCAAAAGGCCAAATCATAAAATCACAAGTGATTTGGGCTAAATTATAAGTGATTTATGCTAAATCACTAGCATAAATCACTTATGATTTAGCCCAAATCACATATGAGTTACCCGAAATCACTTGGGATTTGGCACAAATCCCAAGTGATTTCAGGTAGATTAGATATGATTTGCAATTTAATATTCTGATTTACTTCAAATCAAATAAGATTTTGCAAATCACTTGTGATTTAGGCCAGATCATAAGTGATTTCTGCCAAATCACAAATGAATTCGGGTAAATCAAATGTGATAATTTGCAGTTTACTCATGTGATTTACTTGTAAATCACAAGTGATTTCACTGTATACCTCAAAACTAAATTGTGATGCAAATTTTAGCCTTTAAACATATCTAAGTCGCATGTGATTGATTGTAAATCACAAGTGATTTCACTGTATACCTCAAAACTAAATTAGGTTAATAAAATCACTAATGATTTACAGTTAACAGGTGCGTTTTCATCACTTCCGTGATCATCTTCAGCAATAAACTCGTTCAACATCACCAACAACATTCATAGGGAGTATACTTTCTTCGAATATCCGAACTCGTTAAGCATCATGACCACTCCTAACCTCGCTACCTCCTTCAACATAATCAACAACCATACCTACACTACTTGTGCTACCTAATTCAACAATCTCAACATCAACAACACTACCTACAATACCTTCAACACTCTGTACAATTTCTCTAATATTATCCATGGATGATTTTGATGATTTTTTTATCAGATTTTATGAATCTGATGATTTTCGACCACGTTTGATGACTAAATCTACACTAATTAAATGATACTCGACCTAATTTGACGATTAATGATGAATTTAACGGATGATTTTGATGAGTTTTGAACATATTGATGAGTAAATATAATGTACTGAATGAAAAGCAACCTAATTTGATGAATGAATCTTGAATTTAATTGATGATTTGATGATTTATGGATCTCTCATATGTGTGTCTTTTGTGTGTGGAGAGAGAGAGTGAATTCAATGAATCGTGTTTGCGATAACTCAGGGAAAGAGGAAAATAGGGGAAAAAATTACTTTTATATATTAGATTAAAATGCCCCTTAAATGTAATTTTCAGATTTAATTTCCACCCTTAGATGAAAGTGAAATGAATGGTGAGGATCTTACCATATGATATTTGAAAATTATGTGCACTATACGGATCCCACCCCTAATCAACAAATCTAATATACTACAAGTATCAGAGAGAGAACAAAAACAAATGACATACACGTTAGATATTATTATAAGGTTAGTGAATTTGAGGGTAATAATGTAATTTTGATTTTAAACAGCTCTTTTATTTCTAAGACGCTATATGGAGCAGCTTTTAATTTGAGGGAAAATGACAAAAAAATGCATTGAACTTGACACCTTTTGTGATTGTGTGTAGCCAACTATTTTTTTTTCATTGTAACACAAAATTTTTGAATTTTTGTTATTGTATGTACGATTTCCAACGTGTCACAACACGTGGACTGCCAACTCATTTACCCACTATTACTTTTTAAGGATAATAACAAAAAAAATGTATCGAACTTGCCCACTTTTGTCATTGTAACACAAACCTTTTGAATTTTTGTTAATGTATGTATCGAGTCAATCTAAACATGGCATATCATAGTCCTTTATACTAACGGCTTCTATAGCACATAACTTAAAAAAAGTCTTACGTTTCATCCCTTTGTATATTTCGCTTCCTTTTTATTTTCATCCGTTTTTATACATTTTACGCTCATTTTCTTATGTTTTTATAATGCCGTCCGTTTTATACGTTTTCGCCACATTTTTTTACGCTTTTGTACGTTTTCATCCGTTTTTATATGATTTCATCCGTTTTTGAACGTTTTCATCCGTTTTTATAACTACACACGTCCGTTTATTTTGTTAATGCAAAGTTAGTCCGTTATACGTTTTCGTCCGTTTTTACACGTTTTCGTCTGATTTTACACGTTTTCATTTGATTTTACATGTTTTCGTATATTTTTACACGTCTTTGTTTGATTTTACATGGATGAAAGCATATAAAAACGGACGAAAACGTATAAAAACGTAAGAATATAGACGAAAATGTATAGAAACGGATGAAAACGTAAGAAAACAAATGAAAACGTATAAAAAGGGATGAAAACGTAAGAAAACGAAATTTAAGTTATGTGCTAACGGCCGTTAGTATAAATGACTAACGATGCCAAGTTTAGATTGACTGGATACATATATTAACACAAATTCAAAAGGTTTGTGTTACAATGACAAAAGTGGTCAAGTTCGATACATTTTTTTGTTATTATCCCTAAAAAGAAATAGTGGGTAAATGAGTTGGCAGTCCACGTGTAACACCCCGATGAGTTGGCAGTCCACGTGTTGTGACACGTTGGAAATCGTACATACAATAACAAAAATTCAAAAGGTTTGTGTTACAATGAAAAAAAAAATAGTTGGCTACACAAAATCACAAAAGGTGTCAAGTTTGATACATTTTTTTTGTCATTTCCCCTAATTTTATCCCATTTTGAAGCTTTTCTAATAAATTAAAAGCTTTCATCTTACACTTCCAAACAAAGCTTTTTTAACCAAGAGATTCTTTTAACAAAATAAAAAGCTAATAGCTCCTAAAAAGCTTTAAAAAAGTTGTTGCCAAACAGACCCATGATCTTCATGATATGAGTTTTTGAAAATATTGGTTGATGAAATGGGTTGGAATTTATTTTAGAATTTGGTTCTTAAAGGTTTATAGATGCGAGTTTTTGATGAAATCAATTTGATTTTAGATATGGGATTTTGGTTTTGTCTTTTACCATTTGTTCTTGAAGTTGAATTAGCTGATAGCATCGTACTAGACTTTCAAATTTGAACAAGAATGAATTTTGAGTGTATTTTTATTCAAATGATTTTGTCTTGTTTGTAAAAGATTTGGTGGATGGTGGTTGTATTGTATTTGATCTTGAAGCAACAGATATGCATAACCAAGAAAGGAATAGCCTAGTTTTTATTCTAATGATGTACGTGTTTACAAAAAACCAGATTCATATTTAGATTATTCCGTCGTAGATTTATACTCAGATGTGCGAATCAGACTTAGAGTATCTTAATAAACAAACGACACCTAAGTGTTTTTGGATGTTGTACATTTGTACTATGCGAATCAAATCAAAGAAGATGAAAGAAGGGGTTGTCTGGATTGATTGTTTTTTCTTCAGATTTTAGTTGGTGGTTAATAATAATAATTACAATAGTTATTATATAAGGGTATTTTGGTCATTCCATTTTTCAACCAACCAAACTAACAAAAATAGTGATCAAATGACCAAACCTGTTAAAAGTGAAAACCATAGAGAGAGGATCCGAGAAAAAAAAAGTTAAGGACTAAATCCGTTATACCCGGAAAACCACATGACCATTTAAGTAGTTAACTCTACAATCTTTATTCTTGAAATACCTTTTTGAACAAGCGAGACATGTATTTTAACTGCATATGAAAATGACATTAGAAACTTTGCGTTGAAACTAATGTTAATGATGCCTTGTGCTTCTTGTACTAAGGATTGACGTCTAAGTTGGTGTTTACTTAAAGTACGTATTGGGGGTAGAGGAAGCTAACCGGTTTGGTTTCTCATGTTCAGTAAGGACCATAAGGTGTGACCGGAGTCACGAGTCTCTGGTCACGAGTTAGGGTAACACTCATGATGTAGCTAGTGTGTGAATGTGTGAATTCACTATGTGAGTTAGGGTTGGTTCATTCGTTTGAATGAACTTACTATTTATAGGGATAGTAATAGGGTTTCACGTTACTCTAAAGGTCCATTGATGGTTTCAGGATAATCCACATTGTGGTCATATAATGGAGGAGACAAGAATGATATGTGGTGTGTTATTCTTGGTCTCGCTGTGTGCATGGAATAATCTATGTATGATTGAAACACTACCTTTAAGCCAATGAGGTAGTGACTCGTATTTGCTTGTTGCAATAGTCTTAGGGAAAGCCCCCAGTCCTGTTGTTGCATGAATGTATTTGTCAAGGATTCAAGCCTGGCCTGAGAGTTCGTTTCCCAAGCGTGGTATGATGAGTTGCAGCCGCTGTTGGGCCTAGTTAGAGTGTGTACCTTTAGTCAAATGGGCTGAAGGTCCTATATGCTATCAGTTGGTAAGTACATTTTAGTATATGTTGAAACGTAGTAGAGGGGGAGAGGGGGGGGGGGTTGAATACATTTTCGTTTAAAATCTAAACTCTTTTCTATCAATTTTCTGATCAAGCGTGGCTAAATATGAATAGTGGTTATGATGGTTGTAACATCTATACATATCATAGATTATGTCACAAACATAATTTCAAATATGTTTACCAAACCAAGACACACATATTGACAACACAATATAAACAACCAATCACACAAACATATTAATAAGCAATAAAGGCGAATATAAATGTAAAGAAAAAGGTAAAAGAAAGCTTAAACCAAACACGATGATTTATAGTGGTTCACTCACGAAGCTCCTCTTCGCCCTACTCCACTCCCCGAGTACCCAACTCGAGAGTTACTTCACTAATCAACAAGCTCCCTTCACGGCCAAAAAAAACCACACAACGTCGCTTACATTATTTTATGAAACTAAGCTAAATATCGAGTACTAATCTAGCTAGTACCAATCTCACACACGATCTACATGATCAACACGATCTACCTGATCAACACGGTCAATCCGATCAACACGATCTACCCGATCAACACACAACACCTCACTGACTTACATATCGTCCGGATCTGCACACTACACTTTACGGACTTACACATCGTTCAGATCTACCTATTACACATGATTGAAAGATATGGACTCGATCTATATGTAACAAATGTTACCCATTGACTAACTAGACTACATAACTTCGTATCTAGATAATATTGAAAGTTCTTTTCTTGCACATGAGGAAAGAAAGAAAGAATCATATTTAAACAAGATTAAACAAGTAAAATGATCAAAGAAGGAAAGGTGTGGAAGAGAGAAATCTGAGTGCTCAAGAGTCAAGAAATTTTTGGAAATGGTCCAGTATTTATAGCCAGCTCGAGGAGGGAGGACGGTCCCTTAAACATTGGACGGTCCCTTATATGGGACCGTCCCTAAAAACGCTCATGTTTTTGTCCTTTTGTGGTGAAATATTTAGCTGGTGTAGGTGCTATCTTTTGGGCGGGAAAAATAGCAGTTTGGTGATTTCAAATTTCAAGTTTATTTTTCTTATTAAAACATTCTTTATAAGTACAAAAATAATTTGTATTATTTATTTTTATAAAAAGGTTTTGTCACATTTATAAAAATGTGAGGTTTAAGGACAAAAATAATTCTTTGATCACTTAACAAGTTTGAAATATTGTTTGTACATACCTTAAGTGATTCAAACTTGAGACGTCGAGAGATGTTGATGCGTGCATGCATTGATGATTTGTGTTTACGAGTAACTTGTGCACTTTACGTTATGTATTACAAGTTACATGTTTGTCAACATTAAAATACAAAGAGACTGTATAGATTAAATGTCGTAATGTTTGCACTAACAATATATTACTAGAGCAATGCTATACATTCCTACTAAATCCTCTTACTTATCTTACTTGCTCTACATAAAAATTGACAACTGTAATCCACTATCTATCTCTTTTTGATCCTCTCATTGATTTTAACACTTGTTATGATCCTAAAAGTAGGAAGATAAGTAGGAACATGTAGTGGGAAGATTTATCTTTTTTCAGTTTACTATAGTGATAATTAAATTCCAAAAACGGGTGTTTGAATGGCTGTTCAATTGCTACTAGAGTAAGTTATTATCGAATATTTTGAAATTGAATAAGGGCATGTTTGATGTGTAGGTTTGGAGTGTCAAGAATGGATTCGAAATGAAACACTTGTTTGGAAGGAAAATTGGGTTTGACCATTTGGCGTGACACGCTTAAATGAGAGTTTTCTTGAAAGCGTCTGAATCAAGGTTTTAAAGATCGGAATCTTACTCAGGATCATTTTCGTCTTTGAAAGATCGTGAACGTAAGATCGGATCGGGATCTTAAGATCCTACTCTGATGTTATTTCTTAATAGTTTTTGTAATATCATACAAATCTATAAATTATTGTACATTATAAAAACAAAATACTATAAATGTTTCATAGAAATGTTGTCTTAAATTATGTTTATAAAATGTTTAAAAAGATTAAAATGTTGTTTTTTGAATTCTACAAAAAAAACAACTCATGAATTTGTAGTTTTTTAGTTTGTAATCCGAGAAAAGTAAGATCGAATCGGATTAGATCTTAAGATCGTATGGTCAAGATCGGGATTATAACAACCCGTAAATTTCCAGATTATTATAATACTATTTATTACGTCAAAAAAATGCAAATCGGTTATTTTCTGACAGTTATTGATATTTAAAATTTAAAAACGAGAGATCATCTCGTTCCTTTGGAAACACAACACAACACCGCACACACGAAAATTCTCCGCTAATAAATATTTATTTACTATTTTATGATTTATAAATTTTAGCATACGTGAGCCTAAACCGTTGCTTTGGGAACTTATCCCGCCCACTGCAGCACGCAGAAACACACATAACTAATAATTTACACTGAGATAAGTGAAATGATCACTTTTTAGCACTCACTAGAGATTTACGAACAAAAACGAGAGGTTATCTCGTGATTTCAGTAAAACACGGCACTACACGCATACCAACACCAACTAAGTAATAATGATACCACATTATTACGCTTTCGAAAACGGTTCCAAAAATATAATTTTTGTAATAATGATATCAGAAAGTTATGTTTACGCGAAGACATGAAAAAATACGGAGTACAATTTATACTGTGTATGATAATAAAACAAATAAATAGAAACCTAATCTACCCAAAATCCCACTAACCCACCTCCCCACTCACACATTAACCACAAATAACTCTCATTTTTTTTCTTTTTTTTTGGTTCTCTCCCCTAACCAAAGTAACCTTCACAAGTTCAATGAATTGTCTCCATCACCTTACTGTTCCTCTCTTTCCCCAACGCAAGGGTCACGAGACCACATAGATCTTCCTAGTCAAAAGCGATCTTAGCTTGTTTTGCATCTTCACAAGATCGATGTCAAGAAAGTTAGGGTCAAACCTTGCATTTCTTCCTCTTTTTAAAGCCACCGATCCACAAGAGGCCCCACACAGTCACCAAGTCAGTTGCAAAACTTAGGGTTGCATCGAGGCTTGGCTGTGGATCTCGCTTGGATTCGGATGGGATAAGTTTTAAACCGGTTTTTGTTTTAACCTCCTTCTTCAATCGACATCACCAAATGTCTTAGTAAGGATTTTCTATTCTTTTTCATACTTGTAACTTCTTGAAATTGATTTGTTAATAGACTTTTGTGTTAATACAAATAAATAAAATACGTAAAAGCTTTGAGCCAATAGTTTACTAACACACTTTTACTAAACATATCAAAACCATCAAAACATGTTTAGTTAAATAAGTTATATAAAACCAAAGACATTTTTATAAAACACTTACAAGTAATATTGTTTACTTACATCTTATAAAAATGTATATGTACTTTGTATATGTTGTAATGGGTAAATAATGGGTAAAAACCAAAGTCCATAACCCATGACCCATGATCCATTGACTAGATAAAATGAATCTTGTTGGGTAAGAACCAAATTCATAACCCATACACATGGAGCATGATCCATAACCCATGACCCATTGCATGACATCATGCATGAAGTCATGTTGGATATTATCCATGATCCATAACCCAAAGTCCATGACCCATGACGCAAGATCCATAACCCATTGACTAGGTACATTGTATTTTGTTGGGTATCCATGATCCAAAGTCCATGACCCATGGTCCATAACCCATAACCCGGTTTACAACCCAAAATCCAGACTATGACCCAGCAGACGGACTCTCGAATTACCGCCGGATCCTTGGGTGAGGGATCCTAACCAGGTGGAAGATAGGCTTGTTTTGCCTATAAATAGTGAGCCATTTCTCTCTTGCTCACTACCCCTTTTAGACATACTTTCTCGCTATGTTCTAACCTCTCTAACCATAGACCCAAAGGATCATTCTATGTAGTTTTATCTTTGTGTGATTCTTTAGGTTTCTCTTAAAGGCGAGATCACCACCTCTTGAACACGTGCAAGCTCAAGGTCATGAGTTGCTAAGCTTCGTCATCATCAAGACCACTAAAGTGCATTTTGTTGATAGTTCTTTCCTCTCTCAATAGAGTGTCGTGTTGAAGGCATTAGTGAACGGTGCCGAAGGTGTACATTCGATATGGTGCGTCGATGTACAAGTTGTGTAGTTTGGGGTAAAGGATATTGATATCCTTTCTAGTATTGTAAAAAGGAGTGTGTCTCCTTTGGGTAGTTGTGTTGAGTAGTAGTGTTGGGTAGTAGTTCCTCCTTTGGAATGGAACTCGGTATCTAGCCTTGTACCAGATAAAGTGTAGGTGACGTTATGATAGGTTTGGTTCTACCTCGTGGAAGAACTCGGTGTCTAGCCTTGTACCAGAAAGAGTAGGCGACGTTGTGAAGGTTTCTCCGCCACATTAAGGAGCTTGTGTTGTGTAGTGCTAAGAAACTCTCGAGTTGGGTACTCGGGGAGTGGAATAGGGCAAGGAAGGTGTCCTTGTAGCCGAACCACTATAAATACTCGTGTCGTGGTTTTGTGTTCCTTTACTCTTTATCTCTTGCATTACTTGCTTATATGTTTATCTATCAATATCCAACACACGATCTAAATAGATTGACATAAGTCGATATAAATAATTTAAAACAAAGTTTTAATAGGCAAAACTATTCAAACCCCATTCTAGTTTTCCATAATTGGCATCAGAGCTTCGTTACCAAGTTTCTTGGAGTATATTGTACTTTAAAAACTTGATACGATCCGTGTATGTTTGAAAACTACAAAGAAGGAAATTTCTTAAAACAAAAATTCATGTTTTTAGATTTTGTGTTTTTCAAATGTTGGATATTGATAAATCATTCTAACATTTTTTTTGAGAAATCTTCATGCTAGGATTCTTCCAATGACTTCGTTCTATCCGAAGAAAAATGAAGTCAACACCCCAAGAAGAATCTGAAGTGATCACAACTTGCTTTCAAATATATGATTAAGTATTTTAAAAGCTCATGAAGTATTTCGCGTCTATGATTTCCAAAAATCATAAAAAGGATATATATCAAAGGTATGTTCTCCTAATTAAAATTAGCTGATCTAAAAATACGCTATTTGCTTGTGGATAAAATAACGGTATATGTCTTTCTATTATGATAAGCATTCTTATAATTACCTTGCGTATAAAATACTATGCGCAAATATTCGTAGATTTGGTGACTATATTCAATGTCTCAAATTTTCTAAAAAGTTTCTTTTCATCTCAACACATCATCGGGAATAGTATTCCTCCTTCCCTAAACATTATAAGCTAGTCAATATACGTCCTATAACCCATCTGAAATATTGCTAACCAAAAGTCTTGATCCATTCCTCGCATAGAGATATTTTTATTGCATTAGTAATCTACATCAATATCTTCTATTTAATTCTTTATATATCATGTTAAAATGGAATTTTACATGTGTTAGGAATTAGAAAATTCAGTCGTTAAAGAGTCGGTCACCTCAAGTATATGTATTCAATAGAAAGCTCGTAGTCGTAGTCAAGTTATGTTAGTAAGTAGTTTGTTTAGTAACACCATGGAAGACGGACGGTCTTACCCTTATATGCCTGATCCATAGCCCGGAGGTGGCGTTTATTGTAAGACACTATAATACCCCTACCTCCCAAGGTAGAGGTTGAGCTTCAATACCATTTTTTTTTCACATAGTTCCCAACTCTCCCCTTTCTCTCTAGAACTTTCTCTCTCAAACATACTTGAACGCCCCATTGTGATTATGGTTTAGTGTGTTTGTGAAATCCTATATCTTACAAGTGGTATCAAGAGCTATGGTTTGATCACTCATCTTTCATGCTCTTTGTTTTGGTGGATTTCATAAGGTTTTTGGGGTATTAAGTGTTTAGGAGAGTTTGAATCATGTGGACAAATTCTAGTGTTAAAGTTTGAATTTTGCTTGTACTTTTGTGTTTAAGATCATCATATGTGTTTATGTTTTGAATTGGAAGGCTTAAATCATTGTGGTTTGGTTGTTTTTGATTGATAAAGTGGTTATTTGTGAGCTTTGTACAAGCGGTTGAGTCTCGGTTTTGTTTCTTCGAAGTGAGTTGCTTTGTTCTGGATGTGAGTTGGTATATCCATCATTGGCTATTTAGCGAGTTGTTTCTTTTAGCGACTTGGTTCCTAAGCGTTGTTTCTTTATGATTTAAGTTCTAAGCTTGGTTGTCGGCGAGTTGTATATTGGCAGCGAGTTAGTTTAAAGCGACTTGGTGGTTGCGAGTTGTGTGTTTTGACTTACTATTTATGCTTGAAGTTGTCTCTATATGCGACTTGCTATTAAAGTTGATTCCTTAAGCGATTTGTTTCTTTGAGTTGGTTGTTTAGCGAGTTGATGATAACTAAGTTGAGTGTTTAGCTAGTTGTATATTGAGACTTGTTACTTCTTCGTGCTACATTCTTATGGTTGTTCTTTTGGTTTAGTAAAATCCTGTGAAAGAATCAATTTCCGGTTGAATCAAAAGAATAGTAAAATCCAGAGAGAACTTGTAATCATGGCAAACATCGTTCCAACTATTGTTTCTTCGTAGGATGGGACGTTCAATCAGATCTAGATCGTCCACCTATGCTTGGCGGTTTATGACTCATGGGCTCAAAATCCGATTGTACTGTTTGGGAAAAAAACGGAGTCAACATACTCAAGTCAATCGATGAAGGACCTTATCAGATTGAGACTACAAAAGACTTAATTGATACAACGCAAGATGGAACAATGATCTATGGATTAGACAGGCCAAAGATGTATGATGAACTCAATGATAAGGAGAAAAAGAGATTCGATCGTATCGAGGCTTCTAACATTATACCGGGGTCTTCCAAAAGATATCTACAAGCTTATCAATCACAACACTGAAGCCAAGGCAGTTTGGGATAATGTCAAGATGCTTTTCTCAGGTTCTGAATTAACCAAGGAAGACAGAGAATCACAACTGTATGATTAGTTTGAGCATTTCAAGATGAAACCAGATGAGAGTGTCTATGAGTACTACGTGAGATAACATAAGCTTGTGAATGATATGCGGAACATCAAAATGACCATGCTAAACATCCAGCTGAATTCAAAGTTTGTAAACAACATGAATCCCGAGTGGCACAAATTTGTCACTTCTGTGAAGCTAACCAAAGGACTAAAGAATACAAACTATAAGCAATTGTATGCCTTCCTTCTTCAGAATGAGAGGCATGCTATGTTTGAAAAAGGATTCGATCGGTTCAAAACCAATCGGGAGAATCAAACCAAATGATTCTACAGCTTTCTACACCAATGTTGGTATTACCACCAAAGCATCTCAAGTCATACCCATGGGTAATGGTAATTACAAGCTCATCCCGATCCAGCATATAAGCCTCCTGACTCAAACACACTCATGGAAAACTTCATCAATCAACTGTCTCTCATGGTCAGTCAAAACATCCTCTCCCAACACCAACTAACTCAAGAACAGCCTCCAATCCACACAATCAAGCTAAATGGAGATGGGAAGGTTGTGGTGCAACCAGTTCAAGAAAGGCAAAGATGAACAAGGAAGAGGTGGAGTTGGTAGAGGATATGTAGCAAATCAAAATCGGGAAGAATCCAATTCAACGACAAGCAAAGCCAGTCAAATGCTACAACTGTGGTGGTGAGGGACACATTGCTAGGAACTGCACATCTTCAAAACGTCCAGCAGAATACTTCGAGACAAGATGTTGCTCGTACAAGCTGGATAATGGTGCAGCTTTGGATGAAGAGGAGTTGTTGTTTCTTGCTGAGGGCAATGCCAAGACATATGATGTAGATGTGGATGAGCGTGGATTCAGGAGATAGGTTACAATCATCAGAATGCCTTTCAAGTCGCCTGATGCATACGACTTTGACGTCGATGATGAACCTCTGCACAAACAATTTCATGGCTAGCATTTCTCCAATGGTCTCTCCTAAGGTCTCATCATCACAGCAAGCTAGTCCATCCAAAGAATCAATCATCTCAGAGGTATTAAAACTATATGATGAGGTTGATGAGCAAAAGATGCATAATAAAGTACAATCTCTTGAAACTTATGAATCAGATATTGATGATGAAGATAATAGCAATACTGTCCCATATGATCAATATGTGAAGCAAAGTGAAAGTGAGGTTGTGCCTAGTAATGCGTCTTCTGCAGTCAATGATGATTGTACTTTTAATGAATACACTGCATGTGCCCCTGATGACATTATCTCTTAACTGAGCCTATAAAGAACAAGTTGCTATTTATGAACAACGTGCTAAGTTTGAGTTAACCACCCGTGAGCAGGAAATGGATGACCAAATGCATAATTATTAAAAAAGTAATTTTAGAGAAGAAGTATTAAAACAAAAGTTAAACTCCTTACAAGAAAAGCTTTCTAAAACTGCTAAGCAAAAACAAGAACTTCAAGAAAATGTTAAAATGCTTAAGCAAGAATTCAATGCTAAGGAATCAAAACTTTTGAATGATTTTTCCAATCTAAAAACTTTGAAAAACATGCTTGAAAATAAGTTGTACGTACAAGGGAACACCATTCAGACTGCTCATTTGATCACTAAGCATAGAGTCTTAGCGATAAGCATAGCATTCCCCTTGTTGTGGAACCTAATCCTGAGGTTGTTAAAAGGCTAGGCTAGAGCATTCATAATGTAATGCATGTGATGAGATTCTTAAACCTAGACAGAAACCTAGTTGCGTTGATTGCACTGAGGAAGATAGAAAATTAGATGATGCATCTAGGGAGAAAATGAATAAGAAGCTTGAAGATTCTGATAAAAAAAAGAATAACATAACGATCAAAACCCATGATTACAAAAAGGAAAACTGGATTTCCTTGAACAAGTTTAAGCCTCAAACGTTGTTAACACCCAGACAAGTGTTCTGGAAAAAGGATTTAGATAAGCAAAAAGCAGAGAATCTTGTTGTAACAAACCCTCCCATTAGGAAAATGCCTTCAGCAACTGTGTATCCTCCGAATACACCAATGCATTTAGTTCCTAGAATTATTGCCACTAAAAGCAAGACCTTAATCAGTCAATATGTTATTTTTCAATTGTTTGTTGATTTTGAGAAAACTTGTAAGAAAAGGATCACACCTATTGGGATAACTGAAGGGGAAAGGGGTTTTAAGCAAACTAAAGAATGCTATTTAACTAAGGTCATGCCTTTCTTTAAACAACTAAAAGATCAATTTGAGAGTCTTAAAAAGGGGTGGATTCAGATATTAAAGAAATGGAAAAGGAATTTGATGCAATGTTAGTTAAGGTTAGTGACTATGTTGAGAATTAAAATATAATGAGATTGAGAGGAAGAACTTGCATACCTTGAATGAGAATCTTATTTATGAATGTATTGCTCAAGATGTGTGTTACACGCTATGAATTGTTTCATTAATGCTTCTCAATTTCATGAATTATCACTTTCTCTGAAAGTCTCCCATGATCGTGTTATTGAGCTTGAAAAAACTAACTCTAAACTGCATGATAAAGTTGAACAGGATGAACATGATAACCTGGTGAAACAGTTTGTAAATTGAAGTTGAGCATCTTGCTTTGCAATTAAAATATCAACATCTGAAAGAAAAAGTTAAAACCTCAAATATCAAGACATCCTTGGATGCTCCTGAATTTGATGCAGTTTTGAAATTAGCAAACGTGATGAACAGATTCGAGCTCATTGTAACGATAAAGTTGAAAAGCCCAAATATCTCAATTAAAGGGTGAAAAGAACAATGTGACTGGATCCCAAATGCCTCCTCCTTTAGATTCTCAGTATTCTCAAACTTTTCATCTTCAAAACTTAGTTAATGCCTTACAAAAGGAAAAACGAGAATTTCTAGAAAAAATGAAAAAGTTAAACGACACTTTAAAGAGTTATATGATTCAATGAAAGTCAACCAAAACAACGAAAAATAACTTCTTTACAAAAAGAAATTGAGAATCTGAGGAGTTAGGAAAAAGGGAAACTGCTTGTCTTTAATGAGAATGTGTCAAAGTCATCCTCAGGTGCAAATATCTGTTGATGTTAAATACATTCCCTCTCATTAGGAAAATGAACCTGTGTTTCATGACTCTTGTGCTCACCTTAAGGATAGTCTAGAATGTCTCCGTGAGATTGTAGAAGAGGATTTCATTAATAAACCTCTTGATAGAGGAATTAGGTTTGCTTGCATTCAGGCCAAACGATCTCAAGAGCTGCTAGAATGTGTAATAGCAACATGTCCTAAATCCTTAGGTGAAAGGTTCCGTGATGCCTTGTTCCATGTCTAGTGCCAAGCATTCAAATCATTCTATGCCCAGTTTTAAGAAAGTGAACAATAATGTGCCTTCAAGTAGTTCAGATCCCTGCAACTAGTTCAGAATGCAAAAAGTGATCAATCAACTAATGTTCCCACAATTCCTCTACAGAGAGTAATCAGTGACATTAGAAATGGCAAAGAAACCTCCAGGCAATACCAAGCAAGATAGGACCTCGCAAGCTAAGAATGTGCATTGCAAGAGAGTAGAAGATCACCCTAGGAATATTAAGTTTGAGTTGAATAAAACGAATTGTGTTGATTCTAGTGTTAGCTTTAAGCGTACTGTAATTAATGCATTCGCTACTTTTGGCAAAACATGGATGATGATTACGTGGTTTTGTTACTAATCTTGAATGTGGTGTGAATGATTTGTCTAATGCTGTTAAAGCATACGATAAACTGTTAATGTTAAAATTCAAGCTAAGAAGGCTAAAAGGCAAAGGCGAAAGAAAGTTGGAAAATAGTGGAAACCACAGGAGGAAATTTAGTAATATAGGTTATCAATGGATACCTCGTATAAGATTAATGAGTTTTGCCCTAAAGTTGCTAAATCAATGCCCACTAGAAAATGGATGCCTACTGGTAGAACTATTCCCTAAGAAGGCATACTTTGAATAGCTCAAATACAGATACTAGCACGCGTATCCTAATGAGTCCATTGTTTCTACTCGATGTGGGTGCTCCAATTCACTGTTACTAATGGTGGAACCCATTCTTGCATGGGGATCCCATTTATCCAGTTATCCATTCTTGTTTGTGTTCAACTGCAGAGATCGAACAAATCGTTCAGTAGTACCGACTCAGTTGTTCCAAGCATATGACTGGAGACCGGTTGCGGCTCATGAACTTTGTGAGTAAATTCATCGGGACTGTTAGATTCGGGAGCGACCATTTTGGAGCAATTATGGGTTATGGTGATTATGTAGTTGGCAAAAGTGTAATTTCCAGGGTATATTATGTGGAAGGTCTTGGTCATAATTTGTTCTCGGTTAATTCAATTGTGATTCCGATCAAGAAGTGGCCTTTAGAAAACATACTTGCTTCGTTAGAGAACTTGATGGTGTTGAATTATTAAGAGGTACTCGTGGTTCTAACCTATACACCATCTCTATCGAACATGATGAAGTCTTCTCCAATCCTTCTTTGTCAAAGGCTTCTAAAACGAAGTCATGGTTATGGCATCGTCGTCTCAATCACTTGAACTTCGACACCATTAATAACCTTTCCAGAAAGGATCTTGTTAGAGGCTTACCCAGTTAAAATATGAAAAAGATCATCTTTGTTCAGCTTGCCAACTGGGAAAAAGCACTAAATATGCCCACAAACAAAACACAAACTGATGGAAGTTCTTCATATGGATCGTGGTACCAATGAGAGTGCAAACAATAAATGGGAAGAAATACATTCTAGAAGTTGTTGATGACTACTCTCGATTTAATTGGGTAAAGTTTTTGAGGACAAAGGATGAAACTCCTGATGTCATCATTAAACTAATCAAACAGCTTCAAGTTCGACTCAACAATACAGTCATAATTGTTCGAACTGACAATGGCACAGAGTTTGTTAACAAAGACTTAATTCAGTTTTATGAAAGTGTTGGAATCAGTCATCAAAGAAGTGTTCCACGGACTCCTCAACAGAACGGTGTAGTTGAAAGATGAAATCGAACTCTTGTGGAAGCCGCAAGAACAATGCTAATTTATTCAAAGGTTCCAATGTTTCTATGGGCTGAAGCCATTGCCACTGCTTGCTACACCCAAAATCGTTCCCTTATACACACCTCTCAAGGAAAAACTCCATATGAACTTGTCCATAATCGAAAACCTGATTTATCCTATCTTCGTGTGTTTGGTGCTTTGTGCTATCCGACGAATGACGGTCAAGATTTAGGTAAATTAAGAGCAAAGGCAGATATTGGAGTTTTTGTTGGTTATGCACCAAATAAGAAGGGTTACCGAATCTACAACAAGAGAACCCGAAATATCATGGAAACAATTCACGTTACGTTCGATGAGCTAAACGGTCAAATGGCTCTAGGACAAACCAGTTCTGGACCCGCAACTCAATTTTCATCAAGTAGTCCTATCAGTTCTACTCTTGTTTCTAATTCCTCTCCAGCAACTCCTTATGTACCTCCTTCAGAAGATGATTTAAAGAAATTGTTTGATCCAATGTTTGATGAACACTATGAACCAAATGCCGATGAAATGTCAATTCCATCAACAGAGGCTGCTCCTATCCTTGTGAATGAAGTCAACCCTTCTATTTCAATATCATTAAGCCAAGAAGCGCCTGCTACT